>OY747709.1:24582399-24637399 GCA_963556495.2 Valencia hispanica
TAGGTTAGGGGTCCCATCATTTTTGTCCATGCCATTTTCATTTGTTTTCTTATTTACAATATTATGTTGAATGAAACATCAAAAGCAAAGTCTGATTTCTATTCAATATGTAATAAACAATGGTGGATGCCAATTACTTTTTTCAGTTTCAAATTATTTCAGAGAAAATTGTGCATTCTTCATTTTTTGTGGAGGGGTACCAACAAATTTGAGCACGTGTGTACATTTTTTTTGGTTCTATTGAGCTTTTCTTTTGTTTAACTGTGATTCTTTTCCCTTTCCGTTCCTTTATTTTCCTGCAAAGCAATTTGAATTTCCTTGCACATGAATGATGCTGTACAAATAAAGCCCTTTTTTCGTAGAAAAAAAAAGAGAAGTGCAAGTAAAACTACGTAGACCCCCAAAACCTTGGATAAATGCAAACTAAATAAGACCTGTTTTTTCCAATCTCTCTTACATTAGCATTACAGAAATAAAAAGGGGACACCCAAGGTGAAAAACAAAGATACCTGTTTATTATTAGTGCGGTTCAAATCACTTAGTCCAACAAAGAGAGTTTCCAATGTGAATTTATCTTGTGAGGAAGGGAGTGCATGGAAAATTCCAGCTCTAGGTGAAAAATGTGCAATTAGCTGAAAGAGTTAAAGCAGCCTCAGATTCAAATATATTTTTATCAAAATTCTCTTAACACTTTTTGTACAAAATATAAAATTTATTTATTTGTAGTTGAACTTTAGCTCAAATGCTTTGTTTGTTTGACTAGTGCAAAATGAAACTAGAATTAAATTACTAAGAATTTTCTTAGCTGATCAGATAAACTGGTCTGTGGAGTAGGCACCGTTGAGAGCATCAATAAACCGTCCAACTTGTTATAATTCACAGCAAACCGGTTTTTGTTTTCTTTTGTAAGCATGGCAGTAAACTTCATCCGCTTGTAGAGGCTTCGGTGTATCTCTGAAAAGGTGCGAGAATGACGTCAGCGTTTTTCTGCTCGCTCTCAGCGCTGTAGAGGCTGTGCTCCTGAATGTAGCGGATGACGCCCTCGGGCAGCAGGTATCTGACGCTTCGGCCTCGACGCAGCGCTCGGCGGACGTGAGTCGCGGAGATCTCGTTGGTCACCCATTCTTGGACGACGTGGATGTTCTTGCGATACTTCCACAGCTCGTCTGACTGGTTGATGAACTTGTGCGGGTCGCCGCCGCTGCGGGTGATGCAAACCACCCCGTACCGTCCCACCATCTCGGCGATGTCCTCCTGCTTCCACAGATTGGGAATTCCGAAGGATTCCAGGACATCTGCCCCACACAGCAGCATCAGCTGAGGGCCATCTGAGCACAGAGACAATGAGTTCAGCTCTAATGGAGCTCAGCTGCAATGTAATAAAAAAATCTGTTCAAAGATCTTTGAGAAGGAAACTGAATATTTAAAAAAAGGGGTTCCTGCACATTTAATTTGTTAACATTCTATTTCCAGAGCTCCTAGTCTGTTTTTGGACAATTTTTAAAATAGCTCACTAAGAAATAATGGCAGATCGTTCAATGGATGGATGGATGATATTTAAACTCGTAAACATTGAAAAAGAAAATAAAGCTGGAAAAAACTTTCTTTTTTTTTTTTACATGATGTTTAGCTTGTATACTTGTACAGCGCTGGGAAGTGAATGAATCACATTCCAGACTGTGTGGAAATGCTGTAAAAGTCCTCAAACGCTTTTAAAACGTCAGAGTAGGCTACCCTTGCGCATTTTTAAAAAATGTGTAAAACACAAAGTACGAAAGACCATTTTTGGGACAGGTTAAGTTAATGGACATGATAAATTCATGACCATGTTTTTCACCTGACCAGTTCATGTTTTGCTTCAAAATTAAGTGCATCTGCTTTTGCCACCTTTTTGCCCGAAGGCAAACGTCCTGCTGTCTCACCCTGACAGCTAATTTTTTTTGGGTGTGACTGGCTGTTATCCAGCTCACGAAACAGAGCAGCCTAAATGACTGCACTCTTTCACTTCAGCACAACTCAGCAAATTGTAAATAAAGAAGAAAACCAAAAACAGCCAAAAAAAATTTACAAACACAACCTGACATGAATTCATAGTTTACCTCTTTTCCTGTGATCATCTGAACTCTCAATCCAATTCTCCTCTATCCGTCTTTTCTTCGTGTACTTGACTCTGTCCACATCATCCTTGTAATGCTCTGAAGCAAGCAGCTCTTCATAATGATGCCTGTACGAATAAAGATAAAACAACTATATAATCAAATGCATTCATTCAAATCCCTCAATCCATATTTCCCTTAAGGCAAGGCAAGGCAATTTTATTTGTATAGCACACTTTCAACAGCAGGGTAATTCAAGGTGCTTTACATGATTTGGTGATTTAAAAGAAACACATAAAAGAAACACACATTACACATGATACACAATAAAGCAAGAGAAAAATAAAAAAAGCAAGAGAGCATGAACACATTTCATACATATGACATCAAGCATTTACTCAAAGGCAATTCTAAACAGATGGTTTTTTAGTCTCGATTTAAAGCAGTTCAGAGTTTCAGAGTTAAGAAAAACAATATAATCCTATTATTATTTTGTGGAGATGTTTCAATGAAAACACAACTTTATAGCCCATCCTTTTAATCTACGAGCCAAAAGAATATAGCAGAATTATCAAATAGTCTTAATTTTTTAAATCTTAAATATCTTGTTTAGGATAGAAGCTAAAGCATGTAGCTTTCTTTATATTTACTGAAGCAGAAAGTCAGAATCTGTGAGAAGCAAAAACGGCAAACGGTTCAGTTAACTATTAATGCACTTAGTGTGTGCAAGAGCTGCCTGCAAACTATGCAGAGCCAAAAAAAGGAACTCTAAATTTGATACCTGGGTTATCATGTCTCACTGCTCCAAATGATAACAAGAAAATGTGTTCATAAAAATATGAGAAAGTACAGGAATATATTTAAAGAGGAGGGTTGTACAAGTGAAGTCTATAAAACATTTGAACCTCTTCTGTTCTATTGGTTATGTTCGTTTTAAAAAAAATAGCAAGTCGTCTTGTTTGGCTCAAGCACTCTTAAGTAAACTGCTCACATGTCTGCACATACAGATTCTTACCCTGGTTCTCTGTATAACACACAGACCTATTATTGCCACCTAGTGGACAAAACACATAATATTCAATCATGTCCCTCTTTCTTTAACGTAGCAATGACATTTAACCAATTCTGAGCCCACCTGGACAGATCAACCTTACTCAACACACACTTTATTACAATATTCCAATCATTTCTTTCTATATTGCGCTTATAAGTTCAATCTATCTGTTTTCTTTCACTACTCTGTTGGGTCTCCTCAAGAAAAGGTGGATTCTCAGTGTCACAGTCTTTTGCTCATCAGCAGTCTCTGGACCGGACTGGAGTTTTCAATAAACTGGGATGGTTATGTTGGCTAAGAGTTTGACCATCATCAGTTTTCACCTCAAATGAGCATCGAGGTTTCAGATCCTTTTAGTCAAGGTTTCAGCTTCATTTTTCAATTAACTTTTATTTAACGGAACGAAGCTGATTTTATAGACTATATGATAAATCCTATATCATATACTCTGGAATAGGACGTGTTCTTTCAAGCTGTTGTGTAACACAAGAGCCCCCAATAACACAACGGCAAATTGAAGTCTAAATAAATTTGACAAATAAACAGGATATAAAAATATGGGGAAACCAGTTTTAAAGCAAGCAGTTGTCACCTGCATCGCTACATTTCAAAGCGTGCTTGTGAATAAGCTGATAGACCAGCTGTCATCAATGACAGAGTTGAATGCGATATAAACCGAGTGAGAGGATAAGAAGGAGAAAAAAGAAATTAATCCAAGAGAAAAGACACTGGTGACAGCAGATGTAAACTTACCGAACAACTTTAGCCGTCTCCAACCACTCTGACTGCTGGCTCTCCCAGGAGTCTACTGTGATCCATCCTGAGCTTTCTGTGGCCAGTCTGGCCATCTCCACCCGGTGGCAGGCCTCAAGCAAACCCTTTTTCTTATAGGCATCGCCCACCGGGGAGATGATCCCTTTTATCACGCTGTACTGACCTTCAACAGAAAAGGAGATGTGGTTCAGTGTTTAAATAACACTAAGTGTATGATGCCAGCTCCTCCAAAGACGGTTGAAAAAAACAGCCAGAATGAGTTATGAAGCAGGTTGACCTAAATTAAACCAGGCATACTTTCCTTCACTTTGCATCAAGTTTAAAATGGCATTTCTATTATTCTGCAAAATGAAGAAATAAAAATGATTGTTTATGCAGTTTCCAAAGTCTGCTTGAAGGAGGCCTAGAGCACCTAAACGGCATCAAAATACAGACTACATCCATATTTACAATGCTGTAGTTTCAACCTTTTCTCCTGCTGTATGGATACAGTTATAAAAATAAAGTACTCCTCCCTTTAAATTTAGCTGCATTTTGTATGTACAGTATCTAACATTACTTGGGTGTAAAACTTTTTGTAATAAGCCTGGTTGCTTGGAAAGTATTTCAGATTTTTGCACAGCTCTGTTTGTTCTAAACAACTCTGTTTCACGTGTTATTTTCTATAATGATCTGTTGATCTAAACTATGTTAATCCATTTTCAAACCAAGTCCTGAATGGAAGTTTGTTTTCATGGTGAATATGTGCTTGTGTCCCAGTACAGCTGCATGTCTAGCAACACCCAAGCTGATTTAGGGGTTTAGTCTCTTAATAATCGCTGAATACAAAACTGACAAATACTGAATACAAAACTGACAGATACAAATACAAACTAACAACTTACATGTGAAGCAAAGTTATTCAATGTAACCGTAGCCATTGTCATTAGTGGTATTTGCCAGGCTGCCGTTTCTCGCTTAGTTCAAAATGCTGCTGCATGATTTTGAATCAAGTAGAAGAAAGTGGAAGCATATCACACACATTTCTGTCTTGCTTCACAGGCTCCCAGTCCATTTTAGGATCATTTTGTGATCTCATTTTTGGTTTTAGGTTTTTTTTAATATGCCAACTCCACCTGTATGTGTTGGCTCTCTTGCTCAGGCCAACAGTTCAGATCAGTCCCTACGGTGTGTTGCAAAGCAAACTTTGAGAGAGCCCTTTTGCAGTGGCAGCTCTGAAACTATGAAACACTTTACTAATGCAGATCAAGCTGGCAACAACACTGTTTTAAGAACCCAGCGTCAACTCCCTAGCCTTTAACACAGAGAAAGTGCTGGTTTTACTTGTATCCCATTTGTAGTTTTTTGTGTGTGCTGCCTTTAAATATCGGATCTGTTTCTTTTATTTTTATATTTTGCTTACTGTACAGCACTTTGATGAACTTTGTCTATGTTAATATTAATGATATCTAACTATGTAGAGTTTTATTCAGGTATGTTTGCTACTATTCTAATAAATTTCTCCGACCAACATCATGAAATTCACACAGTTTCAC
This sequence comes from Valencia hispanica, assembly GCA_963556495.2. Lineage (NCBI taxonomy): Eukaryota > Metazoa > Chordata > Actinopteri > Cyprinodontiformes > Valenciidae > Valencia > Valencia hispanica. The sequence goes on from OY747709.1 coordinate 24,587,859, forward strand.
AGATAGACTCAGAGAAGTTGATACTGGACTTCTAGCTATGAATGAACTGATTTAAAAATCTGGGCCGATATGATATCTGACATCATTATTACCGTTATGGATATTTAACTATATTATTTATAATACATATTTCCCTACCCTTTTAAAACCATTATTAAAAAAACGACCACACCACCTATATTGCTTCTCTGCTTCAGGTAATCACTCCCACAATCCTGCACTGCTGCATCACATGACTGAACAAAAAACACATGACCAACCCTCTCCGCTCCTAAAACACAAACGACAACAAGATGCACATAAATGCTGGTTATTATTTGCCCATTTTTACTTATCAAAATAATACCGATATGATAAAAAAATGACTAACATCAGGCGATGCCGATGTCTTTGCCGACATATCGTGCATCCCTACTCCTAACTCAGACGATCAATTAAAAGAAAAAGATGTTATCTTAAATTGCTTAAACCTGTGTCTTCCAGATGATCTCTGGCCAGCTCGAACATTCTCAGGTGCATGTTAGTGATGGGGTTAAAGGAGCCGCAGGCCAGCAGAACCACTCTGGATGTGCTGGGATTCTCCATCACTCACACTGGAGCAGGATTTACCCTACAGCAGACACAGCAGCTGATGTTACTGAAATGTGACTTAACGTTGTTCCTTTAAACTCTCTCACACACACACAGGTTGGTCCTCACAAGTATAGTTATACGTGTACACACACACACACACACACACACACACAGGCTGGTTCTCACAAGTACAGTTATACATGTACACACACACACACACAGGTTGGTCCTCACAAGTATAGTTATACATGTACACACACACACACACACACACACACACAAATAAATGGAAAGTAAAGCCTGGACGTTGATTATTTAAATCGAGAATAAAAACCCATCTGTTTAAAATTGCCTTTCAATAAATGATTGTCATGTGTGTCAAATGTGTTCATGCTCTCTTGCTTTACTGATGTTTCTCTTGTTTTATTGAATTTTAGTTTCCAATGTTATATTCTGTTTTTTTTTTTCATCAGCAAATCATGTAAAGCACCTTTAATTGCTCTGTTGTTTAATTGCTCTGTTGTTGAAAGTGTGCTATATAAATAACATTGCCTTGGCTTGCCTATTATGTTGGGGGGAGGCTAAAATAGCAGAGCTAATATGTGTTAGCCTCATTTAAGTTTAGAGCCATTGTAGTTCAGATCGTTAGCTATAGCACTATAGAGAAATATACAATTATTTTTAGGAAGACAAAGGACAGATAAAACTCCGGGTTAACAAGAAACAGTACGTGTTCGTACCTGTAATAAAAAATAATGTCGCTCCTGTATTGCTCTCCAATGAGCGGATGTCAGCTGCTTCCTGTACGTGACGGACGTCGAGGGCTACGTAGAGACGAACAAATCTGATTGGACAGAATTTACGAGAGCCGCACCCACGTTCTGAAGTTGCGTTCATGATCACAAATCATCATCAAGTCTGGTCCGACTCGAGAAGAATTGTAAACACCTTAATCCCGTCTTACTGAAATTGACTTTTTTTATCTGGATTTTTATGCAGTGGTTCTGTTCGCTGTTCGGTTCGTCCCGTCAGCCTGAAGCAAACTTCCCACGTTGATACGACGTGTTTATAACTGTTTATTACAAAGGCAGTCTGGGGTGAGATGCTTTGCTTTAGCATGTTAGCTGGCTGTTAGAGGCAACGTCTGTCTTAGCCTTCACGTTTTATTGTGTAAAACGATTACATTTGGTAACCAAAGATACTAACTACGGTGGATACAAGCTTCAACAGGCAGCCAGGTAGCCTATTTGTGACGTGCTGATCAATATCAGCCTGTCTGATCTGCTGCTTGTTAATTTGCTTCCTTATAGCTGTGCTCTAGAGTTTGGACACAGGATTTTAACAGAGAATGGCTTCACGGGGGAAATCAGAAACCAGCAAACTGAAGCAGAACATGGAGGAACAGCTCGACAGGCTGATGCAGCAGCTCCAGGACCTGGAGGAATGCAGGTGCACTACAAACAAATCAATAAACTCAGACCTATCTGATCTTACTTTCATCTTCTGTTAGGTCCTTATCAGTTTTTTGGTTTTTCTAGAGAAGAACTGGACGAGGAGGAGTATGAAGAGACAAAGAAAGAGACCTTAGAACAGCTGGGGGAATTCAACGACTCCCTGAAGAAGATAATGACCGGAGACATGACACTGGTAGATGAACTCGGTGGGATGCAGCTGGTAGGGACATTTATTAATTATGCATTTATTACTTTGTAGAAGTCATACATTGATGACCACTCCCACCTATGTGATGGGAAAAAAATGCATCTCTTAGGCATTTGACAAATCAAAACAGAATATCAAACAATATTTCAAAGTATAATCTGTCTGAGAATAGCTTATTACAGTTAAATTCATATCTAAAGGGTTGTTAACATGAAGTCGTTTCTCCTTAAACGTCAAAACAGGAAATCCACAAGGAACCATTTTAGGTCCAATCTTTTTTAAGTGGTTATTAAAGGTTTTTGTTCTAGTTTGTTCTGGATTTTGGCCTTCACATATGTGATGGTGAGATGATTTTCTGTATGGCTGGTAAAAGCTTGTGGGGCTGTTTCATAAAATCTAAATTTAGGCCTAACAAAACTCCCGCAGATCAGAACTGAGGAAGCCTTTTGAATGAGAGTTGAAACGTCTATAAGAAACAAGAGAAGTCCAGTTTCCTGTCATGTCTTCGATGACTCACTGTCGTCACCCATATTATGGAAGTACATTTTATGGTTTATCTTTTTAATAGCTGGTAATCAGAAAGGCTTTTCTACAGGTTAATGACTAGTTTCTAATATCAACAGATCAAAGATGAATGAATAACCGAAGGAATTATTAAGAATGAAATGGCCCTGACACAATATGATAATAATAAAATGTAATTATCTCTAATTAACTATCTCATATTTCTAAAATAAAATCTCATAATTAGATCTCAAAATTCTGACTTAGCTATTCCCTAATTATTAGAAACTGTCTCATAATGATGACTCAGCTGTTGCATAATTCTGCTTTAGCTATCCCGGAGCGATGAGATACAAATATTATCTTATATTAACATATTATCTCATAATATTGAAAAAATATTTCTGAATTGGGGTTGCAGTCTCAGAATTATAGGATAAAAAACTGCTTTTCATCTCAGTGCCAGAAATGGGCTTTCATAGGTACATTATGGAGGAAAAGTAACAAAACTGCAATATGATTTGTGAAACGTTAGACATGTTGTCTCTGTGTCCATCAGGCAATCCAAGCTGCCATCAGCCAAGCGTTCAAAACCCCTGAGGTGATCCGACTTTTTGCAAAGAAGCAGCCAGGACAGCTGAGGACCAGACTCGCGGAGGTTGGAGCTACAGTTTCAAACACGCACTGATCAGTCACAGTCTTAGAAATAATCAGAATGTTCCGTCAATCACATTCATTCTAATGCATCTTAAAGGGTTGATTGGAGCATTGTCAGAATTGATATTGATCCTCTTTGCCAAATTGTTAAACCTTCTTTAACATTTATTTGCTGCTCACTTCTCTCCTGTTGATTTTACCTATAAATGCAGCTCTCAGCATCCTCCAGTGCTGAAGAGCTAATAGTACAATGTGATCCTGAATGCTAAATAGCTTTAGAATCCATTGCGCCATTAAAAATCAGACAACCAAAACCCAGATCAAATTCTTGATGAAATGGCCACCCCCGTGCCGTTAAACGGGCACAGGAGAGCACAAAGTTTAGGTAAAAGTTGATGTTTGTTATCAAAAGAGCTGAAAATTATCTTACTTCTTCTCTAAAATGATTCTTCACTACCTGCTTTTTAACACACTAAACTCTGTTATTACCGCTTGTGAACCCATCCATCTGACAGCTTTTTGGGGAACTTTGGGAGGCATTTCATTTGTGTGACAATCATTTGTGCCGTCAAATCTGTGACTGGTTGGTGTTTGGCTCAAATGACTCACTGCATCGTGTTTTCCCTTTGCACGGCCTTGCCCGAAAATTGTCAAACCTGTGTGTGACATTCCGGGCAGATGGACAGAGACGTGATGGTGGGGAAAATGTCTCGGGACGTGCACACGCAGCAGAAAATGGAAATCCTCACAGCCCTGAGGAAGCTGGGAGAGAAGGTGACGAACCCCACACTGCACACTATGTGATTCAGTGGCTTCTGCTAATGTATTCATGCAAAATTCCCACCGCAGTTTATTTTAGTCATGATGTTGACAGGACGATTCTTTCAAAAAGGACTTGCGACATTGTAGATGTATTTTTTCGCCCAACAGCTTACTGCAGAGGATGAGACATTCCTGGCTGAAAATGCTACAGCTACTCTGAGTCAGTTTGAAAAGGTCACTCCAAACCTGGGTGAGCAGAAACGCTTCATATGAATCTTTATCAACTCAGTTTGTCCGACTATTAACACTAATCTTGTTTTTCCTTCCTTCTCTTTCAGGCTCAGAAGACAAAATTATGGCTTTAGCTAGCTCTGGGGTGAAAACCAAAGTATAGTTTACAAAGTTATAATTTTAAGTCATTGTTGTTCTTAGTAAAAAAAACAAACAAGAAATGTGCCGATTAATCAGGTTTTGTATGAAAATCAGTGCACTTTTCAATGTTTCAATAGATGCAAACATTTTTTAACAGTATTGTTTTATACTTGTTAACTTTTGTAAATTTTGTTTATTTGTTCAAGCGTGTAAAATTGTAATATAGTCGGTACGAGTGTGTGATTTGAGAAATCCGAATGCGTTCAAATGAATGTAGTGGATTCTGGTGCTGTGATTTGTTCTGTGTTGGATTGCTGTGTGCTGTTTTAAAACCTGAAAGTTTGTAGACATTTGTTTTTAGGAGGGAGTTTTTAATGAAACTGTCAGAAGTTCCCTGGATAAAACAGAAACACTCCAGTCCTCCAGGGACGCTGTTCAGCCAGTTTTAGATGAGTCTCTGCTCCAACACAGCTGATTGAAATGGTCCAACTACCTCCTCAGCATGTCATAAAGTTCCGCAGAGGCCTGCTAACAAAACATCATTTAATTTAGCTGTGTTGAACCAGGAAACAAAGTAAAACATGCAGGAGACCGGCCCTTGAGGACTGACTTTGGACACCACTACACTAGATGAACCTGAGCTTTTATGATGCTTCCTCACAGCTTTAATATATGTCATTCAAGCTAGCAGTAATACCATTCATTCTAGGCTCTTAGTGATTGTTTTGAGTCGTTATTTTTTTTCAGGATGGAATGATCATACAACAAACACAACAATTGGGATCACAAGTTTGACTTTATTGTGACTTTTATCTCACCAAGTGGTCAAGGTTATGAATACTATTATTTACGTACATACTTATAACTTGGTTAAATCACCCGTGAGAAGCTGCACCTTAGCCACACTTTTTGTAGCCATCAACACAATTCTGGCAGCTTTTTGACCGCTCTCAGTCAATCTTGAAGAATTCACTGGTTGTAAATCTTCAGTAGTGTTCAGGTTGGCTGTGATGGACTTACAACCTCTTCAGGGTGCACTCTGCTTCTTGTCCAATGTCTGCCTGCAAGGGTGAGCAGGTTCAGATGATGAATGGACTGATGTTCAGGTCGGAGCCATTGTTAATCTGCTTTCTCCTTTCCAAAACTAATTTTTGTGTTTCGAATCATTGTCCCGTTGAAACGCCCATTTGTGTCCATGTTTCAACCATCAGACCCAAACTGACATAAAATGAAATAAGGGAGGATGTTCAGCAACATCCCCAGAAACCAATCAAGACTGAAGCCAATTATAAATCTGAAAACTCCAGCATCACTAGCTACAGTGAAGATGTGCCCGCTTCATATTGGACACCCTCTGCAGAAACCTTTTGTAGTCAGACAAAACAAAGATTAAGCTATATGGCCACAATGACAAGAAGAACGGTTGGGAGAGTAAAAGTGAAGCAACTGTCACACATAGTGTGGGTTTCATCGTGCTGCTGGGGTCCATTTTTGCTGGCAGTAGCTCCGGATATTTTTGCACAAAGTGGTTGGGGCGATGAAGAAGGAGGATGACTTCTTAAATTCTTCTGCTTTACCTCAAATCAGCAGCTAGGTGGTTGAGACTCAGAAACAGTTGGGTGTTCTAACATGATCATTTTCACAAAAACACATTCAAACTGGATTTGGAGAGGATAAAGCAATGAACAAAGCTTCTTGAAAAGACATGCCTGGAAACCGGCCAGTTTAACTAAACTCGACCAATTCTACCAAGAGGATTCATTAAATATCCTGACCAGAGTTACGGTAAAAGCCTGTCAATGGCTGCAAAAAGCATGTGGATGAGTATCATAAGTTGCTGAAGGGTATTTATTGAAATACTAGTAGGGTTATGTGCATATATTTCAGCTCTTACCTGTATGCACAATGTTGACCCTGTTTGGATTATTGAGAAGCAACAATACATTTTAAACTTATGCAGTATTTCTTGTTTAAAAAAAACAAAACCTTTAGCTTCTGTGTCTAATGGTCATTCCATGTGCCGTTAATCAATCCCCACAAAGCCCCAAATTAAAATGGCGTTCATGAAGATCATGGGTATTTGTAAACTTCTCACCTGTATTGCACATAATCTTTAGTGCATGATGAACTTCCTGGTGATGTTAAAAGTTAGTGTTTGCTGTAAGAAACATAAAGTGACTTTAGATTGTACAGGGCCCTGAGCTGCTCCTCAACAGGTCCAATAAAAATCTTTAAATCAATCATGTGTGAATCATTGTGCCTTACAAATCTAAATTTTGAAGTATAATAGTATACGTCTAGAAATCTGAGTTCAGCTTTCAGGGGCAACTGGTCTAGGAGAGAACTGCTGACATCCCTCTCTCCAGCAACATCCTCCTGCTCTTTCTGGGGGATACCAAGGAGTTCCCAGGTCAGGCAGGACTGTGGTCCCTGCAGTGAGTTCTGGGTCTTCCCTGAGGTCTTCTCTCTTTAATTATTATTATTCCCCAAACCACATTATGCTTTCTGTACACCTAGAGACTTTGAAACGATTTAGAGAAGATTCTTAAAGATTATCAGCTCACATCTAAATACTTGGGTTAACAGTTTTTTAGTCTCAGACTAAAGATTTTATAAACACTGAATCTGGTTGGGACACTAAAAGACTACACCTAGGCTATTTTAGCTTCCCGCAAAATTCCTCCCATTATGCTCAGCATTATACAGTTTCTTTATGTGCGAATGTTGTAGCATTCTTTGCCAAGATTAATGTTATGTCAAATAAAGACTTGCATTCAAAGTGGGTACTGTATCATCAAGTAACTGGTTAACTCATATCTTTTTAATGCAAGGTGTTTAGATGCTGTACCACTTGCTCCATGCAGATGCACAGATAGCGCTGGTTTGTGCCTGTATTCCAGGGGGCAAGGCTGGCATACACTTTTTAATTTATGGCCCATTTCTAGGCCATTTTTCAGCCATGGAACACAAATATTGTATTTGTTGTGTATAGACCCTGCCAGGGTCCATAGGTGGCTACAAAACTGTTATTTATAAATATGACACCTATGTTTATAGCCTACTTTCCCGCAGGAACAAAAAATAAATTGAAATGTGGCAAGGTGCAAGACAATGTCATTAACGGGACTCAAACCCATCATCATTGGCGATGTAACCCTGCTTATTAACCATTGGGCCATAGCAGTAAAGTACAACCCCAAATAGCCAGGGTACAATATGAAGCGGACAGAACCCCCACACGGTCACATAGTTGGATAAACAGAGAGAACAGATTACGACTCCATGCACATTGTTTAATAAACCGACGGTACAGATTCTTACCCCTGAAAAATTATTTCTGCACCTGACCCCTGCCGGGCTCTGTAGCTTTGTGCTTCCGCTTGTGTGAGAACAGCTTTATTGGTTGTTGATTGATTTAAGTTACAACGACTACACTAGGACTTGCGATAATATCTAACATGTTTGATTCAAAAGACTACAGAAAGACTGCCATAAATCGGGTCCCCAACTGCAGATTATCACCTTCCACAAACCACATTAGTAGCAAAGAAAATGTTGATCCCACTGGAGTTTCCCTCCTGCCTCGTTCATGCAAACATATGGGGGTGGGGGGGGGGGGGGTGAAGCCCCGCCCCTCATGCACGTGCACACACAAGCGTCAAAACAGTATCACCTGAATGAAGCTGAAAAATACGGAAGAGGATTAGGGCCACTGAAGAAAAAAAAATTGAATTCTGAGAAAAAAGTCAGAATTCTGAGATTAAAGTCAGAATTCTGACTTTTTTCTCAGAATTCTGATTTTTTTCAGAAACCTAAAACAAACCAAATTTTTTACAAAGGATTTTTTTTTTTTTCAAAAAAAGTCAGAATTCTGACTTTTTTCAGAAACCTAAAACAAACAAAATTTTTTACTTCTGACTTTATTCTCAGAATTCTGACTTTTGTCTCAGAATTCTGACTTTTTTCAGAAACCTAAAACGAACAAAATTTTTTACTTCTGACTTTATTCTCAGAATTCTGACTTTTATCTCAGAATTCTGACTTTTTTCAGAAACCTAAAACGAACTAAATTTTTTACTTCTGACTTTAATCTCAGAATTCTGACTTTTTTCAGAAACCTAAAACAAAAATTTTTTTTTACAAAGGATTTTTTTTCATTTCCAAAAAAAAGTCAGAATTCTGAGATTAAAGTCAGAATTCTGAGATTAAAGTCAGAATTCTGACTTTTTTCTCAGAATTCTATTTTTTTTCCTTCAGTGGCCCTAATCCTCTTCCGTAGAAAAAATAAGGGCATTGTAAAAAAGGATTGGTATTGTAGAAAAAAAAAATCACTTTCAATTCAAATTTTTCACTAGATTTATTTCCGATTCAAAATTAATATTTTCAGTTACAATAATATTTTTCAATGCCAATTTTTATCTTCAATGCCAATATTTATTTTCAGTTTTGAAGATAGTGGCAAATTTGCTTCCACTGCCAGCTGTACATTTAAGCTGATAGTAAACAGGTTTCTATCACCTTTTCTTTCCTTTAAAAGTTTGTCTACTAGTAAATAAAGGTGTCACAGTTCTGGTACCCCTTTTTAAATTTCATTTACCTGATATTCTGTTTATCAATTTTGCACGATTTTTAATCAACGCCAGAGGGCGACATTGCTCCAGACGTTCTGAAGCCAACACACAGATATGCATTTTCATCAGTGGCACATTTACTGTTAACAACTGAAAGAAAAACAAGGAGAGAGAGTGATTATATCCCATCAGTTCAACCTTTATTTTGTTTAAGAGCAAGCATCAACTTCGCTACAATCCGCCTTCCGGCCGGTTGGTAGAGTGAGAGCAGCTCCAACAAGCAACAAAGGAAGCATCCAACATTTCTGCAGACATCACAGCCGTTCGTCCATTTGAGCAACACTTTAAAGGAAACAGCAAAAAACAAAAATAATAATGTGAATCTGAAGTGTGGTGGATGTGTGAAACAAGACAATCTTGAGAATCAGCAGTGCATCACTGACTCCGTTCTTTGTCTCCGTCTCCTTCCACATGGGACATTCACAAACATGTGGCTCATGCTAAGTTGATTCCTAGTGGTGCTGTTACGGTCTGGCTGCATTTTATGGTAAGAAGTGACTCAGATGAAGGGGTTGGAGTCATTGTGGAGACTTGTGTTAAAGCATTACAGACCTTAGAACTGGACTTTGAGCTGTTTGACTTGATGAAGGTGTGAGCATTTTGGAGCTGGCAGGCTTTACTGTAAATTGCTTGAATTTCATGCTGCCCTCAGAATCACTTCTCAATAACTCAGGCAATAGGACAGTTAAAAAAAATAAAAAATCACCTTCCACTGTACACAGCTCATTTATTAGCACGCCCATATTATGCTGCCAAAGCAATTTCTTCTTGTACTGTACATCATTTAAAGGTGTATTCAGTACAATATCTATAGAAGATACAATATGGATCTACTTTCTCTACACATCAACAAGGACACATGACATATATGCAGAATGTTTGTACCTTCAATGAAACTAGCGGTGGACTACTGTCACTACAAGCTGAAAAATAAAACATCTCAGCTTTGTAAGAAATCTAGCATCAAACAATAAAAAAATGCCACAAATAAAAGAGTGTAGATAAGTGTCTGTTTTTCTTCTGTTAGACCTGCTAATTCTGTAATGATTGGCGAAAAGGCACTCCCCATCTCAGCTGGCTCCGTGCTTTACGTGTCATCGTGGAAGGGAGACTGGTCGTTGAACAAAAAAAATCAACCCTTTAAACTGTGTCCCCACAAAGAAAATCAGATTTGGCCTCAGAAAATAGACTTATGCAAAATATGAAGAAAAAAAAAAAATCCAGCCTTTAATGCTTTCTGTAAACACAGCTTCTGCACCATACAATGCCCCAAATCTGGTAGTAATTAATGCAGCTTTTAGTAGCCTCACACTAGAGTAAAGCGTAAAGGATCATCATCATCTGGTTAAATATATATATATATATATATATATATATATATATGTGTGTGTGTGTGTATATATATATATATATATATATATACACACACAAACACACACACACACAACAGTGACGGACAACAGTGTCTGAGAGGAGGCAGGCTGGAAACGTTTTCCCAATCAATCGTATAAGCTTTATACTAAACTCCAGAAGGAAAATAAGTTTACCAAATGTAAACAAATATCTTGGAACACCTCTACAAGTAAGGTTCCATGTACAACAAAATCTAGTGGTCTACTGTGAAAAAAGAAGATTAAAACAAGTTGTTTTTTTAAGTGTTTTTCTGCTGAAATAGAGCAAAATGTGATGCGGTTGGAGCAGGAGAACAGGTTAAAAATGCATCAAATAAATGTCTGATAATTTTAAGATTAAACAGCAGCAATTCACTTTGCTCCCCAAAAAAACAATTCAACCAGTCCCCATTAAAACCTCGGTGGAATAAAAGGGTTTTCATTTCTTTCTCCTTCAGGACTGAGAGAGAACAGCTATAAAGCTGCTGAGCGAATCTCTGCTGGTCCAAATCCACTGGCAAGAAGTTCAGTACCTACACTTAAGATCTTGCTGCCTTACTTTCCTGCAGTTTCCAAAGTACCAAATGTAGTGAAAATAGCGTACTTGATCAGAAAAATAAAATAAAAAGCAGATTCCTTCTGTACAACAATGAGCTCTACTGGGAACAAAATAACGTGAACACCAGGAGTCGAGCATTGCCACCTGTGCAAGCAGAGCAAAGCGCGTGATGTTTTGAGAGCCAAAAATGCCACAATTCAATAAACAAGTCATTGAACAAATATTTATTCATGTGATAAAGAAATTGATTTATGCTTAAGTTTTTTCAGGTATATTTTACAGCTTTAGTTTTATTGTTTCTTTTTTACCAAATATTTTTTAAAGCATACCAATATGACAAAAACACAACCATAAATGCTTGATGTACCAATTAGGATAGACAAGAATGGATACATCCAACTCTTCTTAATTGATTTTAGGGGTTCGGGTATATATTATGGGTCATTGCCTTTTTAAGGCTTACAATCCATATCATGTTGTCAGGAAAAATAATGTTCAAAATAAAGTACCGTAATAAATACATGACCACTAATGGATCAGTTATGATACAAAATATTGTGAAATCCAGGTGAGGTTTAAATAAGATATTTAAAAGCATCTGATAAGCAGTTCAGTTTTAAAAAATTACAGAATATTCTGACTTTTATTTCATGGATAAGATTTAAAAGGGTTAAACTTTGGTGCAGGTTAGCCAATTAGATGTTAGGGTGTCTTTGACAACAGTTTAAGTATATTGTCTATGATTTCAATCTATATTGAAGTTTAAAATGAATAATTTACACATTTAACATGTTTATAACTAAAAAATTTAGTTTATTAAGAATCACATAAAACATATTTATTGGACAAATGATTTATTTTTCGGATTGCAGCGCTTTTGGTCCTCGATAGAAACGAAGCAAAAACAGTCAAGCCATCCTTCTCATGAGAAAAACGCAAAAGAACCGATTTTCACTTCTTGCAGAAAATTATTAAAAGAAAAAGACAAAACGGACACCACTTTGTCATGGAAACCTCCGCGTAACAGTCCTGGGTTTCTCATCACAAGGCAGACTTTTGGAAAAGCACGATGAAACAGCTTCAGCAGAAATTCAGCGACATGCTACAGCCTGTGGTGACACAAATATTCCACATTACATACGGCGTCTTTTTTTGTTGTCGTTTTTTTAAATAAGATATCAGGCCCTGCTGAGCGGGCTGTCACTAACACGTCGACTAATTACATTGTTGGTTTTATATTTACAAAAAAATCTTTAAAAAGCAATTAATTTCTCTACACATAAGACTTCCCAAGTTTCCTCATGCACTAAAACAAGGAAAATAAAAATAGAGAGAGAGAGAGAGATTGCAGGCTACTTTGATAAAATTGCTTCACTGTGGACTACAATCAACAAAACTGAAGTCATGGCAAGCGACCCTAAAAGCATTAGCCAAAGGATATACATCAGGAAATCTAAATGAAAGCCTGACTGAGAACAGAAAGTGCAGGGCTGGCTTCCTCACACACTCCAGAAGAATAATAGGCCAAGTTTTCAAGGGAATTAAAAGTGTAATAAATAAAAACAGAAAGTCAAAATCAGCAATCTGGTGATGACTACACTACACTGAGTACCACCATGAAGATAACAACAGGAAAGCCGTGACCATATAAGCTGAAGGACTCTTTTATACTTTTTATGTTGTCGTTTTTTTTGTTTGTTTTTTTACATCATGGCTCCTGGACATGAAACTGCATGGAGGGGTACGTAAAGCGGTGACTGTGGCTTAGTTGTGTGTCTGTGTGTGTGTGTTTGTGTCAGAGCATGTGTGGGGCCTGGTGTGTCTCAGTAGGTGAGGGTGGAGTCGTCCCACTCCAGCTGCTGCTGTCTGCTGGTCCCCTGCTGGTCTTCTGGCTCCCCGCCCTCCTCGTCCTCGCTGCTCTCTGACTCAGCGCTCGTGATGTCGTCTTCCTCCTCCCCGTCCTCGCTCTCCTCCTCCTCTTCCTCCTCCTCCTCGCTGCTGTGCTGGTCCTCATATGTCTGCGTCACAGGATGCAGGAAAACAAGAGGTTTTAGTTATCAACGTAGCAACAAACGAGGGAGATATGTCACAGACGCTTTTGTTTTTAACGTAAATGTGTTTTTTTCTGCTGCGAGTTATTTTCCATCCCTTCTTCTACTTATCTCGTCTCATCCCTCAACCATCATCATCGTAAAACGCAGAGTTAGCCTGAAAGCTAGTTTGAGAGTTTAGAGGAGGAGAGACGACAAATGGGAGCCAAAAGAATAAGATGCAGATTGGATTGCAGCTTTATTTGCAGTTTTCAAGCAACTTATGCCCCCCTGATAGGGGCTTTTATACCCAGTGATGCTTTAACCTTTAATCCAAAACGCCACTGATATAGCCTGCATAAACATTGCATAATTAATTACCACTTCACAGGCTTTTTGGGATTTAGCAACAATGTAAACATTAAAATTTCATTTTGAATAGATTTGCTTGAAAAAAAACTGTCAATATTTAGTAATTCGGGGCCCTTTATAAATTATATAATTTATATATAAGACTGTATTAGTCAGTGTAAGATATTACTATATAATTTAATACCCGAAAATGATCACATGGAATGCTCCAACATTTTAAAACCATTTGTTGATGTAACACTGCCTTGGAAAAGTGTTCATACTCCTTGAACTTTTTTTCATCCAAGTAAAAACACAGACGTGATCACATTCTATTAGGATTAGATGGGATAGATCAACACAAGGTAAGGCATAATTGTGAAGTTGATTTTTCAAAAGTTTCCAACTAAAAATATGAAGAGTGTGGAGTGCAATCAGATGCCCTGAGCCTTTCATGGTATTTCTTTAAAAGCTTTGACTCAGATTTGTGCCAATTCTTTGCAGTTCAAGAAACAGTTCAAGCTCAGCCAGATTGGGCAGAAATGAGCTGGGAGAATTAATGTTGTATGTTATATACATACTGTTTATGGTTAAGTTGAAGGCATTTAGAGCTGTAGTTTTTAGAGTTTCTCATATGTAATCTCCTGTTTTCTTTTGGTTGGTCTGGTGCTGTGCTTTCTTTACTTCCCGTTTTCTGTCTCTCCTGGTTCTGACTTTTTTTGTCTCCTAATGTATCTGTATTATAGTCATTCTCACGTTGAGCTGTGCTCTGGTTAGTTATCTGTTGTCTAGTTTCTGTTCTGCCCTTTGTGTGATTACTTTTCCGCCAGCCTCTTTCACAAAACATGTCCATCATAAACTAACAAACACAAGGTGCCTCTGAGCTCCCTCTGGTCTTTCGAAGTGAATCCAGCGATGTTCCAGACAGCTGTTTTTAAAATAAATGTGCAAGATGACAGGAGGGGACATGGACACTACATATAAAATCCGTTGGGAGTCAGAAACAATAATGGCAGATGAACTCCTGTTCTTAGTTGAGCAAATGCTCCAAATTTCCGTCTTAAACTTTTTTTGGTATACGGTTTGAAATGCTGTAGCTGGCTAGTCACACAAACCATACAAACACTGAGTCAGTCCCACAGCCTGCAGAGCCGGGTCGCCCAAAAAGATGTCAGCTGATGCGGGTCTGTGACTAGCTCACTTGGTGAGTCAGAAGGGTAGCAGAGCCAGGCGGACTTCTACCTCACTCGCTGCATTGGTCCTTTCCCAAAACACATGGAGACGACAAAACGGCGCCCTAATCCTAGCCTTCAGTAAAAGTGGCATTTGTCCCACTCTTGTAGTTTAATTTTCACCTGTGTATTCTTCCCTGATCACCTCTCCGCAGCATATACTGTCATAGTCATCCATCCATCCATCCATCCACCCATTATCTGTACCCGTCCATCCCATGCAGGGTTGGGGGTGCTTATCTCCAGCAGTCACAGGGCGAGAGGCGGGCAGTCATATTCAATAACTTAGAATAGAGGTTCTGATGAGGCTTGTTTATCAGATTAAAATTACCTTTTGAAAATGACCATTAGGTAGGCATTAAACGTACTTTTCATGATGCCCACATTTCTGTATTAAATGTTTTTTTCTGATCCTAAATCTTGTGTATTCATTTACAGTGAGCAAAGAATCCTCATATTAAACAGAAATAAAGGCTTGAAAACATCAGTTTGTGTGTGTTTGACATTGTGAATTAAATTAAGGATTTATTAAACATCTACTCTGTCTTCAGCCTGCCTGCATTTGGACCTCATCACACAACTTCCTGATAATTAATTTTATAAAGGTGGGCTGGTGAAGCTAAATGAAGCGTTTGAAGGATTTTGCAGATTGTTTTGTGTCTCAAACCCTTTTAAACTCTACACCGAAGCGTCAATGCATCCCACACCCAAGAGGGCGTTATAAATAATCGGCCACTTTAACTGGATGAATCGAGCTCCTGCTTCCTGCTTCATTACACTTTGCTTCACTTTGGGCGAATCAAGCTCCAGAGTCCCAGTATCATCTGACCATTGACTACAACTTTAAAGTCTTTCTTCTAAACTAGATTAAGATCTGAACTTTGAGTGGGCCATTCTATGACAGGAATTGAGCTTTGACCTAACCCATTCCACTGTAGCGCTCTCAGGTTATTGTACTGGGAGGTGAACGTCTGACCCAGCAGATAGGCTTTCTTTCATCATTGTCTTTCTTCTTACCGCTCATCAAATAAGTTACATTTATTTATTAATTACATGAAATCTGAAGACAACTGTTTGTTCTGGAGTTTATTCAGAATGCCACAATATTCAAATATTTTTGTTGTAAATTGAGAAATTCAAACCCACGAGTCCTTTTTGAGTCATTATTTCCTGATATTTCATGGGATTTTTTTGTTGTAAACCATGGCTCTACTTTAAGACCAAACAACAGTCCCAACATTCTTTCCAGAAATATTCTTTATGAGGAAGCAGTTTAAATTTAAATTCTGTTAAAACTGAAAAGAAAATGTTAAGATTTTGCATCAAGTGGTAACTTCATCCTTTAAGTTTTTAATTTATTAACAAACAGGCTTTATTTAGCCGATAGGCTCTTTGCTCACAATGTGATTTCATTTTATTTTTTACATATATTTATATCTGCCTACACACTGACTCAGACTCATTTTGTGGGCTTTCATATGAGTACAAATCTGTTTCTCTTGGCTAAATTAAAAGCAACAAATGGTGAAAAACACACGGAAATAATTGTTTTATTGCTGTTTCAAATGCAACACTACTTCATATATCTGCAACAATGTCCCTCCACCACCCCCATCGTGGCTACCAATTATCAGGGCTTAGATGAAAACTAGGACACAGTCCCAGCATCACACAGAATAAATAAGCAAGTCTAAAGCTGGGCCATCTTTTGCTATAAAAGCGAAACATTTCCTCTCACTTTACTTTGCTGCACCTTTATTTTCATTTTTGGGGTTTTACCTCCATTGGGTTAACCGTAATGGTGAGGGCTGAGTCGTCCCAGTCCATCTCATTCTCCTTGCCGCTCTCCTGGTCTCTCATGGAGCGCTGGTGTGCAGCTCGGATGCGGAACACGCCCAGGATTATCATGAACACCAGGAAGCTTACACACACCACAATGACAACGGTGGCAGCGCTGGGAACCACTGCAAGGAAAACAGCCAGAATCAGAAAACAGCAGGTTGTATAGACAGAAGTATTCCAGTGTTATGCATGGAAGTGCAATAACATTTCAAGGACAGCGGCACCGTGGTGTGTCAGAGCAGCACATGAATGCATTTAGAAGCTCAAGGTGTGTGTGTTTTCCTTAAATAGCTTCTCTGTCTCCCGACAAACTGCTCCACTTTTACGTGATACCGATAGGATCTCTATTCTGGACTGGGAATATTTGTCAGATGCCAGAAGCCAGAATAAAAGGTTAAGCTCTAAACATGGCCTGTACAGATGTTGCAGACTGAGCTCAAGTGTAATCCCTAAACCAGAGCCATAAAATGAAACTAAAAAGGAAAACCACTCATGTTTCAAGCACGCCCTACTTTGGCTAAAAACGCTGTAATCCATCTGCAGCAACGCCTGCCATTTAACAGAACAGATCGTCTTCTGGAGCTTTAATTAAACAGATTTGATTTCAACACTTAGCATCAATACCATCTGCCTATTAAAAGTGGTACTCTAAAAAAAAGCTAAAACAGTTTTATTAAGTTTTGTTAAATGTAACATAATAACAATCTTAATATGATTACATGTCACATTTAAAAAAAATTTTTAGTACCTGAAGCCTGGTGAGCGTTGACCAAGTTGTGACCAGGCAGATCCACAGAGGCATGATGGACAGGGTTGATGAAGTTGGGCTGCACCATTGCATTGTTGGCGTGCTCTACGGGATTGGCTGTGTGGATCACATTTACCTAAAAAGAGGGAAGTTTCCTCATTTCAAAGCAGGCATTTTGAGGTGACAGCAATTTATAAAAATGATGGCGGTGCATTGTCAAAAGGAGTTGCTTCTGTGCTCCGTGTTCCTACCTCGACCTTGAAGTCATTGCTGATGTAGCGGCCGTTGAGCTCAGAGCAGACCAGTTTGAATTTCCTGTCAAAGAGAGTTTCGGTGTGCCAGTTCTTGTAGCGGATAAGGTGCAGTACCTGCTCGTAGTTAGCCATAGTGTTCACACCTGGAAAACACAGAGGTATGGTAACTTTAACAAAACTATAACAATTTTTTAGTTGGTGTATTAGTAGATGAGTGCTTTGCTTTGTACCAGTTATGACGAGGCCCAGGTTGGATGAGCTCATCTCCAAGGCGCGCTGCTGCAGCTGCGAAACGTCCACCTCAAGGCTCTCATGCTCTCCGTCCAGCTCATCTCCCACCACAGAGACTTCACACGAGTCCAAGTTGTGCATGATCTCCTCCGACACAACTGTCTCTTGAACTGAAAGAAACACGATTAAAAGAAAAAAACTTTACATCTCTATACTAAGACCTGATACTACACCTTTGTTAAAATTTTGAGTTTCTTTGGGGGGGAAGAAAACAGAGACAGTCAACATTACGCTATTGGTCATTTGCAAAGTCTTGTTTGAGTTGCTCAAACAGGCAGTGTTAGATGAGTAAACTAAAATCCAATGTGCAAACCAAATGACAACGTGATCATTTTGGGATGAAGGTGCTCTACACACAGTCTATGACTGATCCTGAGAGTTTAACTAACTATTAGCTGAGTTGATCAAACAAAATGTTAGGTTCGCTGCTGTGTCTGTCACTCCAACCATTTGGGTTGCTGAGGTGAGAGAATCTTCATCAGTGCAGACTGAGTGTCTGCATAGTGTATCATGAGATTAAGTGACATGAGATATGTCAGTGCTGCATAGCGGTGGTATAAATAGTTTCTATGAGCTTTGATTTTCAAGTTAAATAATATTCATGAAGAAAAGTCCTTGGCAGATTGTTTTAAGATGGATGTCAAATGGAGGTTCCTACAGTATCAGATGCGTAGAAAGGCTATTTTGGTTGTTTACCTCTTGAGGAGTATCAACATATATCACAGGAAAGCAAGGTAGAAGCTTAACAGTGTAAATAAGATATTTGTGAATGTTTCTGTTATTTAAGAGTAGCATTAAAGATCAAAACTAATCATAAAATTTTTATGTGTCTAGTTACAAAGCTTGAAAATGCATTACCTCCTCTAGTTTTTTTTGCAGCAAATGAATTTCTCTGGCGACTAGAATGAAATGATTCTTAACATCTACTGTGACCTTGTTTGCTGTCTGGTCCTGAGAGTTGGGTCAGATTAAAGCAGGTAAGAGCAACTGATCTTGCTAAGCCCCCTTTGTCCCATATGGCTGGCTGCTCACAACAGCTCGATGTATCTCAGTGTATCTGTGTCAGCTTCGGAGCATGTCTATTGTCCTTCCTCGTCTTAACTCATGTGGAAGCCAAACAGATGGCACGGCTGGCCGCTTAGCACACCCACAAATAAACAACTTATCTCTCCCTCCGTCTCATTGTGTCTGTGCCATTCCCTCATCCTCCAGGCAAAATCTTTAACAATACCAGCTACAGTATATCTACACTGTTATAAACTGTTGCTGAAGGCCCATTCAGCCTCCGAGGCTATTTGTTCAAGAAGAAAACAATACAACATTCCAGCAAAGACTAAAGATTACAGCTCAGATCAAGACATTCAGTCCATATAGCAAACATATATACAAATAGCTCAAATTACACAAACATTATGGTTAAAAATATATAACTAAAGGCATGTTTAAAAGACATTTTGATTAATTTAAAGTGGAGATGTTGGGTAAAAATGTAGTACACCCCTAAAATTCTGGAAAAATTCAACATTCCATAAAACTGAAGTATTTTAAGGAGTATGTTCTTTTTACTATGATGAAATATTTCTTTAATAATCTATAAACTACAAGTTCTTATCTAAAAGGTTCAGGTGTCCCTTACCTGTGGGGTCATCATCAGTGCCTTCTGCTGCTTCGGACTCTGCGTCGGCCTCCATTTCACGGGTGATTGTGCTTACAATGCGAAGCTCGGGGAACAGAGTCACTCCTTCCTGGCTCTCGAATTCAGCAGCGCTGCGAGCGAAGTGGTCGATGCCACTTAGGCTGATCTTGGGCTCCTCGGGCTGCAGCACCATCACGTAACCTTCAGCGTCCGGCACTGCCACGCAGGCGTCCTCGTTCAAGCACCTGGGGAAAAAGATTTAACAAATAACCAAAAGGTTACAGAAGGGCCCTGAATGAAAGTGGGAGAATTGTCGAGGTTTTGCACCTTTTTCACACTAAAACCAGGAGTCCAATAGGTTGGAGAACACTAAACTAAGGCTATCACTGACAGATTTCTTTGCCAGTTAATTTAACAACCAAGTTTATAATTAAATCATAAATTTCATGGACAAAGTTTCATTTGAAAATCAAAAAGATATGGACTTTGCGATGCATGGCGATCTCTTCACCCCAATGACAAAAAATATACTTTCTTCTCAAATGTCCACCATTCGTATTCTCGACTGGATTATTTGTCAGTCAGCAGCTCACTGTTGACTGACATTTCAGACACTGAGATACACCCTATAGCTGTTAGCGATCATGCTCCTGTTTCTTTAACTTTAGTAAATAAAACAGAAATGCCTCAAACCAAAAATTGGAGATTTAATATATAATTACTTAAGGATAAAGAATTTCTTAAATATTTTGAAAAAGAGAGGGCTTTTTATTTGGAATATAATGATATACATGGTACGTCACCATCCATTCTTTGGGAGGCAAGGAAAGCTGTGATTAGAGGTAAAATAATCTCATTCTCATCAAATAAAAAGAAAATAGAAAAAAAACGTATTCAGGAATTAGAAGAAACTATTAATTCATTAGAAGCTTCTCTAGATGAGGAGAGACTAGGCAAAATCTGAAAAGCAAAGCTAGAATTGAAATTCTATGAATTGAATTAAATGAAATTATTAATAAACAGACCCAGTTCTTAATTCAAAGACTTGGGATAGAAAACTTTGAACAAGGTAATAAATCAGGTAGATTTTTGGCTAACCAGCTTAAAATTAATAAAGAAAAAAACAACTATATCTGCTATTAAAGATCAGACCGGGAATACAGTATATGATCCTGGAAGAATAAACAACACCTTTAAAGAATTTTACAAGGCTTTATACTCACCAGAGATAAACCCATCAGATCATGAAATTGAACAATTTTTGGATAACATAACACTACCTAAATTATCTGAAAGTCAAGCGATGGCCCTGGATTCACCACTAACAGCGGCTGAACTCCAGGAGGCCCTCCAAGGCATGCCCAATAAAAAGGCCCCAGGCCCAGATGAATTTCCAGCAGAGTTCTATAAAGAATTCTGGAATATTCTGGCACCAACATTCCAGAGAATGCTGCAGGAAACCAAGGAAAATGGCCGACTTCCACCAAATATGAATTCTGCCTACATTAGTCTTCTACTAAAATCAGGTAAAGACCCTGTGTTTCCTACCAGCTATCGTCCCATATCCCTCATTAATGTTGATCTTAAAATAATCTGCAAAGCCCTCGCAAAAAGGATAGAGAAAGTAACTCCTCTTATAATACATCCTGATCAAACTGGTTTTATTAAAGGGAGACATTCATCCACAAATTCATGTAGATTAATAGATTTAATAGATTTTTCTTACTGTAAAAACATTACACCTAATATATTATGTCTAAATGCAGAAAAAGCATTTGATAGAGTTAACTGGAAATTCTTATTTGCAACTTTACATAAATTTGGCTTTGGAAATTCTTTCATAAACTGGTTGAAAATATTATACAGTTCACCAACAGCATGTATCAGGACTAATAACCAATCATCATCTAGGTTTTATCTTCAGAGAGGTACCAGGCAGGGATGTCCTCTCTCTCCCTCCCTGTTTGCTATTTTTATTGAACCACTTGCTGCAGCAATCAGGCAAACTCACAATATTAAAAGGTATAAAATGCAATAACATAGAACATAAAATCAGTCTTTATGCAGATGATGTATTACTTTTTCTCCAGCATTCACAAACCTCTTTCTCTCAGGTAATCGGGTTGATAAACTCTTACTCAAACGTTTCAGATTATTCTATAAATTGGTTAAAATCTACAGTTTTTCCAATCAATTGTTCTGTCCAGAATCCAACTAATACACAACTGCAGTCAGGGAATATTACTTATTTAGGTATCAATGTCTCACCAAGACTGGCAGATTTAATAAAGCTAAACTACATCCCACTTTTAAAAAAAGTGGAAGATGATCTTGCTAGATGGAAATCCCTACCCATATCACTTATGGGAAGGGTTGCTTCAATAAAAATGATGGTTTTGCCCAGAATCAACTACTTATTCTCAATGATCCCAAGTAAACCATCACTAGACTGGTTTAGATCTCTGGATTCCTCTGTCTCTAAATTTCTTTGGAAAGATAAACCCCCACGTATCAGCTTAAAAACACTGCAGAAGACCAAAGAAAAAGGAGGTCTAGATCTACCAAACTTCCACCATTATTTCTTAGCCAACAGGCTCCAATACATCTCAAGATGGTTAAAACATAGCTACCTAGATGAGTCCTGGATAGACGTAGAACAGACACTATGCAATAAGATAAAACTTTCAGACCTACCATTTATTAGCTCAAATATAAAACAACATGAATGCTTTAAAAGCATAAATATCAGCTCCTCTCTGACAGCATGGCGGGAGTTTCTAAAAATTACAGAGTCCACAATAATCCCATGCAGACGTACACCCATCTGGAATAACCCCGACATCTTGCAAAAAAAAAAAGTATGATACGTTTTCCAGACTGGAGGTGTAATGGAATTGAATACCTGGAACACATATTTGAAGGAACAGACTTTATCCCATTTAATACATTGATTACACAATATGGAATTGATAAAAACAAATTCTTAGAAAATCAAAAAATTAAATCTATTATTAAAGGTAAATTTAGGCTCAATACAGTTGAATTACAAATTCCAGCAAGAGTTTTAAATTTTCTTAATCTCAACCTCCCCAAATTGCTGTCTACAATATACAAAACTTTATCTACATTAGATGAATCAAATAGCCACCCCTATTTCAAAATGGGAGGTGGATTTATCAGCCAGCTTTGACCAAAACGTCTGGTCTCAGATATGTTTAAGAACCTTTAAAATAACAAAAAAATCCTAATTTGCAATTAATACAATACAAAATCCTTCATAGAGTACACTATACAGGTCAACGGATGTTTAGGATGGGTTTTACGTCATCTAATACCTGCTTACAATGCACAAGCAATATACCAGATACTTATATTCATGCGCTTTGGTTCTGTCCATCCGTTAAGAAATTTTGGTGCCAGATATGTGAGGACTTATCAAAGTTTCTGAAATGTAACATTCCACCATCTCCCTCAGTTTGTTGGGAGATTTAAATGATGTCACCATGGACATAAAGTCAGTTCTAATGGTTCACATTGCCTTATGCATCGCTAAGAAAACTATCCTCCTGAACTGGAAAAATAAAAAGGCTCTTAATATTAATCAGTATAGAAATCTCTTGTTGGACCATATTGGTCTTGAGACGGCCTCTGGCTCCATATCTGATCAATCTCTCTGGGCTCCTTTGATCGGCTCCATCACCTAGTAGGGGTGGGGGGCACTTGGTCTTGTCGTTTGGGATACTGTTGCTGATGTGGGGGTTTTCAGAATCAGAATCAGAATCAGAATCAGAATCAGCTTTAATGGCCAAGTATGACACATACAAGGAATTTGACTCCGGCAACTTTTCTCTCCAGTACAGAACTTAAATAAGTGAAATAAAGAAATAAATACAAATAAATAATAAAGGATAATATATACACCAAACCGGGGTTATTTTACAGTGAGTATGTACAGCAGTGCAGAGTTATAGTTTATTGTTATGTGAATGGACTCACACTCTGTGACTACACAGAGTTCATCAGAGCGACAGCCTGGGGAAAAAAACTGTTCTTGTGTCGGGTGGTTTTGGCGTACAACGCTCTGTAACGCCGGCCTGACGGGAGGAGCCCGTTCTGGGTTGGAGGCGTCTGGGGGGGATCCCTGGGGGTGGGATCACTGGGTGGACGGGGCACTGGAAGTCGTGGCCCCAACCTGGGGTTGGGCTTTGGTGGCTTTGGGTGGTAACTCCTGATGGCTGCATGCGGTGCCTTAGGGGGGTTGCACTGACGGACATGGGTTACTGGCCTGGTGGCCATGCTGCGCCTAGGTAGGGTCTGCGGTGGGCCTGGGGATTCGGGGCTCTGGGGCGCTGCACCCCCTAGCTGTGGTGCTGGCCGGGGGTCGGCCGGCGTGGGGTCTCTGTTGCCTGTGGGGGTCGGGGCTGGCCTTTTTCTCTGGGCCGATTGTCATCGCCGGTCCCTGTATGGCGTCTCGCCTAGTTTGCTGGTTGGGGTGCTTTGCTGCTGGTCGCGGTGGCTGGGTGGCATTTCTGGGCCTGATCAGTCCTTTTTCGCACTGGACTTAGCTCCTGGGTCTTGGTCTTCGTGTGCTGCGGGGCGCTGGGGTCGGGCGTTCGGTTAGCAATAGCCTCTCCGCCAGCAAAGGAGGCCCCCAGCGCCACCTGCGCATCGGAGGCCCCCGCAGCCCAAACCCCGGCGAAGTACCCGCCCAGACCAGGAGCAAACCGATGAACCGGGCGGCCGACCCACCAGGCCGACATCCACCATCCCCATTCCCTTGTGGAGTGACCACTGCTGCTCAATGGCCCGGCAGGCAACCAAACCCAGCGCCCCACCCACCTGCCCTGCACGCCCACTACCCGGCCAGTCCACCTGCAGGTCCGACCGACCCCGCACAGTAGCCGCTGGACGTTCCCCTGGGGTTCTCCTTTGCTCCTCTCTTGGGGGATGCGGTCGGCCCCGCCCGGGTCCACCTGGGGCTCCGATCTCCTTCTTGTCTGCATCGATTCCTGGGAGACGGATTGATGCCTGCTCACACCAGCTATCGAACACTCTTATGGAGAAACCTCATATGCACCAGCATGCTAACACACACACATAGATGTGGGGTCTCTGGTGTTTAAGGATATATTCTTGGGCTGAGGTTATCATTACTAGAGCTTGATTAATCGGTACCATGAGCTTTTCTGTGACATTGTTGTTGTATTTTTATATCCATTCTTGTGTGATGTGGTTGTGTAGTTCTTAGTTCACGATGTTAGGTTTGTTTTGTCAATGTTCCTTTTTATTGTTTTGTTTTTTCCCCTCTCTCTGCCGTCCTGTGGGTATGGAGGCAGACTTCAATGTTTTCCTGTGTTTTCTTTTTTCCCTTTCTCTCTTGTATTTTCAACTCACCCTCTCTCATGACTTTTTGTTTCCTACCTCTCTTCTTCATCTTCTTTCTTTCTTCCTCTTAATTTTCCATCTCCGTGTCCATAACATCAGGAAATAAAACCCCCAGCAATTCTTAATAAAGATTTTTCACACATATATCAAGTGGAGGACTATAGCAAAAGCTGTACTGCTCCGCTTGTGAAAGTAAATCTGTTGGGCTTCTACTTGGTACTCAGAAACCAATTCTGAGCTCCACACTGCCAAACAGGACACGTAAAAAAATAAATAAAAGAAAATCAAAGACATTTGATTTTTGTTTATTCTACAGTCGTCAACTTTAAATGTCATCAATAATTTAAAATAAATACATAGATTATATATTCAATATAAAGTAAATATTTCCCTAATAACATTTAATTCAATTCAAAAATACTTCATTATTCCCAGAGGGAAGTCAAATGTTGTTTTAAATCATATTATACAACATTTCTTAAAGACTTGTGATAAATATTTTCGTTTTATCACTAAACAGAGGCACATAATTATTTTGTGCTACATCAAACTGGCTTGCAGAGTCAGTGAACCTGTTGTACAGCTTACAGACAACCCCGAGCATCCTCTGAGACGCCTGTCAAAAACAGTCAGAGGCTTCTTCAGAAACGCTTTAATACTGACGGCTACAGGATATCCTTCCTGCCCATAGCCATCAGATCTACAACTCTTTGAAGAAACTTGAATACGAGTTTCAGCAACATTTAATTTCCCTTTGGGAATAAAGTATTTTTGAATTGAACTGAATTAACCAATCAGATGCCAAACTTTTTGATTATTAATTATTTAATGGTGTGTCGCAATACAGGCACCATAAAATATATATAAATAAATCAATAAATACTCATTCATGCTTTTAAAATAGTGAATTCAAATTCATTTAATCAATTAATAGGTAATTATTTATCTAACTAGGACGAAGTCTTGCAATTAAAAAAACCCAGTAACAGGTTATCGTGCAGAAAAGAGGAGCTTCATTCAGTGCAGAGCTCAACGAACCAACAGAAGCTCAGAGTAGAGCTGCAGCTCCTCTGTATTTTTAGGCAGTCCTCACACGGAAGGGGTCAAAGGGCAGACCCTGGACTCAGTGATTTAGGAACACCTTGGTGTTATCTTGAGACAGATGGAATAGGAAGCAAGTCTAGGGGATTCCTGCTTCGACTGTCGCTCCAATAACTTGGTACAACATACACAGGTACATAGATGTATAAAACTAAAAACGAACCCATTTTGCTGTCAGTGGTTAATGTGATACAAGTTGAGATAAGTAAAGTTTTGCTTCTGTTACTCACTTGACAGTGGTGGAGATGCGAAGGTGCCGGATGCCTGGGGTTGGGAACTGCCGGGAGTTTAAGTAGGAGATATGCTGCATGACTTTGTCAAAGGCGCCGATGTCGTCCCCTTCCACAGTCAGAGAGGACTGGTTGGGGTTGAAATCAACCTAAGAGACAGAAATGAAGTAGAAGATTACATAACTGAACTCAAAAGCTGATGCATTAATTTAAACAGATTTTCAAGGATAAAATTAAACCTCTGGAAGCTGAACCATAACAGCCAACACACCTTTTGATTCGCCTTTACGATAATGTAGGGACAAATAGTGGTAAAGGTTCCTGCTAAAGATTATAGGACGATTAAAACATTGTCCAAACCTTGTCCGTCTGCTTTTTAGCATCATAAAACCTTCTAATCACTTTCTCCCCTTGTTACATGTCACATATAGAGACATCTTGTGACAGACGCTCATTAAAGATGCAACAAGAAATCCGCTGGCGACTGGAACTGAAACTTCAAAAGCTGATTTTTTTTCAAATCTGTAACAGTCTTCAGTGTTGAAGTTGTTACTGAGAGAAGACTCCATTCTTAGCGATTTTAAGTACAGTTGTGGTGTTTAAAAAGAAGTCAGAGGAAGCACAGAGAAGTACGAAGCTCTTTAAGAGGAAACAATTTTCAAAGACATATGTCAACATGTCTGTCATTCATTCAGGCTGTAAATTATAGAAAAGAGCAAAAATTTTAGCAGGCAACAGGAAGGCTGAACAGATTACAGCAAAGGTGCATGGTTTTATCAATTTGACCATTCAATCTCTGTCTGATGGGAAGTTAAGCATATTATAGGGATCTTTATTCTCTAGGGAATTTAAGCAGAGACTGTGGTTGATGTAACGCTAGCTACAATGACCAAGGTAATTGCATTTTACAATGTTTGTAATCCTTTTAGGTTTTGTTCTAAAGAGGTAGAAAACCTGCAACTAGCTATTTACAGTGACTGCTCTCACACACCTGGTGTGAAGTTGCCTCTGCTCTGTTCACAGCAGAAAGACAACATTTATGTTCTGTTTTCATCCTTTATTATAGGTCTTACAAATACACATATTATGTACTATATCACTAAGAAAATCAGAATGGGGACCAAAGCTTTACAAAAGAAATGATCAGGAATTCTCTACAAAATTCAGCATCTCTAAAACTCATTGTGTTTCTATTTGCATCTAAATCGAGCTACGGCAATAACTGAGCTAATACGTTAAGCAGAATGGGAGCTTTTATCCGAGAATACATGTCAGTAAGAAAATCGAATAATTGAATGAAGTGGATTCCACTCCGCGATGGTAGGTAGCGACATGCACACTTTCATGTTTGCCTTCTTCCAGTGGGCCTAGAGCGTCAAAAAGACAGTAAACAAATGGTGAAGGCAGTGAGTAAAAGGAGGATGTGCAGAATGAGTGAAGAAATGGATGACAACAACGCTGGAGCACAGAACATTTCGAACGTAGAGTACTGTTTGATTGTGTTGCATGTGTTGTTGACACTGTGTTGTTGTCGTACCGATGTTGCTATTCCTGCTTCTACTGTTCCGTCACTTCCGGAGGGGGGGTTCCCTATGGAGGACTACGGGGGTCATTGGAAAAGCAATACAGCATTTTGACGATGAGTGCTTAATTGTGAATTAAAAATATAGATTGCTAAATATAATTTCAAATTCAACAATTAATTTATACAAAAAAAAGACAAATTTGAAAAGCATTTTGTAATTAAACATTTTAAATTTAAATACTAAAGAGCAATTGCAAAATTGTATTTATTATTTGATTATTAAATACTGTGATTTGAAAACGTTTTTCAAATCCTATTTCAAAATGGAGAATTAAATAACACAATTAATAAATGAGATTGTAAATATCTTTCCTTTTCATACATTTAAAAAAGTTATTCCCTTTTCTACATTCGTTTTCTCTTTTCAGCTCTCATTTTCAAATCCTTTTTGCAATTGCATTTCCTAAATGGTTTACCCTCTCCTTTTAGCATTCGAGTGACCCTCCTGGTCCCTGAGCACACTGAAAACCAAGTTCAACCAATCACAGCTGCTCCCCGAACGTAACCAGCTCTCTCATTGGTTAGACAGGAGCTGTGCAGCTCGGCAAGGTCCACCCAAATATGGCTGTCTAACCAATGAGAGAGCTGGTTACGTTCGGGGAGCAGCTGTGATTGATTGAACTTGGTTTTCAGTGTGCTCAGGGACCAGGAGGGTCACTCAAATGGTAAAAGGAGAGGATAAACGATTTAGGAAATGCAATTGCAAAAAGGATTTGAAAATGAGAGCCGGAAAGAGAAAACGGATGTAGAAAAGGGAATAACTTTTTTAAATGTATGAAAAGGAAAGATATTTACAATCTCATTTATTAATTGTTATTTAATTCACCATTTTGAAATAGGATTTGAAAAACGTTTTCAAATCACAGTATTTAATAATCAAATAATATATACAATTTTGCAATTGCTCCTTAGTATTTAAAATGTTTAATTACAAAATGCTTTTCAAATTTATCTTTTTTTTGTATAAATTGTTGAATTTGAAATTATATTTAGCAATCTATATTTTTAATTCACAATTAACCACTCATCGTCAAAATCCTGTATTGCTTTTCCGATGACCCCCGTAGTCCTCCATAGTTCCCAGGCAGGAATAGCTCGACTAATCTGGGATGTCGTTTACATGCAGAGGGATTCATTTTTTTATCCGCATTATCTGGGTGTCTTAGCTCGATTAGGAGTAGGCCTATTTGGTTCGACTTCAGCCAGACTGGTGTCTACATGCATTTCAAAAGACTGAAGTTAGTCGGACTAAGGCAACAATTCAATTTTCTTTTACTGGATGTAAACCCAATGACTGACAATATCTTCTGTGTGAGATCATTAAAAAGCGAGCATATTTAAACTGACCAGCCGGGATATGTCACTGTTTCCTCACCTTCACAGCTGAAGCTACTTCCTCAGGCAGCTGCACGTCCAGTCCTTCTTTGCAGGTGTACAAACAGTCGATCACCTTCTTGTTCTCCAGTTTGCCGGAGCGGATGATCAGGCCTGCAAGGTTCCCTCGGAAAAACTGAGCCATTCGGGCGTTCCCGCCTGGTTACATCAGTTGAAAGTACGGAAGAATGGCACAACATAAACAAAAAAATAAGTAAGTTACTTAAGAAGCTAAATCAGCAGATTTCACATGTTTCAGAGCTGACGATGCAAGCATGCTGTCTCAGTGAGCAAAGCTGGCATGAGTGAAGTTCATGCAAGTTAGTGTATGTCCGCTCCTTCAAGGCCTGAGGCCCAGATGAGACAGGTAGATGATGGATGAGCATATGTATGCATTCTGTACATGCAACATTTAAATCAATGAAGTGGAGCTGCTGAAATTACTGTGGATAAGGACACGACAACAACACACAAAAAAGACACTTAAGGGAAAGAAAAAGCAAATAATCTACTCCTCCAAGCTAGTTTTCACAACTACGACTGGAAAATGTTGAAACTGACAGATAAAATCTGTAATACTGAGGCTTCAATTTTGGTGTCATGTTTGTGCGCTGGATCGTAATGCAGAATTAGCCGCAAACTGTACATTTCAAGGTTAGACAAACCTTCAGTGATGTGTGTATTTTTAGTCTACTGCAGGTGTGTTATCTGATATGTAGGAGTTTTGACAAGGCCAGACTTTGACTTGAAAAGTCAGTGCGGACAAAAATATGCAGCCAGGTCAGAGTTGTTTTTTCTGCTCATTATGTTTCTATTCCTGTCCTGCTGGAGACAGTGTATCGGCTTAAATAGAGGACAAACCTCTTGACTGCTGAATATCTAAAAAAAAATGATCAAAAGTAAGATAAAGAAAATGAAGAAAAA
Source organism: Valencia hispanica (assembly GCA_963556495.2). Lineage (NCBI taxonomy): Eukaryota > Metazoa > Chordata > Actinopteri > Cyprinodontiformes > Valenciidae > Valencia > Valencia hispanica. The sequence goes on from OY747709.1 coordinate 24,617,953, forward strand.
CAAAAAAAAGGTGGGACCGCATCACAAAACCTATACACAGCCTGTCATGCTGTAAAGAGGATTGATAAACACACAACCACAATCTTTGTGCACCTAGAATGTTTCTGTCATTCTAGTTAAAATGGTATGAAGATGCAGTTAAGCTGTTAGAATGGCGGGACGTTGTGGATACATGGACATATTTGAGGAAAGACTTAAGCAACCTGAGGGGGTCTCAGGGGCTGCCTCAGTGTCATTGTCATGTTCTGAGTTTTCTGTAGTGGACGGAAACGAGAGAGCAGGAAAAGAGAGAGGGAGGAAGGTTGAGGATCTGCAGGAGAGATTCAGATGCTACAGAATAAAAGGTCATGCTTCATCAGTAGACTCCCAGGAAGAGTAAAACCAACATTTAATGGCTAAACAAAACATAAAACAGACCTTACCAACAGAATAGATGAGTAAACAGTACTGCTGGATATTTTTACTATTTTATCATTAAAAAAACTGTGTGATACACATAATACATTGCTTGGTAAAAGTATTCACACCCCTTGAACTGTTTTGAACTTTGTCACTAACACCAATTTCAATAAATATTTATGTAAATAACATTTTAATCAGTGTGCTGTGTATTTGCATTCATCCCTCATTGCCCTTATACCCCTAAATAAAATCTAGGGTTACCGACTGCCTTCAGAAGTCCCAAAAAGACTCCAGCTGGGTTTCATTTAATCACAGCATAAACACAGCTTTTCTGGAAAGGTGGTGAGGTTTGGTGGTGAACAATAGTGAACAAACAGCAAAAGTCGTGGAGAAATTTAAAGTAAGGGTGAGCTCTAAAACAATACTTCAATCTTGAACATCTTACAGATGGATAGAGTGCAGCATGTCTGCAAATGCACCCAGAAATGGCTGTCAAATTCAACAGACAAGCTAGGTGAGCAAGTATCAGAGCAGCAGTGAGGATGAGCTGCAACAAATCAAACAGCTGGTCAGATGGTCATAGTTGATGGGAAGATAAATAGAGCTAAACAGAGGACAGTCCTAGAGGAAAACCCGTTTGAGGCTGAATCTGTGATAAGACTTGAAAATGTATGTTGACTTATGATATCCATTTAATCTCACTGAGGTTAAGGCATACTGAAAAAGAATCCCAGAGGTATAAAGCGGGCAGACATGCCTCAAAAGATGTAACTGCTGCAAAATGTGATTCACCAAAGCATTGTCTCAGGTGGGCCGAATGCAAACAAATAAGCATCGGTTTGCTTAGACGTTACAATATAAGCTAGTTTGTGTTGTTCAATCACATAAAATCCAAACAAAACCGACGCTTGTGGTGATAATGTGTCATAAAGTTCAAAGTGGTATAAATAGTTTTACAAGGCCCAGTGACCCACAAGTAACACATTTTTAACTATGAATGTCTGTTTTAATCTACATAAAGCAGGTTGTTGTTGAGAGACCTGTCCTGCTCCATCACACCTGAATCAAATGAGTGGATTAAGTAGTCAGTGGATCATCAAGGTCTGCTGAAGCTTGGCTCATTTGATGCAGGTGTGCTGGAACAGATATGCATCTAAAGGTTGCAGGACAGTGGCTCTCGAGGACTTGTGTTGGAGACAAAAGGACTTCAAATGAATCAGAATCTCTACCTTGCCAGCAAGCACCAACTGTGAGTTGAGTCTCAATCTTAGAGGGGTGCAGTGGATAGTCCTCTGTGACCATGAAGGGCTCGAAAGCAGTCCCATCCACAAACAGAGAAACAGTGGGGTACTCCACATTGAGCACATAATGATGCCACTCTTTGTCGCACACCTACAAACACGGCAGCAGAAGACATTTTTAAAAATCTGCAGGAACACGAACAATCCTTCTCCTAACCGGCAGAGGTTGTTTTGAGAAGCAGCTGACCTGGTCAAGTTTCCAGTGAAACTCTGCTGGTTTGTAGTTCTCTGCCTCCGATGGATCTTGGCGGAGGAGAAGGATTAGCCGGCAGTTGTGGACGTAGAGGGAGTAGTGGTGTCTGTTCATGTCTGCAGGTGGGAAGTAAAGGGGAAAACATCAGGTTAAGACGCTACTCTCCACCTAATCTCCTGAAAATGCGACCACATCTTAAATTAATAATAAAAAAAAACAACTTGCAAACATTTGTTATGCTGCTTTTGTTCTCCTTAGAGCACCGAAATCTAACGTGTGGTGAACCAAAAGCAGGGGGGATTCATGCTTTCCGTGACTCTGTGCTAAACAGAGGTCACGGATGGTGTGCTGAGATCACGAGCATGGGAGCATCCTGTCCAGGCCGCAGCCGTTCTGATGTAATCCTTCTTATATAAGCAGCCAAGCCGAAGCTGATCAGCCGCCGCTTGCTCACTGATCGCACCAGAGATTTTTACCGTGAATAAGATGAAGGCGGGTTGTGACTGAACATATAACCTCTAAAACAAAATTAAGTGGTCAGCGAGAGAGGTGAGAGCTTGTGTGCTCCAGGCAGTCAGCTCAACACAAACACTGATTATAGCCGCAGACTAAAACCGAGCCAGAGATACAATGGCTATTTTAATCCGATGAACCAGCAGACCCCATGTGTGCAGCAGTAATGAGATGCCAAGAGAACTCGCCACAAGTTTGACCTCTTTCACAGCTACCAGATATTTGCACGTTAGTTTTAGACGGATTTAGTCTTTGTGAGCAGAGCTTTCTGGACCTTTACCTGTTTTGTCTGAGTTACAGAGAATAGTCTCCTTTTCGTGTGACCCGGGTCCGTGTCTCATCCACACAGAGATGGTGATGGTCTCCTTTAGGTTGGTGTTCACCAAGCCTTCGGGTACCTTGATGGCTTGGGTCCCATTGAACTCAAACACCTGGTCGCTGTCGTGTCCATTATCTGTGGGCAGTCCTACCGTCCAGTTGGCAGAGCTGCTCGGTGCAGGAAGGAGCTCCACGGTGCCAGAGCTGGCTCCTAAAAACACAAAGACCACAGGAGCAGATTTACATGCCTACACTGGATTTTGTCTTGTATATTTATGCTTTAACTTTGTTGAATAATGTTTAGTTACATGTTTTTATAAGGAAGCAGATGGAAGGTTGGATTAAGGTGAGTGACAGAGACGAAAAACAACACCCAGCAAAAATATTCCAGCCCCTAAACTCTATTTACATGTTGCCACATAACAACCACAAATTGCAATGGATTTTATTCGCTAGTCCAACACAACATTTTGCACAGCTGTAAAGCAGAAAGAAACATGGTTCTCAACATTATTACACAAGAAAATCTTGGAACAATTTGACTTGCATTTGTATTCTGTCCGCCTCAATCTTTACCTTATAGAACTATCTTTCTCTGTAACTATAGCTGCAAGTCTTATGAGGTATGCCTGCCAGCTGTGCCCATCGAAAAACGTTTTGCAAGTAGGCCACATGTTTCCCCTACATCGACTCCAGGCAACAGACAGATATTGGTCTCTAGGTTTTTTAGGATAATTACGCTGTGAAATATGTTTTATTTTTACCTTGGTAGAGGAAGAAGTGCCCTGCACTTTGCTTGGTAAATCTGAAGGAAACTGGTTTCACTGGATTTTATCAAAAGGGCCCCAGACTTTTCTTTCCACTTCACATCTATGCACCAGCCTCCCGATAAAACAGAAGTTTGTGGTCGCAAAATGTAGAAAAGGTCAAGCAAGACGCTGCATAAAAGCAGAAGTCTAATTTCAATTGCTAATCATTAACATTTCCAGCAGAGCATTTATTTACCACACAGCTTGTGCAGAGACTTCTCAGAGTAGGTATCACGGTCACAGCCCTTTCCGATGTGGTTGGTTTCCAGTTCAATACTGGCCCGGACCGAGGTGATCGGCACATCGCAGGTCTCCAGGTGCATGCTGGGGAAAAGAGCCAGGCTACCTGTGCCCGGTTCATACTCAGTTCTCTTACTGAAGCCTGAAAAGCAAGAGAGAAAGAGAAAATAATTAAGAGATCTTCAAAAGAAGAGCTGCGATATGTGGTGAGATGTCAACATGAGTTCTTTTATCAGCGATAAAGGCCTTAAAGCTCAAAGAACTTTTCTAACAATGATAACCTGTGTAAACTTGTAAAGAAGTATGGAAAGGTCCGCTTTGATACCTTGCCAGCTGGGTTTGCAGGTGGGTTTTATGCTGATTTTAACCAACACGTCTTCAGAAGCTCGATTCTTTCCGCAGTCGTAGGCGGTCACGGTCAACTTGTACATGTGCTCTTTGCCGTAGCTCAGCTTCTCAGTGTTCTTAATAAAGCCTGATAAAGACAATGAAACGTAACACTTTGACCACATCTGATTGAACTGACGTTTTAAAAAGGTGCAACAAATATTAAAACTTGACAACAAGCGTAAAAATAAACTGTTTAGGTAAAAGACAAAGAGAAGAAAGCTAAAATTATCCGTTTGTACCACAGCAGGCTGAACTTGGTTCTCTTTAAAAAAATAAAGGGCTTATAGGCTAAAATTGATTCTGAGGATTCCCCAATATTTTTTTAGTGTCTTTTTAGTTGATAGATCTCTATTGGTTCTGTTGTGCTATTCCTCAACAAGGCACTGACAGAAATTACTGACTACTCTGGATGATATTTATAGAAGCCTGTCATTGTATGTGCTGAATCTCAAATGAAAGCTTATTGGTGTCATTGTACGCACAAATCGATAGACACTGTGATCCATGCCAATACAATCCATTATCTCAGTCGTATGCTGATCCTTTTCTCAAGCAGGCAAGGGTGCTCCATGAAGGTCCTCACCATCTTTGTCGATGGTAAAGGGCACATCGGGTGTCACGATTTCGTAGCTGCAGATTTGGCTGAACTGGAAGGAGCAGTCGGCATCCACCGCCTCCACCTTCAGGACGCTGTCGTATTTCTTGCCCTCGATGATGGTGGCTTTATACGTCTTCTCCTTGAACACTGGTGAGTACTCGTTGATGTCGTTCACCTGGATGTGGACGGTCGCCCTGGGGGGAACAGGACACACAGTTGGGCCATCAACTAGATATCAGCTAGATATGCACAAGCAAGGATTTCAGTAAAAGCATTTGACTATAAAAGGGAAATTAAAAGGACTATTTATGCAATTATCCTGGTTATCTTTGTCTCTGAAATACTAAGAGTTTCACTCATTTTCAGTTTGTGTTTGGATTGTTTCATAACGGCCTAAGAGAGGAGTTGGAGTGAAGAGCAGGAAGCTAATTATCTTCTATTCTGGATTAAACATTGTTATCCGGCTTCATCCGTGCTACTAAAAGACACGCGAGAGTATCAGCTGGCTTCAAGTCAAGCAGCACTCTGCCAGATCTTATCTGCTGATTTATCCTCAGAAAAAGCTCATTATGGAAAAACTCTTTATTCAAATGTCTCTGTCAAAGACAAAAAAAACCCCCAGCATAATGCCAAGTTGTTGTTTAGTCACATCTGCATCATAATGAAGCAACACATTTACAATAAAAAAGGTTAAAACAACAAATGTAACTAAGCAACAATCATTCACGTTCAAAATGTAAGAGTCATTGGAAAACGTGTTTTCAAATAATGGCATTGACATTGGTATTCGTCCACGTTAGTCATTTTTTTTACATCGGTCCGATAAGTACAACCGGGCCAATATTAACAACTAATGTTTATTTCCACCTTGTTACTGTTTGTGTTTCAGGAGGGGGAGGGGGTTGGTCATGTGGTAGTGATGGAGCACAGGATTATGGGGTGTTAAACGGAAGCAGAGAAGTAATGTAGGTGGTGTGGTCGCTTTTACAGTGTCAAAAGTGTAGGAAAACATCTATGATACATATATAATATCTGTAAATATTGGTCATCCGCCATAGCAGCAGTATTAATATCAGATATTGGCCCAAATCTTTTTAATATTGGCAAATCCCTATTTAGTTTTATTATTATCACTATTATTTTGTAGGCTATAGCATATAAGATACCAAGTACCCTGGCTCTGCTTGGCACTGATGTGTAGTTGGAACCGCATTTACACACACTGAATAAATGATCATTTATTTCTTTATGTCTAACATTAAATCTGACTTAACTTTTTTTTCCCTGGAATCAGTTAGGACAACGCAACAAATTTCTGTTTGCTAAATAATAAAACAATTGGGGTTTTTTCTCCACTGAGTATTTTGTGAAATTTAGAGATTTTAGCTAACTTAAACTTTGTGGCTGTTTGAGATGTTTTCTACAGTATCCCCACATGATGTTCTTTCCTCTTAATACCATCTGTTTTTGTGAAGTGCACCAGTTCCTCCTGCATCTAAACAAACACACCACATGAAGTTAAAAGCTTCCTTCTTTCCTTCCTTCTTCTTTCTCCAGAAATGTGTTCCTCAGTGCATTTGCAAACAGTAATTTGGCTTTTGCAGCAATGGCCTCTTCCTCATTGAGTGGCCTTTTTGCCCATGTTGATACAGAACAGGTTTAATGACACCAGCTTCAGCCACTATCTGCACAAGGTCTTTTGCTTTTGTTCATGGTTGATATGGACGTTTTTCAACCACACTTGTGGAGGTTCACAATCTTATTCCTGATAGCTTAGCAGATTCATAGATATGCTCTATTTAAAAAAAATCTGTGAATAGGCGGGTTTTCTGCAGATAATTTGGAGTCATTTTGCACAGAAAAATTTGCAAACACAAAAGTCAGTGAATCTACGCATACTGAACATTTGAACAGTTGGAAGTCCACTGTAGTGCGTTTGAAATATGCCTTAAAATAGACCCAAATGTTTCTCCTTTTAACTAAAAGGTTCTGACATAAAACAATAAATAAACTTTTTTCTCAAGCTGGAATTTAGCAAACAGAAATATTCTTTGGTTATCTTAACTGATCTAATACTGAAAATATATAGTTTCAATACCTGACAGTGAGTAAAAATAGATTAGTGTATTTACCGTCTATACCTTTATCTGGTTTCAAATGTCCATATTTATTTTGCAGTAAATCTGTGAATGTAAGATTTTTTAAACCAGATTCAAATATATAAATGGTCTATTTAATAAGTCAAATACCAATCCAATCAAATAAGGGATCCTCCGAACTGGCCAAGCTTGACTCACTTGTGTGATTTCTTCATATTGGCACCATCAGGACCCTCTCCACAGTCGTAGGCCTGGATGGTGAAGGTGTGCTCCTTCTGTAGCTCACAGTCAAGTTTGTTCTTGGCCCTGATGACCCCCTCGCCAGTGGACTTGTCCAGGACCACTGCCTCGAAGGGGACGTTCTGCCCGTGGATCCTGAAGCCGCAAATCTCACCTGAATACGTTGAGAGTCAAAAGGGAGTTTGCTCAGCACAGCTGATGAGAGTTGTAACATATCAAATTTTAGACAAAATAAAGAAAGAACTGTGTTAACTGGGAAAAACAAATTAATACATCCACGCAAAATAAATAAACAGCCACAGATTTTGGGAACCAAAGGGGTTGTAGGCAGAGGTGCGTGGAGTCTGCGGAAGGAAGCCAAACCGCACATCATGTTGGGTGAGTAGTTGGGAGAAGGTGTAGGACATTTGAGATCATTTCATTTTAATTTCCAAGCCACTTGTAAACCAGTGCATCCAGTCATGCAGGCAGAAACTGAAAAAACGTGGACAGGCATTTCACAGGAGCACTCAGGAAGTTGAAACAAACCAAAGTCGTGAAACAAAGCTTAAAAAAGTGAATACAAAGATAAAGGCATTGAAAGTAAGCAGAATTAGCCCGTAACTTATAATATAGATAAACAATATTGAATAAAAATTAAACATAAAGGTGATACAACACCAAATTATCACTCAACGCCCCCCATAAAATCTGTGAAAAGAAAATATGATTCCAGTAAAATGGTTTGCACTGTTAAAGGAAGTCTTCCTGTGTAATTCTGCCTGCCTCTCATCCAAAATAACTGCAAAAAATAAATCCAGAAATCATACAGAACTAAACCAGCACAATAACAGGATCCAAAACAAAAAGCACTGGATGAGAACTGGGGTTAGAAATATCAACTTGCTCGACATCCACATCAAATGACTGCAGCCATGCTCATGGTAGGGATTAGTGGTGGAGAATTAACTCAAAGAGATCCACCGAGGCGAGGGATGCAGGAGACGGAAGCTTTGCAGCAGAGAGAGTTTGCATTAGTTAACAATCTCAGCAAATTCACAGAAATCTGCAGGAGTTACTCTCAAGCACTGTAAGAGAAAAGCCCAATGTGTATGTGAGCATGTGTAGTACCTGAATTAATCGATATCTATTTCCAGCATTTAATGCTTGTTTATTGGAGTCAATTTCAGATAGGCTTTAGATTTGATTGATTAATGAAGATTTTAAAAGCTGCCAAGTTACTTTAACTGAACGTGCTGGAGAAAATGGCAACAATACGACAGAGAACTCCTGTTTGCAAGACAGTTTTTGTTCACGAGGTGACAGCTGATAAACTGTTAGGGTCTGCAAACTGCAATGGATGTCTCATGCACAGATATTTCTAAGAGCAGTCAGCCCCACATCACAATTTTCATCCAGCTGTTTCAGCTCTTTAAAAATATTCAAGGTGAGGGAAAAAAAAAGAGCAAATAACAAACGAGGAGGTCAATTACAGAGCATGATAGAGGAGTTTCTGTGTAAAAAGTGTGGATGCTGCTTTTATGTTAGTGGGTTAATAGTAAAAAAAAAATAATAAGCACAAGGCAGAAGGAAAAAAAGCCCACGATCACCTTCTTCAGTGAGGGTCACCTCAAAACTCTCTACATGGAGGGGAGAGGAGATAAACCCAGATAGGTAGAACGTTAGAAGACATGTTGAGGAGAAAAAGAGACATAATTGAGCTGTAGACTAACACAACCAACATCAGAAAGCTCATGATAAGGTGAAGGGTCTCCAAGAAAAAAAAAAAAAGAGAAAAAAAAGTATAAGTAAATTTTTCCTGGAGTATGGAGGTGACAGACATAATGAGAACAAATAATCCCACTTTCCTGGGACTGTATGTCTTGAATCCCTAAATCTGCTCTTCGGCCATGATCACACAGCCTTTGGATGATTGGTTCATCTTGTTTATTAATGAGTTTCAAACTTATTATAAGCAGTAGGCAAAATAATTTGTTTCTGCTCAGTCTAACAGACAGATTTCCCATTTTAAAGCTTCTGTGAAGGCCCTGGCACACAGCAGGAATCATGGCCCCTGTTGACGTGGCACCTCTATTAGTTAAAACAAGGGATCAGGGAAGCCATAACATATTTTATCTTAAGTTAGGTTATTTGAACCTAAAATGTATTCACTAATCCTAAACACATTCATACCGTGAACGACAGTGTCAGTGTTTACGTTCACTAAAACCTAATATGCAGACCACTTGCAAATTCTTCCTCGTCATCCTGCTCAGGAGTCATATTTAGAGTCACATCAGTATCTTGCAAAGCTACTTCCCACACTTGCAACCACAAACTTAATGCTTTTTAATGGGCTTTTAGGTGACAGACCATGAAAAAGTCAAACGTAATTGAAGTTGACGGAAAACGATACTTAGGCTTGAATTGGTTTTACAAATAAAAATCTAAGAAGTATGGCACTACTAGAGACTGATATTCGTGCCCATTCCTTAAAACAGCTCAGTCAGATTTAATGCAGGGGTTCTGTGAACATCCATTTTCTAGTTTTGGAACAGATTCTAAACTGGATTGAGGTCTGGACTTTGACTGGACCACTCCAACATATAATATATAAACCAATCGATTGTAGCTTTGGCTGTATTATTAGGATCGCAGTCCTGCTGGAAGGTGGACCTCTACCCAGTCCTCCTCAAGTCTCTTGCAGCCTGTTCTGGACTGCCCTGTATTACGCTCTATTCATCTTCTCATCAGTTTCTCACAGCATGATGATCCACACACCCTGTGTCACCATGAGACGGGTGTTCAGGGTGATGTTTAGCACCATGCATTGCATGTAGACCAAAATGCTCAATATATGGCCTCATCTTCTCTATATGGCCGCATGTTCTCTAAGTCCCCTACATAGCTTGTAGCTGTAAACGGGACTTCTTACTTTTTTTTTTGACAATGGCTTCCTCCTTGCCAGACAGGTTTGTGGAGGACACAACCAATAGTTGTCAAATCAACAGATTAAGTTTTAACCTTAGCGGTGCATCTCTGCAGCTCCTGCAGACTTACTAAGGGTATTTTGGCTTCTTTTTGGTTAACTTTCTCCTTCTTGTCTTATCAGTTTAAGGTGGACATCCATATCTTACAACTGTTTCAAACACTTACCATCTGTGATGGATGTATTGAACAGTGATCCATAAAAAGTTTAAAGCTTTTAAAATGAAACCCTGCTTTAAACCTCTTCATAAATCCCTTGGTCTTCATGATGCCGCTTGATCACTAATGTTCTCTAACAGACCTCCAACAGCTGGATCTATACTGAGATTAAAATACATGCAGGTGGACTACATTTAACAGGTATGCAGTTTTCAAAGGCAGTTAGTTCCACTAGATCAAATAAAATTCTAATAAATTAAATTGAATTAAAGTCTGCGATTGTAACCTGACAGTTTTTTAAGGCGCTGTATAGCAAACACACATGCAAACTCACACAGTGAATCTTCTACTACTGCAAACATGAATTTATTTGCTCTGATCTGACTTTAAGGCATGTATTTGATTGGGCCTCTGAAAGGCCTGTGGGTCGGCTTAACAGGGAACCCTCTCAGTTGGCACAGATGGAGGGAATCTGGCATGATGGATCAGCTCACCCTGCTGCCACGTGAAGCCAGACTGCTCGCTCTGTCTCCAGAGAGAAAGAGAGAGAGAGTTCACAGGGACACACAGTCCGTACATAAGCGGTACCCATCAAAAGGGGTGCCCCAGTTAAAAGGGGAGGGTGCACCAAGCTGTGTATTCAGCACTAATTTGGTGTGAAGGGAGACAAACATCATGCAGAGAATGAGCATTTTATTCTGTTTTTGGGGCTTTGCGTTAAAAACAGAAACGATGAGGAGGTCTGCTTTAGAGGGGCCGATCGCCATCCTCTTAATTTAAAACAATGACATTTGGTGTCTATTTTGGCTGAAACGTGGACGATGGAACCGCACAGTAATTCAGAGCAAAGTAAGCTGATATTAAAAGGATCATATGAGGAGCAATAAAGCAGTTAAAAGAACATGCAACTCATCTGGTGCTTTAAATCCTGACCAAAGCCAATGCTGATGTGATTAAAAAACACCAGCAGCAAATGCTTTTCTCATAACAGTCAACTCAAATTGTGGCTCTCCACTGGGAGAATTAAAACGAACTTAGAAACCATTTTGATCTGATAAATCAAAAGGGCCAATCTGGTGTTATGGCAGCCAGATGTCCATCAGCATGAAAGGCAAGTCATAAAAATCTTAGTGTAGGGATGCCTTTGAGTCGCACGTGTGTGCTACCAGAGTATCAACCCATAATTAAAGCAACAAGGAAAGATTTACCAGTTGCTGACCTCATTATTTGCTGAGTCAGCTGCTGTTTTAAATGTGGAAAAAAAGAGCCCACAGTCTATCTCAGATGCAGCCTTTATCAAGGGAAGAATTAAAATGCATTCATATTAAAATGCACTGCAGGGAGGAAGACCTTCATACATTAACCATGATGCACTTGATTTCAAAGCCCGACGCTCAGAATAGATAGGAGGCTCTATTTCCACGTTAAGAACAGCTGTCTTTTATTTGATAAGAATAATGAATGTGATATATGAAAAATTCATCATTAGCATTTAATATTAAATATCACGATCTACATTTATGAGTCACAAGCAGAGTAATACAACTTTCGCCTTTATTTTTATGATCAGAAAGTAGTCTCAGCTACAGGGTAGATGGTTAATTAGTGAACGAGAGCAGCAGCAGCATTAAACCTTCTCTCTCACCTGCATAGCGTAAAGGAGCATCTTTGTCCAGCGCAATTAGAGGAGGGTCCAGAATTACTTTGTCATCGTTCTCAGTCACAATCCCATGGTATGTCGTCTCGATCCACGGTTTGTGCTTATTGACTGTGTGGAAGCAGAGAGAGAAAACATCAGTTTGGACCAAACACAGATGCCGCAAAGACAAAAACAAGCGGATCAAATCTTTGCTTCGGTGGAAGTGGACACCTATATGCATGTTTAGACTTTTGGTGGGGGACATTTTTATGAGTTTCCTCCTATGTTGGCATGACTTTTATCTCCTCCATCCCCCATCCAGTTTGAATCCATTTTTAATGAGGTTAGGGATGCTTTTAATGTTATTTTTAGAAGCTCTACACAGAGTGGAGAGACAACCTGCAGCAGAGTCCATGAGCCGATGAGGAGCGGCCGCGTGCATCACTGCAGAAGAATTAATTCACTTTCTGTAGTGCATCTACCCTCTTCTGTATTACTTCTCATCTCAACCCCAAAAAGAAGACCAGACCATTTCGAGACGATAGTAAAAAATAGTTGATTTTTCTTAGATATGCATTATTTAAACACAAAGATTCACTATTATTGTAAGTTAGTTGTCAGGTAGGATGATAAAGACAAGGTTCTGTCCACTCGTCTGGATGCGAAGCATCTCAGCTGCAGACAGGACTCTGCTGTAGCTGGTGGTAGCAGGAAAAGCTGCAGTGAGTGACATATTTGGGCCAGCTCAGAAAACAGGAGAAACGCAGCTCTCTCACGGTCAATATGCACTCCCTCCACTACCGGGGAACAATGGCATTAATGTGCAACTGATCTGCAAACGTGACGCTAACACCTGCTGACAACGGATTGAAGGGAAGCGATATAATGACTGGGCTAATCCAGGCGGCACAATATCATGAAAATCTGCATTTTTGACATTAGTTGAATATTGTGATGACGAAAAGGAAAAATTTATATATTATGCAGCTTTTGCACACTTTTCCACATTTACAAATCTAGAAGTCTCGGTTCCTTTAACCTTATGCTCAAATAAAGAAATATAAAGTTCTCAATAAAATGTTGACAGTGATCATGGATGGATGGATGGATGGATAAGACGTGAACAGAATTGGAGAATTTGAACAGAGAGGGCTCTAAAGCAGAGGATGATTATTCAGTTCATATCTGAAGAGTTTTATTTTACAAACTGGAAAATTTCCTTAGTTACATATAGGGATGATGTGTATTGGCAAGAATCTGGTGATACAATATGTATCACAATACAGGGGGGGTGAAAACTGAATTTAACTTTGGAAAAACTGTCACAGCATTCTAAACACTCCAACATGTTTCATACTTGTTGTTTTCATACTTTTCAAACACATCCAGTTTTATTACTAGATCTAGTTGATCCACTGGAACGTAGAAGGTGAAAACAGCCACAAAACTACCAGTCATACTTTTACTACAAGAATCACTGTCATCATTAATGGTTCAATTCAAAATCTATAAAATAAAAAAAATAAAAAAATCGATACACTGCTTTTGAAAATCGATACGATATTGTGGCATAAAATATCGTGATATATCAACCTATCAATATTTTTCAATATTATATAGTTAAAATTGATGGCTGGAAAAAAAGAAACAATTTCCCCACATGGCCGGTCCAAGGTTAAATGGGGTCTTAAGCCGATAATATTTGGGCCCCCTCTTCCCGTTAAGAACATCAGCACCAATAACAGTGTTTCAATACAGGTTTGGTGGAAAACTGGTAGAGGGGGCCAGGTTTTATCGGCTGAAAGCAATCAGGGATAACCGATTATTTTAGAAATCAATGAACAAACCGAAGCTCAAACATAAAAAAAGATTAAACTCCTAGCATCAGATTGTATCTAACACACCAATCAAACTATGAAGATTATACTTTGCATTTTTACAAACTAAACCTTCATTTATTTTGATTTATCAAATCAAATGTATTAGTATTCTAACTCTCAATAAACAAATGAAAGAACCTTTAGCTCTATGGTCTGTGGTAAAATCAGAGTATTTATGGGAGTTCTGATGGTTTGGGGGCCCTAAGTAGCTGCTTAGTTCACTTATGTTCTCTGAAAATTCATTCTTTAGAATACAGAATATAATGACAGGTCTGGGAAATATTACATAAAAAATCTTGTTCCTGTTTAACCTTTTAAGCCACAAAAGAAGGCTCACTGTCCTTACCTAATTAACGCAGCATACAATGTTCCCAAACTATTCAATATGGCTCAACCATCCATCCACGCACCAAATAGATTGTAACAATAACCTGCTGTTACAGCAGCCTACACAATCAATGGCAGGAAATGATCGACCACAGCACAATGTTGCCAGATGTTACGTAGGATGCTGCGCAGTGACATAATCTATCTGAAGTTAAAAATGTCTCTATTTGTTTACCAGAAGGTAATTATTTTTGATCAAGTGAGAGAATACCTGTATTGCCAGATGTTTTCAAAGTGTCTTTCAAAGGCATTTTCTAATTATTCTGGCATTTTTTTTAACTCGCACTCCTCAGACAAACCACAATTTGGAAGAAAGAGTTTTGATAAATGAGTTAAGCATCAATTACCATATTCATGAGGTTTTATTTCAATTATAGCCCCTCCCAGGAGACTTATACAAAGAGTTTAGTGTGTTACTCTAAGGATCAGGTAAACTACTTAAAACCTTATTTCAAATAATGGTTTGGTCTATAGAAACAATCAAGCTGTAAAGATTGGTTCCATAACATTTAAACCTTAATTATCACAACATTTGACTTTTATTACACAAGATATTACATTTAGTGGCAGTACCAAAGCAGAAGGTTAAAAAAACAGCTTGCTGAGGCTGTCAGACTAAACAAATGAACTAAGTGTGAAACAAGTTATGTTACCTACCAGTTAACTCAAACATATAAAAGGGGATTGGATTTATTATCCCTCTTCTGCTCACACAAAAACTCAATTTGACTGTGTTTGTGTCTGCGTGTGTATATACACATTTACACACACAAACACGCACACTTGCATGTCTTTATACAATCCAAGCAGCATTAAACTCATTAAAACAAATACTCTGAGGGTCAAAAAGGTTAATCCAAACTGAACTAGTCTTTGCTTTTATTTTTTTGTATGTGTAAAAAAATCAACATGTGCCTAATGTTGCAGAAAAAGACAGCACTGCTGCACATGGAGGAAATAACATGATGTTATATGTCCTATTACCCAAATCTTTTCTACACATTAGGTTTCAGACAAAGACAGGATCATAGGAACAATAATGCATCTAGAAAGCATGCAGATGTTTTCAGACAGCATTAGATATCCCTCTGCAATACTTGGATCGGCTGCTGTTGAGTCATAACCTGATGTAGTGTAATTATGACTGATTGCACAATCAGTAAAAGTTAATTACAACGTACTTGAAAAGATTTGTATAATCTACTCTTGACAAATAAGTAGTATTATGAAGGCCTCAGTGAAGAAAGTACTCAGCAAGTACTTTTATTACCAGAGGTGTCAAAAGTATTCACATTCATTACTCAGGTAGAAGTATAGTTACTAGGGTTTAAAAAGACAATTCAAGCGTTTTACTTAAGTAAAAAGTAAAAACGTAATGGGGAATGAAAAAGGAATGTATGTTAAAAAATGCCATTAAGGACTTAAGCTTAAGCTGGGCCACAAAACAACCACACCTCCCCCCAAAAAAAATGTTACACTAATAGCTGATATGACTATAAGGTAAAATAACAATGTTAATATTGACATTTTTGTCATACACTGGGCTGCCTGTTTCAGCTCCATATTTGTTTTTTAAAATATCAAATATAATAAATATTTGAAAATGAATGCATTTTACTGCAATCCAAACACATTAAAGAACCATATGTGGACTACTGAGCATTAATACGTGTTTCATAGAGTGGGAGATATGATGACTACTTGCCTATAAGTATTGTAATGCTGCATTTGCTTGAGTCTCTGCCACAGCCATCTTTCACCTCGGCATTACACCTTTGCTTTGTCCAGGCTGGACTGTGAAGTGGTTTGTGTCATGTGCAGTGTGCAATAGATCAATGAGGTGTTAGAACGGTAGATGTTTAAAATTATTATCTTTGTGTTTTTTTTACAAAGACAAGCCGAATGAAATGAAATGTAAGGAGTAGAAAGTACAGATCATTGCGTGAAAATTTAAGGAGTAGTAGTAAAAAGTTGGCAAATATATCCTTACTCCAGTTAAGAATAAATAACCAAAATTTCAACTTAAGTAAGGTAACAAAGTATTTGTACATTGTTACTTGACACACTTCTTTATTACATGATTTTATACATCAAAATATTACAGTACATGCAACATAGAATAGTGACAACACAAGATTAAATTGCTAACTAAAATGGACATGAAAGCCTGAGTCATACCAAAACAAATATCAAATCACTGCATTTTTGACTTAAAAATCATCATTAAACGTGTTTTACTTTGCCTAATAGGTCAGGGATATCAAACACACTTCAGAACCACATTGGCATGCCAGGTTAAATCTTGTCCTCCAACAGCAGGGCTTGATATGAAAACCTTGATGTGCTTACGAGTAATTTGGAAACAATCAAGCCCAATAGATCACTTCGCTAAGTGACTCATTACCTGAAGTGAGGTGGATCTCTTTAGACAGATTGCCGGGCCAGACTGCCGCAATAATCAGCTTTAGTTTCCACAGAGTCACAGTTAACGCTGAGCTGGGTCACATGTGCGCCTCGTGTTTGACTAAAAGCCGCTCGTGGCCTTCATCTTCGAAGTTTGGTGAACCAGGACTGCTCCTTAAAGAGTGGTTAGGGTGTATTTTAGTAGAGACCTGATCCGGAGGAA
Source organism: Valencia hispanica (assembly GCA_963556495.2). Taxonomy (NCBI): domain Eukaryota; kingdom Metazoa; phylum Chordata; class Actinopteri; order Cyprinodontiformes; family Valenciidae; genus Valencia; species Valencia hispanica. The sequence continues at coordinate 24,634,714 of OY747709.1, forward strand.
AAACATGGGAACTAACCAAGATAAGCAGGGTTAGTATTATGATGGATGGATGGATGGATATACAAATGCTGCTTTGAAAAGAGGTTCCTAAATGAAATAAATTCAGCGACCATCAACTTAGCTCTGTTAGACAACCAGTCTGACACATGTGACTTGCTCCCAACAATAGTCTGAGATTGGCAGCCCAGATCCAGTGGAACAAGAGTCAGTGCCGATACATTCACAGATGGCAAACTGTGGAAGAATGCGACACAAGTAAGTGTCAGCATGAAAACAAGAGGCAAACCCACACAGCCAATGGCAAATTCAAAAGCTCTAGGACAATGCTGCCGTGCATTACTGGTGAAATTCAATTCTGACTAATTCTTATGCATGCAGCATGAATTGTATAACATTTATTTTAAAGCATGAAACTCATTGTTGTGAAATTACCAACAAGGCTGTGTTGTGTTCTTACTCGTTCCCACAGAAAATCAAAGATGTAATTCGCACAAATGTAGACATGAATCTGTTTCATACAAATCCTATTTTATGCAAGCAAATAGGAGGGAATAGTTGTACAAAGAGGGAAATCTTGAGGATTTATTATAGAGTAAGATTAGAGAAGATGGTTTTCAAATGATGCATTCTGAGAGGGAATAATATTTCATTAAGAGGCTTTCCACTTTCAGAAGTCAAGTTTAAAAGCTCATTTCAATGCAGCTCCTCATACCATCATTATCAGAATCCGAACATTTAGATTCATTCAGATTACTGATAAATGCAGGCAATCCTGGGCTGTGTTAAATATTTTAAGATATACTGAATCAGTCCATTTGGCAGCAAATTTAATCAGCTCTGATCAGTCATGAGGAGATTGGTATACAAAAAAAAAGAAAAATGGATGGATGGATGGATTTTAGCAGGTTAGATATATGTTAAGTGACGTGAAAGGGAAAAATGTTGGCATTCTCAAATTTTCTGCTGGATTTAAAACTACTACCACTTTTAAAGAACCTGCAGTAGATTATTTATTTTATGATGAATGCTCATATTTTAATATTGTACTGAAACAAAGTTTACAGAAATGAGTTGATGTGTTTGAAGGGTAAAAACAAAAACAAAATAGGAATCAGCCAAAATTGCAATCCATGACGAAAACCAGAAATCCATATTGGCCGATACGAGCTGATCAGTTCATCTCCAGTAAAAGACATCTGCTGCGTTCTACTGCTTTTATTTCATTTGTGCTAAAAATTAAAACTTGTATCAGCATTTATTTCAGATTTATTTTAAGGTCAGGGTCATGCCATCAATTTTCAGTTCAAAAATTATAAAAATTTTAAATGTTACAAAACAAAAGACAGAGAAGAACAAATCAAACCTTGAAGAAGATAAAAAAAATATTTAATAAGTGGGCTGTTATTCGTTTTCTATAAGTTCTACTGTTTATATTTTCTGGACCATGTCTGTGTAAGAAAAGCAAGATCTAAGATTTTAGGAGCCAAATGTGCTGCATGCTAAAATCCTTAGAGCTCGAGGCAATGTGTTGCAAAGCTGTTCAACGTAAATGATTCTGCTTTCTGAGAATATTTTAAAGTAAAAGGTATATTACAGTAGAATATATGTATATTAAAGTAAAATGTGAGCCAATATTATATATATCTATATATATCTATATATATATATATATATATATATATATATATATATATATATATATATATATATATATATATATATATATATATATATATATATATATATATATACATATACACACACATTTGCCACAATTGGCCTTTAAAGCAATTCTGCTGTCTCGACAAAGAAACATTGAAGTATATATTAGGGCTGGGCGATATGGCCTAAAAATAAAATCTCCGATTTTTTCACACCAAATCCGATTTCCGATTTTAATCAGGTTTTTTTTTTCTTTCTCCCTTTACTTTCTTAAACAGAAATAACAAATGACAGAATCTCTTTTTTAAACTCTTATTTTAATATCTCTTTTGGGATTCTACCTGAATACAAAGTTGTGTGCAAAGTTGGTAGCACATACCTGGCATCCAAAGTTTTCAATAGGTAAATAAAGCCGAGCTTTTCTACTGTATAAACAGGCACCATATCTTTGGCAATATAAATTGTGATGGCATCTGTGATTGCTTTCCACTGGACACCCGTCTTATCAAAAAGGACACAGTGTGAAAATGATTCCCCTATGGTGGCTTGTCTTTTGGCGGTGTTTTGTGAGCTGCTGCTTGCTTGAGCATCTCGTAGAGAGCAGCACTTCTCCCACTCGACGGAGTGCCTCTGTTTCAGGTGTTGAAACAAATTTGTCGTACTCCCACCTTTGGTAGCAACAGCCTTCAAACTGATTTTGCAGCGTGCTGTTTGTTGCTCCAAGTCTGATGTCGCAAAACCGAACCAGTTCCATATAATTGAAGAAACTGTCCCTTTTTTGGGAACAAGCTCCTCTTTGCTAGTTAACATTTTGACGTCTACGCGTTGCGAGAGACGGACTGGCCAAATTCGAATTAATCGATTTATCGCCCAGCCCTAGTATGTATGTATGTATATATATATATATATATATATATACACAGAGTGGCTTGCAAAAGTATTCGGCCCCCTTGAACTTTTCCACATTTTGTCACATTACAGCCACAAACATGAATCAATTTTATTGGAATTCCAGGTGAAAGAC
>OY747709.1:25349899-25404899 GCA_963556495.2 Valencia hispanica
AAACTCACCAGGCTGTAGCATCACTTCAAGATGCCTTATTTTGGTAAACAACAGAGACAGAAAAACAAGCAGAAAGCAAAGCACAGTCTGAACAGAAGCTGAAGCAATAAGGCTGTTCTCGTTCTATATAAAAGATGTGCTACACATTTATGTTTTTTGTTTTCTCTCAGGTCTGATCTGCCATTTTTGGGAGGTGAACAAAACAGAAAAAAAGAGAAAAATATACTCCATGTTCCTCACATTTAATCTGATTGCAACTTACCTTAGAAAACATACAGGTATGTACATGCTGTTGAATGATGCGTTTACAGGCTAAGAGCGATGGGAGTTGTTGGTTTTGATGCCTTATGAACAGATTTTTGCCCGTCTGTGTACATAAAGCTGAGAACATGCTGAACATTATGATGCCTAACACATGGGTATTGTGATGAATACAAGTGCTTCAAATAATGAAAATACCCTAAGGGTTGATGTTGCATGCTGCTTGAACTGCAATCAAATCCAGGGTGGTATTGTAAATATTACCACATTCTGAATGCATTTTCTTTCAGTCGTTCCTCCTTAAAAAAAAAAGGAGGAAAAGAGGAAAAGAGGGGTAGATGGGATGAAAATGCTGCTAGGATGAGCAGGATCTCAGAGCTCTTGTTCTCTCAGAGGACAGACTCATAAAAACATAGAGTGCCTGGGATTAAGCCTCTTACAGCAGTTTTAGGCTCTGCACACATAGTTAGGCCACAAATACACACAATTAATTTCTAAAAGTGTGAAAGGGCCAGACCTGTATGGTTTAGTGCTTTGGCTAGAGGTGAATGTTTGTATCCTTTTTCTATCTTTAAACATCGGCTACAGAGGGAACTGTTTCCCAAAAATAATACCAGCAGGGGATTGTCAGTAGAATAACGGGCATTTTGGGAAGGAATTTAAGAATAGAGTATTCTGTATTATACAATGTACTGTGGTGATCCGGAGATAAACTCTGTCTGAAAATGGAGACTTGATCCCTGACCGATGGCATCCTATGGCTCCTGCAGACACAAGCTGCATTATATTCACCCCCACTGTATCCTAAAACTGCAGTACACGCGTTTAGATGTTGCACCTTGTGCAATAAAACAAAGGAATGCTAAAAACACAACCCCACACCTACATATCTCACACTGCCTTCAGTTTGATTGTCTTCTTGATACACAAGGTGAACAAAGCTGGCTGTGTGTATCTGAGCTGCTGAGTAAGCCTCAGATATTCTAGGAATGTTAATGTTAGGTTTTGTCCATGGCCGCCTCACTGACTTCTCCTCTTGTTACAACTCCATTAATGACGAGGAGAGCACTACTCTGCCCTGCCTGTGCAGTATGCTTTCCTGGTAACTCTTAAACTGCCACAGAAGTGTTATGAGACATAACTGTGAGCTAACCCTATGCTTACACTGTGTTTAAGCACATCATGTGCTGCATTCATGCAGAAAATCAGCCTCAAACAGATCTGTATTTGATAGAGCTGTCACTAAAAAAACAAGTCTTTCTTTTTACATTTGATTTATTCTTTGACTAATTGTTCAAGTAACCGACTACAGTGGACCACTGCCTCTTCATGGACTTTTTTGTAGCGCATATCTAAATTATTTGAAAGAAAATGCAGCTTGGGAGGGGTGAAACACCTGGAAAGCAATGCTACTACATAAGCTTTTAGCTGCCGTTTGCAAAGCAACCAATCCATGAGTGCGATGTATTTTTCCTTGGAGCTGATTGGCTGTACCCCTTAAACAGCAGAAATAAGTAAGACTGTACCTATTAATGCAAAAGAAGGTATATTTGGTGTTTGAACCATTAAAATAAGCAGTTTTAGGTGTTCTTGAAGGGAGTTTTAAGTATTTCGCAGATTTTAGCTATTCACAGGCGCCTGTGGTCCAAAACCCTGTGAACAGCAGGGGTCCATTGTAATTTAAATAACCAACTTTTAGTAGTTATTTTTATCCCTTAGTTTTAAACAACCCAATGAATATGAATTAAGTACCAACTCCAGCATGACAAAGGCTAAAAAAATGCAGCATTCATCCTCTATATAAAAAAAGAACCTGAATATGCATGTTGTGAATATGAAATACGATCACCCTGAACTGGAAATGAACAGAAAACGCCTCAATTCAGTAATGAAAGCAACTCTGTTTCTATTAAACCCATTTAAAAATGTAATGGAGAACAACATTTGCATTCAACATGAATATAAATTGTATTTCTTAACTAAGTGTTATCACATTGTCTGGTTTAAATGTCATTCATTGAGACTGTAGCATTGTCTACACAGTTATATGTCCTTAAAACGGACAGAAACGGAATGAATATGGTTGGCTGCACCGAGCCTGATCACACGTGGACAAAACCAGGGCTTCTTTGATATCTCTAGATTTGTCTGGCAGTCTTTTATGACATTATGGACTTTTGTGGGGTAAAATGTTTTACTATCCAATAAAGTAATAAAACAACACAATGCTGAACCTGGCCTCTGATTCAGCAGTAAAGGGCCATTTTGCTATTACTTTTAGCACGTTCATCAGATCAGTTAAAAGAGAAAATGCCTAGAAATAAAATTTTACTGGGTTATCCTAGACTAAATGCATATTGATTACCTGTCCCTAACCCATATTCAGGTCAAAAGGCCTGGGTTCAGTTTTAAACCACAATGTCAAAGGATACAGTCCCAAAAAGCTGTGAAACTGACAGCTTTTCTTTAAAAATAAGTGTCTTATGTATTAGTGACTGAAGAAAAACGCAAAAAATATTATGTTGAGGAAAATCAAGGATAAAGGTGGTCTAAGTATAAATCAATGTTAAAAGTCATTTATTTTTCACAGAAACTTTTATTTTAAGATGAGGGAATCATGGTGGGCTGAGTGATGGCACAGATGTTTGTACTGTTGCCTCGCAACGGGAAGGTTCTGGGTTTAAATCCGGGCTGGAATCTCTCTGCATTTGTGGGTTTTCTCCATGTACTCCGGCTTCCTCCCAAAGTCCAAAAATATGCATGTTACATTAATCTGTCTCTCTAAATTGTCTCAAGCAGTGAGTGAGTGTGTGCATGGATGTGTGTGTCTCTGCGATGTCCTGCAGAGCGTTAACCTGTCAGATTCAGGAGCCGTTAACTCTCATGCATCACACTGCACTGCTGTGTTAAACTGAGAAAGCAAGAAAACTGTTCAAACCCTCTATTAAACATCATATAACCTGAAAAACTGTCAGACTCCAGATCCTCTAAGTAGAAAATATATGTTTCATAATCCATTATTTTATCACTGAAACAAACCATGACTGTTTTGAAAGTTGAGAGCTGCTCCACACACATGAAGAAACACTCTTATTTTTGTTAAAAGCTTAACAAAAAATTAAAGCGATTAAAACAAATATTGACATGGGCAGATTATTATGGTCAATGCTATTGATGTAGTCAGCAAGCCGTGGCAGCCCTGACCATTTGTTAAGTGTGCATGTTTGTGGAGCTGCACTTCGGTTAAAATAGCTTCCTGCTGCACGTGCTGGCTTATAAAAAGCCACGCTGAGCATTTTCACAACAGTAATGAATTCATTAGTCTGTATGCACATGCCAATCTGAAATGTGTTGGCTATCGCCGCACACATTACCTTTGTTTATGAACTAAACCCACCGCTGCCGCCGCTGCTGAGCAACCGTATTTGCAGTGCTGGTCAGACTGCGTTCCCCACCACTAAATGGCTAGAGTGTAATGTGCCTGGACCTTCTATCTTTCTTTCAGCAGCTCTTTACGTATATTGCTGTCTCTCCTCGTACATCACTTGGTCAAATGGCGTCCTTCACCCTGCTCCCTCCTGTCCCCTCCCTTAAAGGCTGAGGGGACATCTCTGCTTCTGCTGTACTCATCTGACAGCCGTGGCAGCTCCCCCGCACAAAAGGAGGGGGGGGGGGGGGGGGACAAGGCTCACAGAGGGGGAAACCATGCAATGAATAATTGTCTTTCTAAACACGCCCCACCCCTCCTTTATTAGCATCAAACAATAATTAACGGGGAACAAGGGGCAATGGAAAGTCTGCTTTCTGTTTTTCCGGAACATGGGGGTCAAATATGCCCCCTCAACCCTTTCCCTGTCAAGAAGAAGTCACCTCATCGCTCTGAAAACACACTCTTAGCTTATTTATGATGCTCCGCGGGAGAAAAAGCAGCCTTTGCGCTGCACTCAGCAAAACTGGCCAGACCACTTTACGCAGCGTTTTTCCTTTTTTTCTACTTCCACGTCCTCCTCTCAGCACGACCACCCGAGATTTCAATAACGAAGACTGGAAAAAACCTCCTAAATGTTATCAATGGGAGCTGGTGAAAATACATGGGCACTGGACACGGGGGCTCGACTTGAATATGTTTATAAAAATATAATAATAGTCACTGACTAGCAGCAACAAAGCCATTTGTGATCAAATTAGCTTTGCACTAAGAGCTTCATTGATCTTGCGGCTCATATGTGCGGATGAGTCCTGGCAAGGCAGCTGGTAATCCAATAGCAGGGAATGGGGAAGTGCTTCAAGGACTCTGCTGTGTTTACCAACCTATTCCTCGCACAGACGGCCCGAGAAGTCAGTGAACGGCACTCTCCGGACTGATTGGAAGCCTCGGGGCCTTCGGAGCGACAGTGAAATGAATAAGAGCCGCAGTGTGACTGAAACCAAGGTACTTGAAAGCCGAAAGTAATTGCTTTCACCGCAGCTATCATGTAATGAGTAAACAGGATGAATCAAGCAGAGCCTAAACGAGCGCTTCAATGTACTGAGCAGTAACACTGGCGCACTAATGGAGGCTTCACTTCTTAATCCACATGTAAACTCCAACACAAAATAATTACTATCAATTTAAAAGATCTGTTCTCTTAATACTAAGCGCCAGGGCTTCAAAACTGCATCATTTTCTATCAAAGCCTTCCTGCAGTTTAAAATCTATCCTCATGAGATGTCAGAGAAAGTGCCAGAGTTTTCTCCAGGCTGGATGGGTGCCCCTCCCCCACGTGTAGCTGGGTAGTTCAGGTCAGCTGGCTGGCAGAAGGCCAATACCACTATAGAAATTTTAAAAACCACCCCAAAAAGATATGTTCCTGATATATTTCCCTTTAGACAACGGGATTCACTCAATAAGCCTCTCCAATGTCACAAGGTTTATTTCCATGAAGTGTTGCATTGATTTTTCACCAAGATCTTGTATTGATGATGGGAGTCTGACCACTGTGCAAAGCCTTCTCCACCACATCCCAACTCTGACGCGCCCATCACTCTGGAAGAAGGTAAATCTGGACTTGTCAGGCCACAGGGCCTTCTTCCATTGCTCCAGAGTCCAATCTTTATGCTCCCTTGCAGAGTGAAGCCTTTTTCTCTCGTTAGCCTCACTGATGAGTGGTTTTCTTATGGCTACACAGCTATTCAGTCCCAATCTCCTTCACATTGTGCGTAAAAAGTAATCGCCAATCACAATCATTCAGGATTTCTTTCCGACCACATTTCTTCCTCAAAGATAGTTCCCCCACTGTTCCTCCACTCGTTAATAATCCATTGAACAGTTCTTAACCCAAATTTAGTAGCTTCTGTAATCTCTGTAGCGGTCTTCCCTGCTTGATGCCAATAATTTGACCCTTCTTAAAACAGACCAACATCTTCTCCTCAACCACCGGATGTGTCTGTCGTTACCCATTAGGGGCATCAGTTGGGGTTAAATAACTTGTTGCCAGTTGAAAGACAATCGTTCATATAGCAACTATCCAATAGGAGACTTGTACCTATTTGCTTAAAGGTGGTGACTATTTCTTTGGCCAGGCCATGAATTTTCAGAGGCAAAAAACACAATTATGGCTTAGAAACTGAAGGAGCGCCACCAATCACTCTTGGTAAGGTAACACTGTTTTAAATTACAGTTTGTAAGCTACACACTAGTAATGGGAGAGCTGTCTCTTTACAAAGATTTGTCTCTCATAGAATAGCTGGCTTCTTAAGTTCCCAAATAACTCTTCATTTGGCATCTTTAAAAGCCTTTCATCAATAAATGTATTAATATAATAGTTATATTACTTAAGCATGATAATTTTCGGTTACCATTTAGATCATGTGTTTAAAACACTATGTATTAGGGATGTGTATTGGCAAGAATCTGGTGATACGATATGTATCACAATACATGGGGGGGGGGGAGATATGATATATTGCAGTACTATAAGTAAAACAGTATATTGTAATTTAGAAAACTGAATTTAACTTTAGAAAAACTGTCCCAGCTTTCTAAACATTCTAACCCGTATCATACTTTAAACACATCCAGTTTTATTACTAGCTCTAGCTGATCCACTGGAAAAAAGAAGGTGAAAACAGCCGCTAACTAGTGGCCATACTTTTCTATTTACTACAAAAATTATTGTCATTAATGGTTCCATTCAAATTCTAAAAAAATAAAATCGATACATTGCTATTTAATATCGATAAAATATCGTGACAAATCGTGGTAACGATATTTTGTAACATCCCTACTTTGTATACATGCTATGAAGTGCTTTCACTCAAAGTTTTACTAAAATCAGATTCTCATACTAACCAGCCTTTGGCTACACAACACTTAAAGAGTAATGTGGGGAGAATCGTTGAAGGAACATCTGTCTATACACTGCAGTAGCTTCTCTGCAGCCAGGACAAACAGTAACCTTAGCAATCAATTTTGCATGATGTGAGTGACATGCAACAAGCCCCCAGAAGGCAGAGATCCCATGACACGAAACAAAGCAAAGGGCAACTCATAGCGCCATTTCTCTCTGCCTCGATGCTACTGCTGTTTGCATCAAGTGTAGTGCTGCAGCTCCAACAGCGTCGCTTCTCGCACACACATACACGCACAGCCGTGATACATCAAGGATTCATGAGTGAATGCTCAATAAAGAGACTGAGTGTGTTTCTCCTCTTCATATCGCTGCAGCAAGAAAAGGAGAGAGGGCTCTTCAGCAGCCCCCAGACACACCACGAACGCACACTCCTCTCATACCACACTAATAACCTTGGGCTGTCTACCAATGACTTTATGAAAGCGTATGGGCTCTAAATAGAAGCTCAATTTCTCACCAGCACTCTGTAACGGCTCTATTTCAGCCACCCTGTCATTAAATATTTATCTTAGTAGAGTGGTGGATATCAAGGTGATAACCATTTGAGAAAACAAATCTAGGTTGGGGTTTTTTAACCACCTTCTACAACCAGTAGCTCTTTTTTAACGCAGCTGCAACAAATTTTTTTTTTTTTTTAAAGGATTATCTAGAAGTGTTCCTTTAATCAGTGCAAAGCAGAACTGGAGAAATCCCTGAACAACAGTCCCAGAGGAACACCTTTCTCTGAAGCCCTATCAAGAGGAGGATCTCCTTCACCGACAGCAGACTGACTGAGTGGGAGTGAGTGTGTTTGAGGATGAAAAGATGTGCTGCTACCTCGCTGTGATGTCTTCTCCGACAATCTCAGAACAAAGGCCCGCACATTGTAGTGGAGTTATGATGGCACGGGGCTCTCGAGGTCTCCTGTTGCTGTGTGTCCTATTGGTTTCAATCCTTTCTTGTAGCCTGACTGCTTGTTATGCTCGTGAGATAAGTCACTGCTGTGGGTGGTGGAGTGTACTACAGCAACCGGTGTGCTGCTCTGGTGCCAATGCCGACAATCTGTGGGAGGGATCGTGGGCGTTATGGACCACTGGGACACAGATGTCCAGTTTTGCCCCAAAACTGACTCGAGCACTAATCCCCACAAGTCTCTGGATGTTTGCAAACCGGACAGCTTTCTGTTGGGATGATCCTTTCTCAGACTTCAGTATAAAAGCAAACGAGTGAGCAGCTTAGTTATTTACGACACAGTAGAGGGGCGTGAGTCAAATCACATCATCCCCAAACTTTATTACACCAGTAGGAGTGTAACCATACATCCACCCAGCTATAAGAGACAAAAACAGAATATGGGGTTCAAGAGAACAAGACGAGATGAGATTTTAGCAGTGTCACTGGAAAGGATTCTGTAGCTATTTTAAAGAATCTGAAAATAAATCTCTAAAATAGCAACAATTAGTCTGTAGTGGTACTCTCACAGTTTTTACAAATTGTATCTTGATGGCCAAAATGCTGCCAGATGTTGTTAGCCAGCTGTCTTTATTAGTTGAAGTCAACACAACGGGGCAACGTAAGAACTACTTCCATTCTTACTTCAAACACTGATACAACCTGTCAAGTTTAAAGGATGTACAGTGGACTGTGGTTCAGTCTTTCTCTATTAAAGGATTTTCAAATGGAAAGTGTCTCCAATTTATTCGTTGAAAAGCAACTTATAAACTTATTTTTGTTTGTAGAGCATATCTAAAATGTTCGAAAGAAAACGCAGACTCCAACTAGATCGCGTATTTCCAAACAAAATTTCTTAGATGAAAAATATTACACTCAACACACCTCTACATACAAACCACTTGTACATGAACCAGAGTATGAAGCCTTATTTTTCTATGAAACAAACAAAGTGGAAATAAGCTCTGCTGCCAGAAGCCATCTTGTGGAAAGATCAACCAAACTTTAAGGGGGGCAAACAAATGACAACACGATGAAATGCAATGTTGATCAAGTCTCAAATCAATCCTGCAATTCCCCCTTAAGAGCAGATGACTGGCAGGGGAGTGCCATGATTGTCTACTATGAACACAATGAGATCTGCTGCTGCGCTCCAGTAAGCAGAATCAAGCCCTTTGAGCATCTGTCATCTTCACCTCACCCTCTTTGTTTTAGCGTATGCTGTCACAGTTAATGATTTCCTCAAGATCTCCATTTCCAACGCAAGATTTGCATGCGTGGAGCAGACGCAAGTACGCGAAACGACACGTTCACAACCAAGGCGCATTCAGAGAGCATTTGGGCAGCGTTTAGAAATTTCAGTATCAGCATACCGCCTTATAGTTTCTGCTTGTTTACATATCTGGATTGTGCAGTCATCCCTTCCAGAGAGAATCATCGCCAGCAAAAACAATTACCCCCCCCCTTCCCTCTTTTTACAAGCACAAGCCTCTCGCCGGCTGCTTCGCCTCAGCTTGACAATCAAGCCCATTAGATCTTTCTGAGAATTAAAGCTGGTTAACTTAAAGCACTGACACAAATCAAGAATAGTCATTAGGCTGTCTTTTTAGCATAAAAAACAGGAATGATTTGCCGGTTCAGGGAGATCATCTCCCTACATGGAGCCTGGGGCAGCCTTTGCTGTCTACCTCATTATTTTTAAGAAGAACAAGGCCGGCTGATGAATCCTGTTGGATTAAATGAAAGGTTTTCTTATTATGACCTGCCTTACGCGCAGCCGCCGACTCCTGTAAGCCGCTCTCCTCTGCAGACAAAAGAGAATGAAGCGACTCGCCAGCACAATAAATACATAGATAAATCATACTCAGCCGAGCTGCAAAAATCAAAGTGAAATAACTGGAGTACATCACTCCCACACTGCTGTACGTTCTGTTGTCAGAAAAGCTGTCAAACGCGGGGAGGGGGGGGGTTCCGCGGATACTGACTGAGCAGACAAGCGCTGACCATACAGGGGAAGTATAAAAAAACAGCAACTATTCATTTCTGCTTATAGAGTCTTTCCAGATCCGATCGCCTGCACTGCCCTGGCGCTTCATTACAGGATAAGACGGGGTGGATACTGTGCTTTTCCCCCCTCCCCGCACATTTAGGTAGCCAGGGCAACAAATAAAAAGCCGAATCCCCCACACGACTAATCAAACGACAGGGTGACAACAAGTCAATATTTTCCCATTGTGTGGACAAGCAACGCCTGGGCACGGTTACAAGCAGCGCGTCGAGGCTGTGACTCATGATGTGCCCATCACCCTGCTCGGTGCAGCTGTTCAGACCGAATGAAGACACGGCGTGAAAGGGGAGCCTCCATCGAGCGCACACTCTCGTTTAAGCAACTCAACTGGGCTGAGTCTAGACTCGTAGGGAGAGCACGCACCGCTTGTTAAACAGCTGCAGGTCGTCAAAGGCAAAAAAATGTATTGCACCTTGATCTGTTGAGGTTTAAGGATAAACAACTCGCTCTGAGAGCAGATAGCAAAAAAGAGAAATGAGAGAAGCACAAACTCCCGTCCACTCAGAAAAACCCCGGCTGGATCCTTTCTGAGCCAATTCCTCTGAGCTCACTCCTAATCTTTAAAGGAGTTTATTTTTTTAAATAAGGAAATCTGACAATTAGCTTGCTATTTGGTACATCTTGTAAAACCAAGACGGGGGGAGGGCGCTTAAAACAAGATGGAGCACACATCATCTCTGCAAGCCGGGTTACACACAACCGAGATCAATGGGCAAATTTATCAGAAAATATTACCATTCGCCACCTGGCAAGTAATCATTAAGGAATGGCACTGATGAATTATTCAACGGCTAATGTATAATTCAGACTTAACAGCAGATTCTATGCATAAATAAAGCGCTGGTACATTTAAACACATTAAATGTTTACTTGATAAAAAAAAGGATATGAGAGCGCGGCGTGAACGCTTCCCCCCGGTGATGTCGTCTGATTGCCACTCCCGCAGATGCAGGGTTGAAAGGTTGACACCTGAATACAGGATATTGAGACTGACTGTGTGTTCTGAACCAAAACGGCCGTATAGGTGGAGCCAAGAGAGGAAGAAAATAGTCAACCCTGCATGACTAAGTAAAAATCAGGATTGGTGAATAAAACTGAACGTGACAGCCATGCAGTAATTAAATTTTCTGGCACATGATGATTTATGTACAGTCACCATCTCCAGCAGACATCAGCAGCGTCTAACCCTCATATCGAGAACGCAAGGATAATGTTGGTGTCAAAAAGGACAGTCAATGGGTAGGGACAAGAAAAAAAAGAAGAGATCCACTAATCAGGATTTTACTGGCCAATCCATTTTTTTTTTTTACTAAGAAAACAGATGAGTTGCATGTTATTTAATATCAATAGAAGTTTCTTGACAAAAAAATTCAGGGAATTACAAGATATTCCATTTTATGCATAAAAGAATGTCCCTCACCATTATCTAAGTGTTATTAAACTTGTGGTCGGTTGATGCACTGTTGCATTGACTTAAAATAGTGAAGCTTCTTGGTTGGATTCATGAATAATCTTTGCTTTATTTTCCTCTCAAGGTTCCTCCTGCACATTTTTGGGCCAGGCGTTATCCTTCCATTTAAATTTCCATAGCTATAAAGCTATATATATTTATTGTTTAATTGTCGTGGGTTATTTAAAAGTCTCGCTGTCCTTTACCTGGTTTCCCCATACGTTGTTCCTTTTGTTTTTTGGCCCTTTAAAATTATGATTGCCTGTCTGCTTTGCTGTTTGAACTATATGCGGTATATCAAGCCTTTAGTTTAATAAAATTAATTATGCAGTAAGGGAAGAGCCAGCTCTCCCCCTTTAGTAAAGCAGATCTGTCCTAGCCCAAGCTGTCTGGATAGAGGACAGGTCCAAAAAAGGAAAAACACAAGTTGTGTTGCATTTAATAAACAGGGGAAAAAACATCAGTTTTTATTATTTGAAATCCCAATCACTGTTCAGAGCAGATTTATGGACTGACTGATTTACTGGTGCATTTCTAGAAGAAGAAGAAAAAAATTGGCGAGGACATCCAGGTATCTGATAGTGTTCAGAGCAGGGCAGGTCCACAGGGGATCCTATTTATGACTGAACTAACAAGGACAGGCAACCCACCCACCCCACCCAACCCCCCAACTTAATATGTGAGAAAACTGCCCTCTGATGGGCTCAGCTGCTTTAAACGTGTACGGACACAGATGATTGGAGAGGTGGTTTTCAATTACCCCAATTCCTAACTCTCCGCTTGCTCCTGAGGTTTATTTTAATTAAAGATATCAACCCCCTTCTTCTGCCAAACGGTGTGAATTTTCTATGGACACTGAAAGCTCCATTTCTGTAGTCACCCACCAGAGGGTACTGCCTCCTTAGCAGTTGCTACCATTGTTACCATGTCCATCTGTGGCTAAAGTGCTCTAAATGCCTCGATGGACTATCTGCAAGGACAATAGGTCACGAGGTGTATAGAGAGCTTGTTCCATTTCAAGAAATGAAACCCATCTAGAGTCTCAAAAAAAAAAGAAAAAGAAAGAAAGCTGAAGAGATTTATCGTCGGAGCTCCAAACCAGGGGTGAGTTAAAGAAAGGGGGGATGGAAGTGGTGGAAACAACAATATGGGAGCTCCTCAATGATTTTCCACCTGGCTTTTTGACAAAAAGGGTCCATTTAGTTTTGTTTATGTTCCAAAAAAATAGATGTTTAACGAGTCTATATGCTTTCATTCAGGTTGGATATTACAACAACTGCATTAAGCCATTGTAATTACAATGGACAACAACAGAGACGTTCAGTTTATTACCCAAATGGAAACGATAAAGACCCCAGCAGAGTTTCTCATTAGGGAGAAAATGAGAGGCCTGGCAACGCTGCATCAAATGCCACTCAGCTTTCTGCTCTTCCTCACACATTAGATCATACTGTTAAAACAACAGCAACAACCTCAAAGTGTTACTCCACCACCCAGCCACTGCCTTCATCCTGACACAGAGGAGGAAAAGAGGGGGCAGAGACCCAGTGAGGACCATCATGCGAGCAGATTAAATGTTTCTTCAGTGCTCTGTCAAACACTGAGCCGCCTCCGCGGAGCCAGACTGCCGATGCACGGCGTCACACTAAAAGGCGTCTTTCCCTCTGCCTGGTCAGAAACAGCTTCCTTGATCCTGATAGCTCCTCTCGGATTCCTCAGAGGTGACACCCGTATGCGAGCCGCATGTTTACTAGCGCTCCATACCTTGTCGGCGGTGAGGCTCATGTTTGTGAAGCAGGGGTGAGTCACGCCGCCTCTATGCGCCCCCCCCCTTTGGTTTACAGGAATCAACAACGCCGACCCCCCGACCAAATTCCGCACTGGATTTAATTTCCCACAAACGCTGGAGCGATGCTGTGCAAATAGAGATGATTGAAACGATACAGAGAGGGGTATGGCTATGTGAGTGTAAATTAAGATTTAGGCCGCCGTATTCTCTCCCCTGACAGCCGCTTCACTGCGAAATGCCCGGCACTCTCGAAGCCATACAAATCCCACAGTGTAAAACAACTCAAGACTCCTGTATACGATTCCATTAAGAGGGCTGACCACTTCCTCTTTCATTCAGTCCACAAGCAGTGAAACTAAATGGATATCCTAACCTCTGGGGGGAGCAAAGGAAGAGGATGCCATTTCTAAAATGAGTTCAGAAGGACAAGCTATGCACGTTTTCCCATGTGGCGGGGCAGCCTGAGATTATGATTACATGTTATCCAGATGAAGCTGGCGCTGCAATGATTTCTGTCACACTGTTCAAGTGTTTTAAGATAAGAGAGATAAGTCCAAGTCATGCAGAAGCCAGCACACAAAAACACCAGTAGAACTTGTCTACGTCTGCAAAGTAGCATGTGTGTTAAATAAACAAGTGTTTTTGCCTGCTGTTCAAACCAATGTAGCTAAATAAATGTAATATATAACATTACCATAACTATGATAAATCAGTATCAGCAGTATTGGAATATGTTTTACTTTTCAGTTGTAAAAAAAGATGAAGAAGAAGCAATTAGATCATGTTTATCACGATAATGAGAAACAGATATTTTTTCACAAGTTTATCATCCAGTGGAAATCTCATACTGATCTGATCAATCAAATTCAAGATTTAGAGAGTCATTACCGGCCAACTCACATGGACAATGAGAAAGGCAAGCAACTTTTTAATTGAACATTACTGATATACAGTAAAAACCCATCATTCCTATCTACACGTTGTCATTTTATCCTTACTTCAATTGCATATCTGTAAAAAGAACCATTCCATACCCATCTATGTTTATGTAAAGAGATAAACAGTCATATAACTACCAAATCTCTAGCCCAATTTATTTTGTGCATCATTAACTGAAAACGTTATATATTACACTCTATTTCCATTTATTTTGGTTCGTCTCCTCGTTTAGGCCAGTCGACTCCTGTCATGGATGACTGATCAGTATCCCTGATCACACTTAAAATCCCACTGGATAACATTAATTGGAGTGGCATAACTTTTCCTTACAGTAAATTATGAATAGAGCATTAAAAATTACTTTAAATCACTGGATATCAAAGACTGTATGAAAGGTCCTTATAGCAGATGGTGGGTACAAAAAATCCTGTAGTAGGCGCCTCCTCTTAATGCCTGAAAAATAACAGTTAAAGAAAGCACCCGACAAATTCACATCTATATGAATTTTTACGGCATGTGAGCTCTCTCGCATTTAAACTATAGGAGAGGCAGACAATGTATTAACCTTTCATGGTCCGTAATGAAACATTTATTAGTGAAGTGATATCCTCACTAAAACTGAGGAACCATCAAGTCAGAAGCCACTAAAACAAACAAACTGGAAACAGAGAGAATAAGACACAATGTCCCCTTTAGTAAAGCAACATCTTAGTGCCTTAAACAGTGGGGATTTTTTTTTTCCTTCATCCGAGCCCCTCTTCATCCTGTCCGCTATCAACCGAGAACCTGTTTCAGAGTCCATACATCACATGAATTAAGTAGGCGCTGGTTATTTCTAACATTTATAATAGTTTTTTTAGCAAACATTATAAAAAGCTAAATGGAGCAGCCAATTTGTACCCACTAGGGGAGCTTTACTCCCTTCTTTGACAACCAACGATTTAGTCATCTTCTATAATCCACTCAGCCTACTATACGGAAATTTGCTAAAGAGCAGGGATGTAATGATACCTAACACTCACAAGAACGAGATCGGATCAGATTTTAATATTACTTAATAGAAAACTTCAAAGATCACATTTATGCTGCAAAAAGGCATTTATTCTGCATGTTCACTGTTTGTGAGACAAACTCAACAAACTAAAGTCTTTCTTTTTCTGATTTATTGAATCTCTTCCGTCCTTAGGACAGGGGTACAACTATGCATGATCTGCAGTACAACATCTACCATGCCCCAGGTGCCATTGATAACGTGTGCCAAGATTGTGATTTAGCTCAACGTACACCCAGGCGTCCAGTCGTAGGTTGTTACAGTTGATTCTTCCCGCCTCCTTCAGCGTCTGAACAAATTGCAGAGCTTACATGTTGTTCGAGTCTTGGTTGTCACCATCTATCATTCCTACTGGAAACTCAGAATGCCGTCAAAGAGATGATTCAAATGATTAAAGAGTTGTTGCGGCATATTCTATGACAACTTCTATAGGTAAAGCGTTGCCGACCGCAACTGGCCAGTGCTCCGATAAATAATATAAATTAGGGATGTGTATTGTCAAGAATCTGGTGATACGATATATTGTGATACTATGAGTAAGACTATATATTGTGATTTTTAAAACTGAATTTAACTGTAGAAACACTGTCACAGCATTCTAAACACTCCAACCTGTTTCATACTTTAACACATCCAGTTTTTTTACTAGATCTAGTTGATCCACTGGAACAAAGGAGAAAACAGCCACAAACTACCTGTCATACTTTTAATTTTAATACAAAAATTACTGTCATCAGTGGTGGGTTCTATTCAAATTCTAAAAAATTAAATAAATATGAATACACTGATTTTGAATATCGATACAATATTGTGACATAAAATATCGCGATACATCGGCGTACTGATATTTTCTTAAATCGCTAATATATACCAGCATACACCAGCAGAAGATCACACTGTAGTCATTTTGGTTTGATCTGGGGTCATATTTCACAGTAGTGAGAAATACTTCACTACAAAGAAAGTAAATTGATACACATTGGTTTAGGTTAATGGGTACAAACTAGTCTATAAAATGGTTACGCACTAGCAAAGGTGTAAATTGATCTGGAGCCATTGCAGGCACACTGACAAAAGCAGACAATGCCAATTCCTACTCGGAAGCGTACCTTATCAACACCACAGTGTGACGTGTTCACATCCACATGACTCATGAAAAAGGTGTGCAAACTACCCAAAGAAATGGCAGAAAATCCTAACCTCTCATTGTCTTTACTGCAACATTAACAAGTGTTGTGCTATCCCACTCAAACTGGATTACTCACATCTGAATCATCAAAGCAGAGGTCACCTCTCGGCTAATAAAGGAGCATATAAAAAGACAATGAAGTGGGAATAGAGGAGATTGGCTCCTAACAATTGGCAGGGCAATTTCTGAGTATTTCATAGTGAAGCAAGATGTTAGGAAGCAGCTGTTTTATTTGAAAGTGAACGCCACTTCCTCTTGTGCTCATTTGAATCTCAGTCAGGTGGGAAGCCGTCATTGTGCTGAGGACTCCAGGCACAACATTGATTCAGTTTGTGGTTATTTAGGTAAACAAGACCACCTCCCTCTTCACAGTAACTCAAAACACCACATAAGCTGTCTTTTAGACAAATAACTGTAGACTGCAGCTAAACCCTAAGCTCCTAAACACACAACCAAACACATACAAGTATATCCCTCCAGCCAACCCCCCCTTACTCTGTTGAACAACAGACTAGGACCCCCCCATTACCAAGCACACACACACAAGCAGAATGAGAGCTGCATGTGCTTATGCCAGAGTTCATAGCCTCTGGGGTTAAGAAGGGGAGGGGAGGTTCAAGTTAATTTGGCCCTTCAACAGTTTGGATCTTTTTGAAGCTGATCTCACGCCCACACTTCCTTAACCACATTAGGAAGAAAGAAACTCAGCTATTTTCCATCTTTACAGTGTTGTGACACCAGAAAACTCAAAATGATGGTCCCATTCATTGAAAGGGGGCCTCGCCAAAGGTGGGAGGGTAAGAGACACCCCAATGAATTTGCTCCTCCATTATTTTCTTCCATTCACGTTTCATTTACCTGAATATGACAACAAAGTGTTTTTTTAAGTATATATATATATATATACATACCAAAAACCAATTGATTCGACATGTGAGAATATGCCTAGCTAGTCTGCACAGTTAAAATTTTAAGATCTAACCGGATAGTTTCATTACAAAGAGAACACAAAATGAGTTTATTGTAAAGAAATTTGGTTGTATGACTCCAAGAAATATCTACCAGCACACAGTCACTTTATTATTTTAAAATGGGAAGGAATTATATAACCAGGCATTGGGTAAAAATGTGTAGATTTGGACGTTTTTATAAGAGGGTGATTTGGGGTCAAAACTTACAGTGGTGCCCCAAATTATTCATACCTCTAGCAGATTTAGGTTTAAAATCATATTTTTATTGAACCAAGTCGTTTGTTTGTGATAGGAAATGAGAAAGGCATCTATCAAAACAAAACAGGAGAATTAGTAGTGGGTGATATAAACGGTATAAGGTAGAAATTTTCTAAATTTAGTTCACGGTAGAGATTTTGACGATACCGGCCTACCGTGATTGCACATTTTGATGATGTAATCAAGCTGTGCCTACGTATTTTGTGTCAGGTATAAATACAGATGTTCAGTGTTCGTATTTACACTAGATGTTGCAAGTTTAAAATGTGTTGTTTTCCATTTAACGGAAAAGAAACCTGTTGAACTTGAAGCATTTTTAAATTTATTTACATGCAGCTTTATTTTTGTGCGATATTACATTTATAAATAAGTAATCAGGAAAGCAGAAAGAAATGTTATTTCCCTTTTTCACATTTTACACCTCCGTTTAAAAACTTTTGAACTTTGTTTTTTCATAACATTTAGCTTATATTTTATTTAAAACATGTTCATCTTTGTTATGTTGTAAGAGTTTTTGTGTTGCATTTATTTCGGAAAAAGATTAGAATATTTTTTAAATGCATTTTGAAGAATAAATGTACTTAAAATGGCATCCTATACTTTTTTAGAGTTGCTGTTCTGCTGCAATATATCTGGAATGTGGCAATGTTAGAAAACTGTCTTTTTCACCTATATAAACAGAAGAAAAGAATATGTCGCAATATAGATTTGAGGCCATATCGCACAGCCCTAAGGACAATGTAACAGGATTATCACTTTTGAAAAAGATAATTCATTCAAAGAAAACAAAGGCATATCAGAAATTATTTATACCATTCTCAATAAAAAGACAAACAATCTAACCATTCACCTAATTTCATGTGCATGCTTCCACTGCTATTTTGATTATTTAGCCTTAGCAGGGAGCTCCAAGTCTTTCAGGTTGGAGGGTGTGCTTGCCATTACCCTAATCTTTAGCTCCCTTCACGGATTCTCTTAGATTCTTAGTCAGGAGTCTGTCTGAGTCGCTGAAAATGGTCAATTACTACAAATAGTCAGAAATAAACATGTAGGTAAAGTTAAAAGATGACTTTAAACCTAAATCTGCCAGAGTAAGATTGATTAGATCTTTGATTATATCTCAACTCCGGTTTTAACCTGCATGCATGAGCCTGTTGTAATTTAACACTTTTAACACCCAGATAAGATCGTTTTGACAACGTTTTCTGCAAACTCGCCTCCTTTAAAGTAGAGAGGTAACAATGTTTACTCCAGTCCCATCAGTTATTAAAACGCTATTGCAGTCTAGCCAGGTCAGCGAGGGTGCTTCAGAGGCTACAGACAAGTTTTACAACAATGCGGCCAACTTTCAGCTCCCCAGAGCACTCAAAACATTTGACTCCAGGTCACTCACGCTTCCTCCCTCCGGGTATAAACAAAATTAGGAAACTTTTGACTGAAACTACAAGTGTTAACCCGGCTATCACCCACACATTGCTCCACCTTCCTCAAACAAAGCTGTCCTGCAATCTTTTCTGTTTGTTGTTCTTTTTGTTGTAACTCACCCGCCAGTCTGCTGATTCTTGGGAGTCCCACAGACCGCTGCAAACAAGTTGGGGGGGTGGGGGGTTGAAAAAAAACCCCACACAGAAAATCCTTGGCGGAATATAGAAACAAAATCCAGGAACCGGCGAAAAACAAACTAGATAAATCCCGTGTTTTAAAAAACACCGCTGCCCGCACGGAAGACAAGATGGGGGGGGGCTCAGGCAGCCGAGTAGTACTACTTGCTTCAACAAAAGACGGTTTCACTTCACTGATAGACTGCTCACGTCCGAAACAACCGAGGGAACAGGCGCTGCAACGCTAGCTCGACCGCCCTCGGAGCCGCTCCTGCCGCCTTCGGCCGCGCTGTTGTCGCCGGCGATGAGAGCGTCCACATGAAAAGTAACACGGCGCTTGTTCGGAGCGGTAGGAAACCAGCGAGTTCTCCGTTAACAGGCTCTGCTTCCTTTTCCACACACACACACACACATAACTCCCCCCTCCACCCGTCTGTTCTCCCTCTTTCCTACACACACACTCTCCCCATCGCTCCCTTCGTCTCTGTAAGCCCTCCTCCTCCTCCTCTTCAGCTGTTCAACAGACGCATCCACATGGCTGACCTAGTCTTTCTTTATCCAAACTAGTAAAAGGAGAATTACACCAAATGCACTTTGGGTTTTAATAACAACAAATTAAAAAAGGCTGAAAAAGCAAAGAAGACGCAGACTGAAACTAAAACATGGAGTGGATTTCAAATAATCGTCGGGGACAAAAGGGGGTGGAGGTGTAGGTGGGGGGGGGGGGACGTCAATGGGGCTGTTGATTGATGGGGAAGAAGCGCTGTGTGCAACTGCATGAGGCAAAGTGGCCTGGCCGACCATCATCATCATCAGCGGATCAATGATAACGCTTATGGGGATGTGACTGAAACACAAGGGCGAGACAAAGAGAGCCATAATAGACCATAATATGTTCCCCTCTGCACGGAAATGACGTGTTTTAATGTATAAATGTCCACATATCAAATCTGAAAGCATCATTATAGGCACCTCTGGGGAAACACGCCGAGAAGGAGGCAAGCGGATCAGGCTTGTGAATCTCATTTGCATTTTTGGTACAATGAATTAATTAAGACACCCCCGCCCATTAAAAAAGGCAGGAAACGAGCGGGGATGATGATGTGACTGTGGTAAATTAGCCGTATCTGGGAGGCTGATTTTAACAGCCTGCCCTTCACGTCCAGAGTCTCGTCGGTCCTGGGTGAGAACTTTCTACCGCACCCTAAAGATATCGGTCAGGGGCTGTTTACACGACAACGTTGCCGTTTTTGTTTGAATACGCGGGTGAAAACGCACTGCGTTTACGAGACAGGGCGCACGATGGAAACCGATGTAGTACATATGCCCGGCCTTTAGATGGCAGTGTGGCCCGTGTATGCAGTGTTCCAAGGTTTCCCCCTCACAACCCGGAAAAGAAACATTTCATGTTAACTAACAATGGCGGTCTTCTTGTAGTTCTCCTCCCCTTAAATAAAGGCCTGTTGATTATTTAACGCACGTACTGTATGCGTTTCCGTTGGCGATCGCATCGAAGCCTGAGCTATAAGTTTTGCTTACAGAGACCAAATAACTTCAGAAGCTGCATCAGCAGTAACCGCATACCTGGATCCGCCATTGTTGTTGTTTTTCTGTAGAAAGGCAGAGTGCGCAAGTGCAACGTGTCCGTAGGTGGCTGGCTGTGACGTCATCGTTTTCAAAAGTCTCCGGCTTGCGTTTACATGACAACGAATCACTCAGCGTTTTCAGAAGTCTACACTCTGGAAGCCGTTTCCCAAAAGACGCGTTTTCGCCTCCCGATTTTCCCGTTGTCGTGTAAACGAGAGGCCGAATCGGAGAGAAAAACCTCAGTTTTGCTGAAAAACATTGTCGTGTAAACAGCCCCTTAGTCATAAACCCTCTGAAACGGGTAGCTTCTGAGGCAGGCAAACGAGTCTACTTAGATTCCAGCTTTAATGTGATCTTTTATTACAGTTCCGACTGTGTTTACAGGGTGTACCACAGAGGGAAGCACCCACTCCGAATTGATTGGGAAAACAAAAGGGAAAAAAAAACATAGAAGGAAGTGAGTGAATGTGTGCAATATCCCACGTTTGGTAGGTTGCCTTGACATGTAGAAACAATCTCCATGCAAATACTATACATGTAGGGCAACAGCTCTGGATCAATTCCTACTCATTAACTTACGTAACCTATTTCGTATCAGTGCACTTACAGTGAAGTATATTTTTCAAGAATTAAAAGACAAAGTGATAAAAGTGTTAAAATCTTGCATCATATTTAATAGGTTTGTATAGGATTTTCTAAAAACGTGGACCAGGGTTGGTTCAGTTTACCTCTTGATTACATACCCCACCATGATTTTATTTTAGGGAGGCATAAAATGTTAAACTCTTACATATATATAACTAACTGTAGATCATTTTGTGAAAGCTCCATTACAACTTACAACAGTCCTGAAATGACAGATTAGGACAGCTGGTCAAACCATAACAAGTCTAAGAAACCTTGTGATAGTACATATGAATTGTTGGAGTGAAATAACAATATCTTCTTCCAGCAACTATGGGCAGATTCTAGTCATCAGGTGTCAAAGGTCCCTCAGTAGATGGCTCCATTTTATAAAAAAAAGTAAAGTGCAAAATAACCAAAAGACCAGCACGCTTAGCGATAAACAAGCCCAGATCGCTTCATCTTTGTCTGCAAGCAGCCAATGAGAACTCTCACAACACATGTAGAAGTGAGAGCAGGAAAACAAAGACGAGCTCCTTTAACTTATAAATTAAAAGGATAATTTTCATTAAATCGAGCCGGTAGCTCGACACATTTTCATCGTCTTAAATGTGATATTGGATTGCTGTCGGAATCCAATTAAGTAAAGCAAATAGTCTGTGCTGTGGGCTCTTTTTCCACTAAGCTAAACAGGGGCAGCAGGAGAAATGGGCAGTGAGGATCAATAGAAATTGAGTTGAGGACGGGATTGGGGGGGGGGGGGGATTCATTGTGCTACAAACCACGTTGGTCGTCTTTGCTTTAGCAGCGCTGGGGGTGGTAGGGCTTCTGCTGTGTGCTGCTAAAACCTCCCTCCAGCTCTGCGTGCAATTTGTCCAGAGAAGACCTACTCCCCCCCATAGTAACCCAACACCACAGCAGCCGTTGCACCTCCCTTATCACAGTATGTATACATTTCACAAGGTCAATGTTTATGATATTTACCCCCCACACACACAGTTTGGACTCTTCTTCTCAGCTACACAAATATTCAAAGGATTCAAGACTGATAAGGAGGTGCAAATGCACATCTATCTCGATTTATAATGCACGACTTGACAGTTCGCCACCAACTGTTTAAAGAAGCAGCGTTTACAAGAGAACGTGAGACACTCGGCGGCTCGATGGGAGCAGCGCAGAGTGCTGCGAATCCTCTCTGAGGGCTGTGCACTGCAAAGCTGGATTGGCTGGAGGGGCAGGCTTCCCTTCCCTGGCAGATGAGATCCCATTATCAGGCAGACGGGAACTCCACCTCCAGGATTTCACAGCTCCTCTTTTTATCACATGGCTCTGTCAAGTTGGGCACCATTAACCGATAATGAAAGAAGACAACCGGTGCAGTTACAAGCAAAGCACTCCACATTCTACAGGCCTAAGCATGTATCTGGGAAGCTGACTGCGTCTATTCAATTCTGCTCAGCATTCAAACGGGCCATCACAATACCTTTTTTTTTCCCTGAGCACCTTCTTCTACAGCTATTGTGATTCAGATCCCGACAGAATAAAAATACTACTAACATGCTCTCTGTTTCCAATTCAAGGTAAATGAAATCTAACTGTGAGCTCATTGGGAAAAGTAAAAATATTTTCTCATCACTTTAAAAGAACCCTTCCTTTTAAGAGGAAATAATACCATGTTATAATGTAAAATGAACAGCACAAGTAGATTAATCCACAGTTCTGTCAAAAAGTATTTGGCCATTTAAAGATTTGTTTTGTTTTTAATTTTGTCACACCTAAATGGTTCAGATCAAATACATTTTAATGTGAGAGAAAGATAACCTGAATGTATACAAAACAGTAATCTTTTAGACCTGACCTGTAGAATTGTGAAGACAGGACCTGTATGACAAAATCTAGCTAAAATAACATCACTGTTGGACAGTGACAGGCTGCTGCACAGAGGAGCGTTATCGTGGATCCTTCCTCCCAGCAGCTGTTACACTCTATAACCATCACTGCTCCCAACAAACTCAATGAATGTTTACAGCCCCGCTGGTAACAGTCTTCTCAGCGTGTTGCACTGTGGAAGCAGTGGCACGAGCCAAATTTACCTAAACTCTCACACAGACAGAATGGCAAAGAGTTTGTTGAGCCTTCTCTTATTCTCGGGCAAGCGTCTTCTCACTTCGGGGGTTTGTCTTCTTCGCAGTTTCGGACTCAAGATTCCGACACGTCGCATAGTGTGTGAGCAGTCAAGTCGCATCCAAGCAGTGTGAGAACAAGATTTGTGAGCTATGAGTTTTTGAACCCTGCTATGTAGTCATACAGTTTGAATACAATGACTGAAAATATCATGCAGTGTTTGCCCAGCTTCAGGATGGTAGAACCTGTTGTTAAGGGCAGGGGTCCCCAAGCCCCCGGTACCAGGCCGTGGGTCATGTGGTACCGGGCCGTGGGCCACACAGAAAGAATAAATAACTTCCAGTATTTCGGTTTTATTTATTATCTGAGGGTGACCGCTGTTTTATTTGTGAAAAATGACAGGATATCCCTGTTACATAGCTCAGTCTTGACATGTCAAGAGGCTTGTATAGGTCACGTGATAGTCACCGCTAAAATTAATCCCACAAGGTAGCAAGATGGATAGAACACAAATGTCTCTTTATCGTTTCTTTGGAGAGGAGAAAAGGCCCAAGGATCTCACTGATTCAGCGTTGTGGCGAGTTAGATTTTTCATGCACTTTGCATTTGTTTTAGTGGTAAATCTTAAATTATTAAAGGTACGTTTAAATGTTACCATGGTGACCAGAGAGCGTTAGGGGGCTGAGTGTATGTTACTTGTGTTCTATTGTCTGCTCCATGTTAGGAGGACGCTGTTAATAAAGCTGTGAATACACATTGGATTTACGTCTAGTCATAATTTAAAAAATACCCCGTTTTTATACCGTCAATTATCATTCATCCGCCACACCTTAAAGGCAGGTCCAAAAAAATGTGTGATATTAAACCGGTCTGTGGCGAAAAAAAGGTTGGGGACCGCTGCTTTAGGGAGCAGCTACTTCTCGCCATAAGAACAGTTTCTCCCCCTCTGTCGGTGGACTCATGAACAATAACCCTAAGACTGTTCCCTGTTTCAGTCACATGACACTATGTTGTGTTTTTGCACCCGTCTGATTTTGCACTTATCATAGCCTGCACTCATGTATATATTAATCTGTTTATCTCATTTTATTTTTATGCATTGCATCCTTAGAAGTGTTTGTCTTACGTTTGCACTAAGTACCGCAGCAATTTCCTAATGTGAATCTGTTCACACATTGCAATAAAACCGTTCTGATTCTGAAAACTTCTTGTTGTATTTACTCAGTTATCTTTGTAGAAAATAGGAAATATGTAAGTGGAAAACACTTTTTCACAGAACTATACATCAATGAATAATTAGAACTTGTATTACCAAACAGAAACACAGGCCAACAAGCCCCATCCCCAGCCTAACTACTCCATCAACGCTTCATATGCTTCTTTAGCCACTTACACTCATTAAAAATGGATACTTAACAAAAGTTGTTGCTGACACAAACTGTTTGCTTTCCCGTGGTTTCTCTACAGTGGAGGAAGAAGGAGAAGAAAAAAAACCAGGCCACTTAGAGGAGGCAAACAGAGCGAGCATGGGAGCTAAGAGCAAAAATGCTCAGCAATACAAATAAGTCAGCCAGTAGCTGAAACAACAGGGGGAAAAAAAGTGACACGAATGACTGAGCCAAGGCTGAGAGAAGAGAGACTTGGCTAGCCTCGGAGGCCTCGGCCTCTTAAGCACTCATATCTAGTAAGTTCATTTAATACATTCACCGGGGTGAGAGGACAATTTAATGTAAAAAGGAGTTTGGGAGAAGAAAATGGATGTTTTGCTGGTGGTGCTGGTAGTAGGTGGGGGTGGCGTGGGGGGGGATGTGTAAGTCAGAAGCTGAAGTTTTAACATGACTAAATCTCTACAGTGTAACAAGCTAACCTCCCTGGTGCTGAAATATAATAAAAAGCGGGAAAATGACTGTGCTAGATTGGACTTCATGCAGGCATCATCTAAAGCAGCCTTTCTTCTTGTATTAGGAATAGGAACAGTGGTTTTCCAGATGGGGGCTTTAAAGCAGCCACACGTACTATATCCATAAAGAACAAAGGCTCTGTGTGAGTGCTGTTAGAAGTTACTGTTCCTCATACGCTGTCCCTCCCCTTTCTCTGGCTGGCAGGCAAGGCTGACTTCAAATCATTCGTTGCCCTTTTTAGCCTTCACAAAACCTTAAAGGGAGGACTTTACAAGTTAGGGGAAATTTGAGGGAAAAATAAGCCTTAACACGACTAATTAAAACAAGACGGTTTGCCTGGAGGGGATCTGGAAAAAGGGGAAACTATGAAACAATCATATTCAATTTCTCTGAAAGTTACTCAAGGAAGAGTGCTTAACTTTATGCTTTCAATGTCTCTCTTTAAATCTACTGAATTGTTTCTGTACAGAGCAATGCAAAATATTTACTTCTCCAGCGTTTTCACATCCCACAAACACAAACCTTAATTTCAATGGGATCTTATGTGATAAATTAATGCAAAGTAGCACATAATTGTCAAGTGGAGTGAAAGAAACAGTTTCCAACCCATGAGTCAGAACTGGAATTAGAATCATGTTTTGGGTGTAGGTTTCTGCCAGCTTTGCCCATCTACTCAGTGACATTTTTCTTAGCGAAATATCTCAAACTTAAATTGGAACCTTCCATCAACACTGATGAATTTCCAAATCCCTGCCAAATAAAATCGTCCCCACGGCATGATTCTGCCAACACCATGTGTCACCAAGCGGAAGGTGTGTTCAGGGTGATCTGCAGTGTTAAGAGTTCTACCATTCATTGTTCCAAAAAGGTTTTTCTTCTCTTCGGACCAGAGCACCTTCTTTCACCAGTTTGCCAAAGTCCCTACATGGATTTTTAAAACTGCATATGAGTTCTTATTACTTTCTTTCAGTTTAGTGGACACCCGCACATTTGCGGATTCACCGATTCGTATATTGATTTGTAGCAACTACAAATTATTTGGAGAACATTTGTCTATTTGAAAGAAAATGCAGCTTTGGAAGCTAAAATACGGAAGCACGTTGCTATTGGCTGGTGCTTACAAAGCAGCCAATCCAGGAAATGCATTCATTTTCCTTCTCGCTGATTGGCCGTTTACCACCAAGAGTGGAGATAAGGAGGACTGCGAATGTTAGCTTCTGCGGCAGAGCTAAGGCGGCTTCCAATGTGCATTTTAATGCATATTAAGGTATATTTGGTGTTTGGACTATTAAAATATGCAGTTACAATCGTTTTTAGAGCGGGTCTCAAGTGTTTGAAGCGTGGATTTCAGGAATTTGCGGCTGTGATGTATAATTTCCGAGGAAACCAGGGACCTCTCTACCATAAAGTCCAGATTGATGGAATAACTAATGCCTAAACTTTAAACAAATTCTCAGACCTAAGCTGTGGATCTCTGCAGCTCCTCCAAAGTTACTGTGGACCTCTTGGCTGCTTTTCTAATTAAACTCCTCCACAGGTATGCAGTAATGTCATATCTGTTCATTTTGGGAGGCTGGATTGAACTCCGTTCACTAATTAGATGACTTCTGGGCACAACTAGCTGAACTGGATTTTATTTGGGGGGATAAGTTTGAATGGCGCTCAATACAAATGGACATCACACTTTTCAGATTTTCATTTCTAACAAAGAGTTTCCTTCCATTTAGCAACTATGGGCTGAACATTGTGTTAAATCTCCATCAAAACACATTCAAGTGTGTGGTTGTATCGTAAAAATGTGAAATAGCTCAAAGGATATAAATACTTTTGCAAGAGGGTGGTATAATTTAAACACAAATTTAAATAAAGAATAGCAGGCGGATGTACAATATCCTTTCCCCAAAGACCCAACCTATAAAAGAATAAAGACATCCTCCCCAAACAGCTTCTAAGTGAGCTGCTACCGAGCAAGCCTTTATTTGCCGTCATTAACACAGTTGTAAAAATGTGAGTCCAGACGAGATATAGTGTTTCACTTTAAGTAATCAGTGCAAGGTCTACTGTCACATAGCTATTTTGTTTACATAGCTATTCACAGTCACATTTGGCAGCCTCACAACGCTAAAAACCAAGACACTTGTAGGCTAAATATGTCTAATCTCTTTGCCAAGCTACACGAGCTACTCAGGAGAGTAAAACTCAAACGCAGCTGCCATTTTGTAATCTAGATTTGTTTTTACAGTAAACCTTACTCCAGATGGATGCAGCTGCCAGCGGGAGATAAATTGATCAAATGCATTTTCTCCCGAAACACTACAAAGACTTAATGTACATTAAAATACTTTGATACCTATATGGGGAAACGACTTTTTCTAAAGCTATACAAATTTTAAAAGATCACGGCTACCAAGAAAAAAGCAGCAAAAAGAAATTTTCTTTTTAGCAAAATGAGTGGCAAACAAATGCACACATGTATTACTTCAGATAGTGCTTCTCTAAAGCCCCTGATTTTCCACAGACATTCTGTCACATGGACTGTCTGTGTCTGATTCTCCAGGCCAAACAGGGCCTCATTCATCAGAATAAAAGAGCAGTTCAGCTTGCCGTAGCTCCACAGAGAGAACAGGCTCTGAGCAATGAGACTGTACGTACTTCTAGGAGGCCTGGACCAAGAGAGACAGACGGGGCGCTGCGGTGCAAAGGAGGAAGTTTGCATTTCGGGCAAGTCCTTTTGGTGAACAAAGACACGAGCAGGATAAACAAACCGTGCATGTGTCTGAGTCTGGCGAAGGACAAAAAAATCCTCTGCTTGCACAGAAGCACAGTGATTAAACGTGGTCAGGCGTTATCTTAGCAAATGAGGGCCTGAGAGCCTGAGACAAGAGTGGCAGTTGGGGTGTGTAAGTATTGTGTGGTTACCGTCTCCGGGCTAATGCTCAGATAACCACTGACTGCTCCATTTCACACAGGGCACAGAGCTGTCTCACCTCCACACGCTGCCACCCTGTGGACAATGAGCAGGGGTGCAGCTTTGTTCAAGTGGGGGGATGGGGAGCCGAGGCTCATAAGCAGTAAAACACAACATTACCTCCACATACAACAACCCTTGACACGCGTCGGTTCAGCATTATGTACGGTGATGTATCCTTTTCTGCTTTACTTCTGCTTTTTATTCAGAAATCAATTCCTCTCTGGTTACACTTGGCTCCTCTCACTGCTAACAAAGCAGAAATATAATTCACAGATAGACGGTGATCGTGAATACTACAACTTCCATAACAGGTCAGAAGAAAAAGGCACAAGTGATTCGAGACTATTTTTTACATCTTGAAAACCTTCCCACCTCAAATTTCTCACATGTTCCCTTTGAGTTTGCTCTGAATCAAGGCTACTGCTGTTTTTATTGCAGCGGTCTCCAACTCTAGTCCTTGAGTGCCGCTGTTCTGCATGCATCCCTGCTCCAACACACCTGAATCAAATGAGTGGTTAATAGGAGGTAATGTCTAGACGTTTCCACACTTAACTTTCCAGAGTTCCCAGTCCTTTGTTGCCCATTGTTAAAGGCTAAATGCAAAACTTTCCATGAATTTATGTTAGATATTTCTACAGAAATTAAGCTTTAGATAGATAACCTGAAAAAAATAATCAGGAAGGAAGGAAGGAAGGAAGGAAGGAAGGAAGGAAGGAAGGAAGGAAGGAAGGAAGGAAGGAAGGAAGGAAGGAAGGAAGGAAGGAAGGAAGGAAGGAAGGAAGGAAGGAAGGAAGGAAGGAAGGAAGGAAGGAAGGAAGGAAGGAAGGAAGGAAGGAATAGCCAAAGGAAAGAATAGAGGGAGCTATTGAACAATTGAGTAAAGAAGAAAAAGTGAAAATAGAGACTTATCCTATTGTTACCATTAAATAATCCTAAGAATTTTGATTCATATATTGAAATCAAAGATGTCTGAAAACCCCTAAAAACTGGCTGTATTGTCAGAATTGTTATGTTTACTATTTTCTCTACTGTTGGTTCCATGAGAATCAATAAATATCAATAAAGTGAAAAATTGGATTAAATGCAATTCCTGTGTGCAGCTTAGTGATAGAAATAACACCTGTTTATGTACTTGGTGTCTTGAAGAAGTCTATTTCCCAATGGCAGCCATCCAACTCCCTAAAAAGGATTAAAGAGCCCTGAAAATCATCACTTTTATTGTTATCACAGTAAATTCTACAAAATAAAGTGATATATGTATAGCAGAAAGGAAGGAATGAAGAAAAGAAGTCACAGCTGTCAGACAAAGAACTAGGGAACCCATTTACAGAGTTTTCCAGACAGCATCTGAACCCTGATGAATCAGAGCAGAGGAAAGTAATCTGAAAGGCAGACGCACTCTCAGCGTGTCAGCACTGGGTGCACTGAGACACTGAGGGACAAGGATGTGGAGGCAGCAGACAGTCACAGTGCTGAAGCTGTATCAGAAGATTAGGCTGTTTTTGCAGGAGCGAATGGCTAAACCTCAAGTCTGTGTGCAGTCAGAGCAGACAGTTTGGAGATCAGTGCTGGGGTCAAGAGGAGCCACTTAGCTGTGCTTTGGCCTTCCAACTCCTCCAGCGCTCAGAATCAACTATTACACTGTGGGAGTGGATGGAAAAAAATAAAAATAAAATAAAGCTTGGCAGCCGTATGGCAGCGACAGCCAACTGCATTTTGCAATTCCTGATGGCTTCACTTACAACTTTGCAGAGCACAAAGCAGGACTAATGGAATCAGTAGAAAGGTGGTAAGATCGCTATTTAGTTAGAATATTCCATATATTAGTAAGCTGCACTGGCACAGATCCCAGCTGAATATCCTCTAAAAAAAGAAAAAAAACCTGCCAGACTAAAGAAGCAACCTTACTTGAGCCACAATCTGACCCCCTCATGAATTAGCACATAAGGCTGTGATGAGATTTAATAGGATTTAAACCTCAGGCCATCCAGTCACTTGGACATTGCTGAGGAATCTTGGGATCAAAGGAATAGTTTTAGGATTACACGTCAAACTGATGCCTACACGTCAAACTGATGCCTACACGCCTGCTAGTCCGTCTTTTATTGTCTAGACAGACATAAACCAAGAGGAAAAACTACTATGACCACACAGACTTACTACTCAGAGTAAACGAAGGGCAACCTCCATGAAGTCCTTGCAAACATGCACATACTCAAAGCATCACACATGAACAACATCCTGTTTGCAGGAGGTGGTTGGGAGTGTTCTTAAGGAGAAAGCAGCCCCGTGAGTGGGCGAGAAACAGAATAACAATGTTTATTTTACATGCTGTGGGGAGAACTTGTCTTCAGAGCAGAAACAGTGTGGCATTTCTAGAGTTGGCTTGGTGCAGCATTAGGTCCTGCTCATGAAACACGGATTGGGGGGGGGGGCAATGGATGAGCTGAGGAAAGGAAGGAAATGGAAAGAAAAGGAAGGGGTGGAGCCTGAACGTCTCTCTGTTCCTGCACACATCAGCAGCAGGAGGGCAGGGACGCGCGGAGGCCACAGCGAGCCAATTACCTAACTCATTAAGTAACCTGCTAGCCAGCTTTGAAACTCAGCCTCATCTGCATTGTGACTGGATTCTCAACTGCTGCTGCAGAAATTTCAGATATGTGCCGCTGTTATTAACACACTTCCCTGGCTTAAAAAAACAAGCCAGGAAAGGAAACGATCAAACAGGAACCCATCCTGTAACAAATAAAAATGCAGCAAAAAGAGAACAGTGTAGGAGCGTATGGTTTTTTGTGATTGACCAACACAAAATAGAATCTTATAGTGGGGTGGCAGGAAAACACTGGATGGATTTCAAACAATCCGTATTCCGCCCCCTTGGGCCAGTTCTTCTTAGCAATATCAGTCAGGATGGATGGAGAGCATTTTCTAGCGACACCTAGGGTTCTCAAGTGGAATTTGGTCAGACTTTGACTGGGCCACTCTTGCCTTGTATTTAGCTTGATCTGTCTTCTCATTAACACTGTCAGTATTCCCTGTTCCTGCTGAAGAAAAGCATGTTTCACAGTAGGGATGATGTGTTCTGCACGGAGTCTGGGATTTTGGGCATTTAGGCCAAAAAGTTCAGACAAGGCCGAGAACATTTGTCACAGATTTCTTCCACTGTCAGCTTTCTTTTTTGCCACTATTCTATAAAATCTGACCGTATTCCCTGTCCCTGCTGAAAAAGTGTCTCCATAGCATGATGCTGCCACCACCATGTTTCACGGTAGGGATGATGTGTTTAGGGTGATTAACTTTGCAACATAGAACATTTCCCACAGGCCACAAAGTTCTGTTTTAACCTCATCTGATCTTCTTCACCTGTCTACTACATGACCTGTGGCAAACTCCAAAGGGGTCTGCTTATGGTCTTTCGTTTCATTCCATCTCACAATGAACTACTGTGTGTTCCTCTAGCCCAGAGGGGTCCAAAGTGGAGCTTGGAGGCCATTTGCAGCCCTTGGATTAGTTTTGTGTGGTCCCTGGACACATTTTAAGTTTGGTCCAACTGGTACTCCAGCAAATGGAGCTGATGCAGATGGACATTTACAATGACGAATATATAGCTTCTTAAATGGACCATGTAAGGTACAAGTCAATGTTTTTCTTTTCTTTTTGGCTTTCATTTTAATGTCAGAGTACGTAGTTCTACAACCCTCCAGTGACTTTTAACTCAAAAACAGACTTAGACACACCTAATAATTAAAATAGGCTAAATACCATAAGGCAATGGTCTGCAGTCTTTACAACCAAACAGCCAATTTTGCCCTCAGTCCAGCCAAATAAAACTTTAGAGCTGCAAACGTTACATGAGCCTTTGAAAAAAGACAAGGTCTAATTTTTGATAAATATTGACTATATGAAATCTGTTTTCATTTTGTAGAATGACTTTTTTCTTTCTGTGTTTAGGTTCTGAAATAAACTAGAATGAGGAAAAACATAAATCTTTTAATCCAAAATTAGGATGGATACATTTTATTCTATAGGATGTTAATATTTTTGGAAAATGTTACAAATTAATTCAGTTATTCAATGAAAACAATATCTAAGACTGCCAAAACTAGCATTTGTTGTTATATCTATCTTTCAAAAAAACATTAGCTTGTTCAAAGAGCCTCAGGTTCCATACCCCTGCCATAAGGGTTTTTAAAGATACGTCTCAGTTTAGCTGCAAATAGACTAAAAACAATATCTGTAAGATCAAAATCACAAACATTCAACCCAAAAAGTTAGGGTTGAATGTTGAATCAAGGTGGGAACTGTAAAACTTTATTTAAGGGTTACGTCTGAGAACCTTTTAAGGTCTACAATATTTTTTTCTTTTTTTTTCTTCTTCTTTGTTTCATTTAAATATTGCATGTTAATCTGTTGCTTGGGTTTAAAGGAAAGTTTAACAACAAAATTATTTTTAATTGGAAAAAAAAAATACATTGTAGCCCTTGAGTGCTTTCAACTTGGCGATTTCGCCCCATGGTGCAACAGATTTGGACACCACAGCTCTAGCTCATTAAAAATGAAAATGGAAATTGCACCATGACAAGATGTTCAAAAAGTATAAATATTTTACAAGGCAGTTTGTCATTCATATTGGCA
This sequence comes from Valencia hispanica, assembly GCA_963556495.2. Lineage (NCBI taxonomy): Eukaryota > Metazoa > Chordata > Actinopteri > Cyprinodontiformes > Valenciidae > Valencia > Valencia hispanica. Next base: position 25,382,641 of record OY747709.1, read on the forward strand.
TAAACACAAGGAGGACTGGAAAATCAAATAGGTGGAAAAAGAAAAAAGGGGTGCAGATTTAGGCTGCATGATAGAGAGAATATATCATAATCAAAATATTAGCATGTGCAATATTTGCAGCAGAGTGTTTGGGATTAAATATTTGTCAGCCATAGATTCTCCCTTTGTATCCCATTAATTTATTCAGCCTGCTGCATGGAGTCTCACTGCAGTAGATGTCGACAGCCCACAATGATGTTAAAGCTGAGAAAGAGTGCTGGAGGCATCGAATGAACACAGGAGACAAAGAGGAAAATGGTTATGGCAACTGAAATTATCAATGTAACATTTAATGCCAGTATTGCAATCGCATGATATCCTGATTATTGTGCAGCACTGCTCAGGACAGAACAAAAAGCCTCACATCAGTCATTGCCTCTGCATCAACAACCACTGTTCACCAGTCCTAACTGCAGTCAGGTCCTACCTTGCTGTCAGGCTGCATCCAAACGAGTATTGACACAATGACAGTCTGCAAGAGAAATACTGGAGGAGAGGGGGGGGGGACCCAGACACTTCGGAAGGACAGAAAAAAAAACCATGAACGATGTGCAAATGGAACAAACAAGGTGGGAACAGATTGACAGTAGAGGTGTATGCCTGGGTGACGACGGTTGGCATATTCTGCATAGACTGTAGCCGCAGAACGCCACGAAGATGCACAAAAAAATACATATATCACAACACAGCCACATTCAATAAGGAAGCTGGAAGCTTCTGTTCAGAGCCTGAACTCTTCTACCTGTTCTCAATAAACCTCTGGATACACACAAATCTAGGTACCTGCAACACACACAAACACACACACACACACTCTCCCCCACCCCTGAACCTCCCCCATTATCCCATGAGCTCTCTCTTCTCTGCCTCGCTCTACAAGAGCTTGGAAATAAAAACATCACAGCTCTGCCTCGGAGCACTTGTTCAATAACATTGACATTTCACATTTCACATTCAGCATCCGCACACGGAGAGATTCCCTGCATTTACTCTCTTTAACTGGCAGAAACAAAGAGCACACGCTCACGCACGCACTCACACATGCACGACTGGTACGCATTACTGTAAGCAATTTCTAACGCGGCAAAGATGAGGATGTCTATGTTTGCGCAATTCAGTTCTGAATGTGAGCCTGTAATCACATAACAATGCAATAATTGGATTGGAAAAGACTCGCAGCTTGATTTCAACAAAATATTTACAAGTCAGCTTTGTTTGATTATCAGCTGAAGTCAGGGAAACACATTTTCAAAAACAGCACACATCGGTCTCTTCTTTATCGCCACCATACATCACTGTCATTGTATAGTATTTCTCACATTCGCACAAAGGAAGACAGAGAAGCTAGAAACAGCCCCATCATGGCTGGTTTCTGATCTCCCATTTAATAAATATATTACTCTTTTTTTCCCCTACTTTCTGGATAAACAGAAAATTTAAGGGTCTTAACAGAGCTGTCTCTCCCTGGAAAGCTGAAAATCTTCAAAGGCAGCAAAATTCTTCAGGTTATGGGACAGGCGAATAACAACTAAACCACAACTACAGAGGACTGCTACAAGAGTCCTTTATTCCTTTACAGGATGTAGGGACGTAGAGGAAAAAAGCCCTGATTTACGGTTATAAAAGTGTAAAAAATAAGAATGATTTCAAAACGTAACTATACAGCAGACCTTATAGAGTAAGTGAAAATCTTTACTATTATGCGCAGGTGACGTCACACTGTGTGTAAGAGAGCAGTCAGCGTTACACAGGTCTACAGCTAAACAAGATTTTAGTAAGGTTTCTAAAGAAGACACTGACAGTAATTACAGACCTCAAATTTAAAACAGCTGTAGTACCCTATATTAGTGGTCTGAGTAGTATTACCAACAGACATCCAAGTGTATGTTCCTTGTAAAAGAAGTAGACCGAGGGTGGCTATGGTGTGGCTCGTGGGCCATTAAGAGCACTTGGAATGACACATGCTCCCCATTCAAAACATTTTTCTTTTTGTAGGGCAAGATTTTTACGTGAAAATCAATTCCATTAAATCATCATTTAATGGAATTGAAAATCAATTCCATTAAAATGGAATTAAGTTCACACAAAGTATTCATCTTTTACTAATAGTTTTCTTTTTTCATTTTAATAGTAAATACAACACAGCTGTACCACGCCACTCGTCCAATTGACCACTGGAAATGGGCACCAGCCCTCCGGAGAGAAAGGGGATTGCTGAGGCTTGAAAAGCTCCAAAAGATCAAATAAAACCCATATTCTGATATAAAGCTGGTCATCTACTACAGTATATTCATTCGCACTATTTGCAAACCTTGCCCTTTTACTGGCAGATACTTCTTACTTTTCTTCAGTTTTTCTCTGAAGCGTGGAGAATACGACGCAGTGGTTGGCTTTAGATTTGTAGGGTGTGAGTCAGCAGTTTGTAGGCTCCTGTGCTGCTTTTTTACTGTTGTACATTGATGGAGCCTTTGTAAGCTAAAGGAACTCTTTGTATCCATCCAGCTAATAAGGGCCGAGTCAAACTGGCTAGCCACATGAGCAGATAGCCGTAGTAATTAACCAGCTAATTATTGTAAAAATGACTGCTAGCAATATTGACGTTTTGGAGCGACTCATGAAGAAACACAGCTTGAATCTGTACAAGAAGCTAAAGATTAGGGTGATGGCAACGAGGCCTTTCAAGTTCATGCAAAAAACATACAAAAATATGAGTTGTAATAAGACAACATGGATTGATGTAACGCCAACAAAGATTTCTCCATTTATTGTTGACGGGCATAAAATAACTTTCAAAATGCCTTTTTTAATAGAATATAAAAAGCTGAATTTTCTTCATAACTATTGAGAACCACTAAATATAGTTTTTATGTGCATTACTAAAGACATCAAATTCAACCCAGCAAATAAATCAGTTAGAAACAAAAATCTTTATTTTAGCATCAGGAGCAATAATGGTTGCTTTTCCTTTACTAAAAAATGTTGATCTTGTTATACCTTTTTGTAAATGTTTTTGTGTAAACAATGTGAGGCTGTTGTATTTTTGCTCGAGGCCATCATACCCTGAGGATCTTATGCCTGCTTCCAAGCAGTCAAAAAAGCGAAGCAGGTTATAAAACACTGTTGTCTATCATTTGAAGGAAACAAATGGCACAAACATGCCCAACAACCCAGATACACCATGAACACTTTATCCAACTGCCGTCTTTAGATGTAACCTTACTCTTTTAGGAGTTTTTATAGAACAGTGGCCATCTGAGTACAATATGTAGCGTGCTGTGGGCCACCTACTGTCAGGGCTGAATGGAGTCACCAGGTGCAGCCTAACCTGAATGACTGAGCAGGGACATCTGTTTGACAGCATTAGCACCGTAAGAGCCCTGCCATAACCACAGATTAAATGGCAGCAGATCTGAGGATTAAATCCGTGCATGAATAGCCAACATTGATTTTCCGTTCTCCTCAGCAACTCTGGGATTTCCACGGTGATGGAGAATGTGGCCAGACGGGAAAACTCAGCAACACACGCAAGGTGTCATCTTTCTCCCAGTTTTTTAAATACTCAACTATCTCTGCTATAATCTGCTCATGTCTCAGTCTACAGGCTGTATCCAAATTACACAAGACATACAGCATAATTCCTTTAGGTGATGCCCATCCAGTTTCTCCCACAAGTCACAACGAGAGTCACTGAAACAAACTCAAGAGGCCTAGAAACGTCCGCTCCTATCTTATGGTACGGGTGCTCATGTGAGAGGGAGATTACTTTGGTACTCTGTAAGTTGAGGTTTATTGTTGGTGAGCGGTAGGGTCAGACGTAGAGGATGACACAGACAAACTGGGCTTTCCTTCTTCAGCTACCTCATCTCTGCCTAAACAGATGAATATACTCCCACCCCACCCCACCGATTTTGCAGTTTACTCATTCCCGACTGTGACCTTTTTTGGCACGGCAATCTTCCAAATCCTTTTGGCCAAACCGTAATTCACTTTGACCGCCGCAGCCCCTCGACACTGGCTGACACCAATAAGGAGATGTTTTACTGTCATGACGTCAGTCCAACCCTCTGGTTGGCTGCCACGTTTGGTGCTAAAGCTGCTATTTGAAACACAAGGTTAATAATGTGCAAGACCTCTACAGCACAAAGTGGAAAAACACAAACGTGTTTGGATACAATGCATGACTTCATATGGGTTTTTCACAGGGAATATTGTTACACCAAACATTGGATTTGAAAACTGTACAGATCTTGTATATATGACAGGTTTAAATTACATAAAATAGACAATAATAAAGCATTAAAAAACCTTTTTTCTATTATGCATTAATGGGACATATCCTGTACAACCAAACTGAAACAAAACTATTAAAGGAGGAAAATATAGAAACTATAAAGCTGCAATAGCACGTTTGCATAAGTGCACACCCTGCTGTATCCTAGGTGCACAAAGAAGCGTCATCACAGATCTTTGTCCTGTTATCAACTTTACTTTCTTTAATATAGAAAGTGCTCTTACATCAGTTTCTTTTGTCCTTTTTGTGTTTCTGCTCTGTCTTCCCGAACCCCCAGACAGTCAAGGCAGATGGCCGCTCATACTGAGCCAGGTTCTGATTGGGGTTCTGCCAGAGGTTTTTTCTTGTTAAAGGGGAGTTTTTCCTCTCCACTGTCGCTACATGCTTGTTCAGTATGAGGGATTGCTGTGGTTGGAGTCTGCAATGACTCTGCTGGGATTCCATCTGATTGGAATGTATGTATGATTGAACTGAAATGACTTTTTTTGTAAAGTGCTTTGAGATGACATCTGTTGTGAATCGGCGCTATATAAATAAAGTGAATTGAATCTTTCCTCCTAGCAGCTGTTAGACCTTATAACAATCACTGCTCCCAACAAACTAAGTGTTAACATCCCTTCTGTAATTTCTTCATCCCAGCTGATACTGTCTTCTGTAATTTCTTGTAAAGAGTCAGTTTTTGGTGTTTATGCACAAATATACGCACATTGTATATTTGTGCAAAATAGCCCTACTGAGTTTAACATTTCTTTGGATATGAACGTTATTTTTAAACATGGTACAGTATTGTTTTTCCTATGTTGCTAAATTGATTTTACTCTACAATGTCTTGTTCTGTTCTTAATATTTTTACCTTAGTTTGAATCTGCATGCTTCCATTTACCTGTAACTTATTGCTGGTATACCTGAATTACCAAATGAAGGGACAATAACAAATATTCCTATTCTGTTCTGTTCTGTTTACTTTGATTTTTTGTGATACTAAGAAATCATATTTCTCTTCATCTTTCTAGCAGATATTGGAAAGCTGGGGGTCGAAACAGACTGATATTTGGAACTGGCTATAATTTTGTCCATCTTGATAAAAACCCACTTTGATCTGAAATTATTCAACCCCAAAGTCTGAGGCTGCCGATATATTTTTCGCAGGGTATGGTGGGTTTTTTCGCTGGCAATGTTCAGTGTTGTGTTTCTACCAAATGAACATACGACTCCTGTCTTGCGACCATAAGTCTTAGTCCAGACTAACACATAAAAACAAGACATTGTGGTCAAATGTAGAACACAACCAGTCCTTGCCAGATCTTTCTTGAGCTCTATCAGTGTTCCTTTCAGTGTCTTGGCCTCCCCAACCAGTTTCTATTGTGTCTTTGTTATGGAGTTCTGGAGAAACATCCAGTTTCAATGTGTCTCTTCACCCATACTTTCTCCAATTATTGATAAGCATTTTAATACACCTTGATAATGCCACGGAATCTCTTTTGCATCCTTCTCCTGGCTCATTTTTTATAAAATTAGATTCTTCTGATATTTGATAGCCTCTCTTTAGAACAGATGCAAAGTTTTATTTTTATTTTTTCAGGAAAACGATTTGCATGTTGTTACGTTAATTGTACAGAATACACAACCCAATAAAAGGTGTGGATGCTTTGAAATTATGTACCGTCGAGTCATTTTCCCACATCACACCTGTTGTATAATCAGGGAGTGTGTAAACTTGTAAGATCCGTTGTATTTAGTCAACAAAATAGTGTGTGCATCTAGAGGTGGACTTTACTCATCACTTAAACCTGAGGTGTATTTACACATAAGCACCAACTTTTCAAAATGGCTGCCCTGGTCATATCGAGCCAAACAAAAGCAATTGGCTAATGATTACAGTGTCTTTCGCGACAACTCTATTAACCTTTAAAAAGATGTGTGGTTAAGTGGAACAGATGAGAAGAAAAAAATACAGGAGTGAGTTAGGTGAGAGCGAGAGGGAAGGGAAAACTCGGTGTGACAGTAGAGCTGCTCCAATTAGGTAAGCACATTGAGCCGTCAGGCCTGCGCATTCATCAACATGCAGAACGCCAGTCAGCAGCAGCAGAAGACTTGCCTGCCTTATCCTACTACACTACCGTTAGTGTGAGAGAGGGGGGAGTGGAGAATGACTGGGAGGCATTTGCAAAGCAGATTTGAACCATTCTTCACAGCATCTGGCATTGCAAATGTTTCTATGCAAGGTTTGGGTGGGTTTTACTGGCATTTACCGTCCTATAACAAATTGACCGTGAGCCGCTAATGATATCATTATCATACATGCAGTGTAATTATCTGGAGCCGCAGAGTGCCAAGATCAATGGATGGCAAAATCTGATTTCATTGATTAGTCTGCTGCTGTTAAGCTGCTAAAACATATTTTGAACACAGTCGATTGGGTTGTTGGATGGGCTGTGAATGAATTGGTTCCCTGCCTGTTTGCAGACTGCAGCAGGCAGACATGGGGTTAGGCATGTCAACGGACTTGGCTGGGCCAGCGCGCTTTCCCAATTCCTCATGCTGTCAACCACAGCAATGAGTGGTAAACAATTACACACTCACCAGAAAAATAATTAATTAGGGCCAAACATTTCACTATTCGACATGACTAAGAGAAAGTTCACGATAGAAGTGTGTTTTTAGGTTTTGTTATTGTAAGAAAAAAATTACTCAAATTTATATGCAACAGTTCCAGAAAATGGGTTTTTACTTTTGCATTTTAGCCATTAAAAAACATTATTTTGTCTTTTAAAAATGAAGGTAAACTTAGAATCTTAAAGCCTTTGGGACTACAGCTGTGATTACTGGAGCAAACCGATCTCCAGCCGGTAGGAGTGCTAATCACACAATGCACTCTTAGTTTCAACAGGAAGAGGAGGAGTTATGGCCTCTGTGACCGCGGGCAACCACAAAGGCGAGACGCGAACTTCCAACCTTTGCTGGCGAAGGGAGGAAGCGAATTTCTGGAAGAAACTCCTTGTATGAAAAGAAGAAAGTCACCCAACGCAGCTGAGCTGAAGGCTGCTCGCAAAAAGGAACCAGTACGTGGGAGAAGATTGGTGAGTCGAACAGAACCGAGCTGAGAGGACGTCGATGTTCCGAGATAAAGGAGGCTCGCTAGTCACGAACCCAGGAGGACTGACTGCTGGAGGCGCCTCACGCAGCTGCTGCTAATTGACCAGCTAACAGCTGGTTTCTCTGGTTTATCGCCAGTCTTTCAGACAACGGAGCCACACTTCCATGAAGCTCTAAAAATCGTTCAAGTAGGGTTGTGTCTGGGCAGAGATAAATTAGAAATCTGTTCATTTCACTGTGTTTTTGCTACATTTGTAAGATTTCATTCTTCAATTGTTTGGGTATAAACAGGGGTTTTCAAAGGTTATTGGCTGATAAGAGTAGTTTGGAATCATGGAACATCAGTTACTCATTCCAGCCGGAGTAGTTTTTCCTTTGTTCTTTTGTGCTAAGCTAAACATAGTGGCTATGAGCTGCGCCACATTAGCCCCGCACGCTTGTTCTGATTAGTGCAGTCTGCTTTTTGGAGACCGCTAACTATGGTATTCAAAATGGTTATTTAATGAAACATTACATCCACCAAATAATTTTGTCTTCACTTCTGCTTGCATTGTGAATTGGTTGTTTGAACAAAAACCGAAAGGTGCCAATTAGTCTTAAACTAATTACAATTAATTTAAAACTAACTTAGCATCACTAGCAAAACTCTAAAATACAAGCATTGGTCTTTAAACATACATATTCATTAAGGATGTAAGAAAATAACGATACGCCAATTTATCGCAATATTTTATGTCAGTATATCGTATGGATATTCAAAATCAATCTATCGATTTTTAAAACAAATTTTTATTTTTTGGGGAAATTTGAATGGAACCATTAATGGTGACAGTAATTTTTGTAGTAAATTTAAGAGTTTGACTGGTAGTTTGTGGCCGTTTTCACCTTCTTCGTTCCAGTGGATCAACTAGATCTAGTAATAAAACTGGATGTGTTAAAGTATGAAACAGGTCAGAGTGTTTAGAAAGCTGTGACAGTTTCTCTACAGTTAAAGCTTTTTTTAAAAATCACAATTTATAGTCTTAATCATAGTATCACAATATATCGCAATATCTCATATCATCCCACTGTATTGGGATACATATTGTATTACCAGATTCTTGCCAATACACATCCCTAATATTCATTCTGAACTGTGACATAATCGATCGATTGGTTATTGTTTCTATTTTTTTGAGTATTTGTCTATTTTACTGTTTTACTTTTGGTAGCTATCTTAATTACTCATTCTGCTTTTACTTAGTAGTTTAGTTGTGTGTTACTAGCTTAGCGAGTTTGTTGATTAAAGCATTTTGACTGGAAAGTTGAATTCTTTTTGTTAACAAACTCGTATTTTGGAAAGACGTTTATTATTATTATTATCGCACATACATATGTATTAACTTGTTGTTCAAATAATACCAAGAACTTATTCCTTCTTCTATTGTTTAATTACCTCAGCTTTATCAGGCAGGTAATCATAAACATTAACCGAGACTGAACCATTTGGCTATCATTATTTTCCTGGATCCCAGGATGGTAATTTTGACATAAAATTATTCATCTTATTAATAATTGCTTATAGCCAAAACAAAGCTATTGTCTCACAACTGAAACAATTACACATTCTGCATGTCAATAAGATATTCAGAAGATTACTTCTTAAAGATCAAACACAGATTACAGTGTCCAAAAAGTCACAGCGAATGCACGCTGGAAAGATGAAATTGGAGATTAATCACAACTGATTTCACATGATTTTCTAATATTTGCAACCGTAATAACGGTAAATGATTGTTAAATAAATAATAACTAGGGTTGCAGAATGCATCACATTGCAATCATCATTGCAATGTCACAAAGTCCTGTCTTGATGCAGTAATTGGTAGGACTCATTGCAAATGTGAGGCTTTAAACACTCTGCAGCCCATTCACATATCCAGACACGTTGGATTAGCTTTAGATACAGAATTTAGTGGATGTGATGCTAATCTGAGCAGAGAATGGTAAGGCTAACAAAAAAAGAGAAAAGTAAATTGCATCAGATAACTTTGTAATATTCAGCAATATAGGTAATATCAGTTTTACTAATACTGTACTCAGTATTTTCAGTATTATAATCAATAAGTTGAAGTACTTTAGTAGCGTTAGAACAATTAATTTAAATGTGAAACCGTGCTATTCTTACTCAATGTTATACCAGGAGAAAAATTATGCCAACCCATCCGTGCAGGGAGACCAAACAATAAAAAGGCAACGTCTCTTTGATATGATTAGGTTTTTTTTAATTTGCTGAAGATTGGTTCAACTTCATGACTCACTGAATGAATCAGGAACACAACTGGTAAGACTGATTAAGAAATCTCCTTTATTTAAAAAAATGTGGCCCAAACACTTAACAGGCAGCCACAACCTGAATAAAAACCAACACAAATAAAAGAAAAATGCACCCAACTTTCACTCGTCTTTTTGTAAACGCATCTTTTAAGCATCAAAAAGCACCATTTATATCAGAGCTATTCGACTGCTTCATCGTCTAGAAAGATTTAATCATCAGGTCCCTCTTCTAAACAGTGCTCACGCTTGAATCATAAACCACTCGCTTCTTCCTGCTGCCGACTTGCCCTCAATCCTGACTGTAATTTGAGAGCTGGCTGATTTTGTTAGGATGCGGCTGATTGCACTGATGAGCAAAGAGGCACTGGAGAGAAGAAAGTGGGCCATGTACAATGAACAAATACTGATTAATAATATGACACCAACCAGAGTGTGAGAATGATATGAGGTAGCAAAACAGAGTGCATCTGTGCTGAAGGACTCTTCTGTCGTCGAACAAGAGAAGGGGATAGAAATGCACTGATCAGGCTTTTCCTGGCCGGTACAAATTTCTATTTCCAACTGATGTCTGATCTCCTGATTAGGATTTTTATTCCCTCCCAAAATTGAGCTCCAGGTTCATTGATGTAGGTCATAGTTTTCTATGTTGCTGTAAATAACATACCTCCCATTTATGCTTCAAAGCATACAGGGACTCTGAAAAGTCTGCATGCTCCAGTCAAAACTCCAGGTCTTTGTATGATTTTTGATGAGAGCTAATTTTTTGCACTTTACAAACATTTTTTTTCTCCAGAAACAGGGACATTTAATCTCTACGTTTTAGCTGAAAACCAAATTTGTTAGGTTGTCACCCTATGTTAGTGTTTTCCTTCCGTTTGCCATTAACCTTCCAAATATTTTCCTAATCTGTCAGGTAAGGCTGTGCCTTTTTAAATCTTTAAAATGTTTCTCATGTCCATGTGGATGCATATTTAATAAACTCACTATGATTTTAATAAACACATCTGCAGCTTCTGACACCTGAAGGTTTAGGGTCAAAACTGATTGGTGTTTAGAGCTACGCATACCTTTATCCGACTTAACAAAAACCCCTGCTTCATGAGAAAAGAAGCAACCCTGACCATGATGTTACTATCACCATATTTATCTGTGGATGTGTTGTTGTTTTGGTTGCACACAGTGGGCCTTCTTTGCTAAACGTTTCTTTGTTTGGAAGATTTTGTCTTGCAACTGCACCCCGCAGTCCAAATGTAAGGAAAATTTAGAAGGTGATTATCATCTGTAGAAAATCAGTACTAATGAGACCTTAGGCCCGTTTCTACAATCGAAACTTCTTCAGAATCTTATTCGTGCCTCCATTTCACCCGGCCGGACCGAAAGGTCCACTTTCCGTACGCATTTCGGGAACCAAATGACTACCAGCCTCTACCTGGCCCGGCGGAGACGCTGGGCGGGACTGTTGTGCTTAACTCATGCTGATTGGTTGTAACCCAGTGAGAAATGATATCAGCAGATCTCGCCAAACAATCGGCAATTGTAAAATTGGATGAGTTGCTGTCAAAGCAGTTTATAACAACATAGCAAACAAACGCGGCAACCATCCCTGCTTCTTCCACTGTCAATCTCTTGTTATTCTCTGCTGCTGTGGGCGCCTATTGGCGCTGATCAGTGACGCCACTCACTGCCAAAATAGTCGCGATATGCTTACGTCGTAGCAAATTCCTTTAAAAGGCCAATTTTGTATGAAGACAACAGCTGAGAGGACCGAGCTGGCATATTTTGCTCCCCCGCCCCTCCCAGAAATGTCCCAGAACATGTCCTGTGGAAACAGGCCTTTCCTTGCATGTTCTACTGTTTTTTTTCTTTTTTGGTACTCTTCTCCTGACTGATACCTCTGTACAATGAAATCCTTTTGCAATCTGTCAGCTAGAGGATGCTAATGAATGAGCAAATGTTGGGTAAATCATATCAGGACAGTGGAAGAGTATTTAAAGATTGACAGCAGAAGTGAAATCAAGGAGAACGAACACTGAAACTGAGTGAAAATGTGTGGACATTCATGCATCAAGGTTATTTCAACTTTTTATTTTTTATATTTTTGTTCCCGTAACAAAGTTTCTATTAGAATTGTACAGGATTTATGTCACATTTTAAGATTAATCAAACCTACTTATTTCAAATCACAAAAAACTTAATTAGGTTAATTATCATACATGTACTATGGAAAAGTGCAACAAAGTGAATGGAGCTGATTGATGTATTTTAATGCATTTATTGTGAAGGGAGGGAAAATAAGTTTCTCAGTATCTTATCTGACAATTACAACTCAGAGCAAATCAATGTAATATTCTCCGAACGGATTGTTTTATCGCTTGGAACGGACAATAATGTTTCAAGTTGCAAAAGACGTGAAAGGCAGCAACAGCATGGAAATCCCATTTTGTCAAATCAAATCTATCTAGCGGGTTAACTCTATTCTTGGGATCGCCTATCATCATCCTTCAGGGAGCGTGATGCAACTTATTTCAGCATACAAAGTCTAATGCAGGTAAATAACACGGAGCGGACTCCAAATGCCTGACACTGAGCTTCCCGGCGTACTAGCCAGCTCGAGTGGGCGAGAAATGAACCTTGTTATGTGTCCTGACACTGGGCCCTGCTCCCCGGCAAATAAAGACATGCCTCTCACTTACTGGCTGCCTGCGCTCACAGCCCAATACATCAGCATTATAAAGGAGCGCGGCAGCCTCAAGGTCAGCTCAATTTCCTCCTGCCGTTATGAAGTATCAGAATCACAGCAAGAGGGGGCACCCACACGCATGTAAAGAAATGATTTAGGGAGCGAGGGAGGCGGAAAGGAGAGAAGGAGAGGAAGGAGGAAAGAGGAAGAAAAAAGGGAGGAGGGGATTTGGAGTGTGAAGGAGAGGTGGTGTGTGTAATACAATAGGGAACTGTGACAAATCACCGGGAGAGAACCAGCCTCCTCAACAGCAAGGATGTGAGAGTGTGGACATTTGTGAGAAAATGTAGAGCGCATTAAGCCTACTTGTTCATTCCACGCACTAAGAATATAGTACCCTGCAGTAGAAGTAATAGGATTGAGCAGATTCTGTTTAACAACCTGATTCCACTTGTGTAATCGCTCAAGTGTAAGTCTGCGAAAGTACTCGGCAATTAGGCCCACTGAAATATTGTTAAAGAAAATGTGAATACGATGTTTACCGTTCACTGTAATTAAATTCGGAGCCGTTGCATGGGAGGAACAGCACCCTAATGCAAACCTAATGCCTTTTTTTTACCCTTTTGAGATCTGAGCCCATTCATCACATGCCCAAGCAATTTGATAAATTACACAGAAGCATGAAAGCTGATCATAAGCGTAGCAGAGTGGTGGTGCCTGTGTGTGTGTTTGCCTCTGCCTGAGTAGGCAGTCATCCTTGGCTGCCTCACTGGCTGAGGTTTGACATCTTCAGCAAAGAGCCTGGGGAAATAACAGCAAATTCACTTAATGGCACCACCTCATCATACAGAGAGAGCAGACAGAGAAGGAGAGTTTCTTGAAGTGTTACAAAATGGCTGTGTGCTCTCAGCGGCGGCAGCGGCGTGTCCCCTTGGTGGGGGGTGCAGGTGTGTGGGTAAACACAGAGTGCACTGAGCTCCATCACGGGCTCCGGTCGGCCAACAGCTGTAATTTGCAGTCAACTCTGACCCTTTGCACACACAAAAAAAGCCAGAACAGCCTGCACTGCCTCTGCAGAGCTTTTTGTGGTGACAGCACAATCTGGTTTCACGTGTGTGTGGCCACATGTGTGTGTGTGTAATGATCGGTGCGTGCATAGTCACAAAAAGATAAATTTAAAAAATGCCACAATGTAGATGGCTGCGTGCATGTGTGTGTTTGTGTCTGCAGGGAGCATTACAGAGCCAGAGGTGTAATGGCCCCACTCCATCTTTGTGTGAGGTATTGCAGAACAATCCAGAGCACAGCACAGCAGCAGCTGGGAGGAAGCCTGGATTGGATAACGTCTCAGGGTAACGCAGCAGGTATGCTATCAGCGCAGCCCCAATCACCTTTGGGCTATTTTCAGAGCCTCTGACCCCAGCATGACTGGCTGGATGACATCTCCGTGCCAGCAACAGGGGAAGAAAAAAAAAAAAAAAACACTGCTGATGCTCCCTCACAGCTGCCTTCATTCCAGCAGCCCTAAACAGCCGTGCCATTGTGGAGCTTTTTCATTAAAAAGGACTCTATCAATAACAGAGCGCGCCGTTTTTTGATAATTTACCCAACAGAGATAGTACTCCATGTAAACACTGCCTGCAATTACCTCAATCCAATTGGGTATAGTCACAGAAAACATTACAAGGTGTATTTCAAATGTCTTTCAGCATCACTTTGGATGTGGACGTTAATGAAATGATTCAGAGCTGAAAGTGACGGTTATGAAAATACAAGAAAAAATAGGTTATATATTAAGTCTTAGCTTCCATGCAGCTGCAAGATGAAAAAAAAAATGTTATTCCAAAATAACTCAGATATACATGAAGGTATACAATAAAAACCCCCAAGTATGTGTTAATAATCAAGCATCTGGTAATAAGTCCAGGATTATTTATCAATATTAGGGATGCAATGATACATTTAGCCCATAAGATAAGACTACACACTATACTGGGTGTACCAGAGCAAGAGAAGGGTTCAGCAGTGTTTTGGGGAAACTATAACTATTATCAGAGTAAAACAATTCAGTCCACTTTTGACCGGCCCATTTATCAGAGTTTTTATGCAGATCTCATGCTAATGTGGTCCAAACACCCAAAAAGAGTATTTTCATGGTGACGTCCACAACCAAAATTGTCACCGTTTATTTTTACGCTTTGTTTTTTTCTCAAAGCTGCTGCTGTACCTTCTACTGCTTTGTCTGCATTTTTGCATGTGCAATGCAAAATCTGCGAGGTAGAGCTGAGCTTCCATGGCAGTACGACGGTGATAGACGAGCATCTGAAAGGAAGCACGTTGTGGCTGATGACAAAGAGGGACAGTCGCCTCTGTAAGCTAATTTGCTAGTAAGCTGCTAACATCAACAGTCAGCTACTTACTTGTACTGACGGCTGTAATATTAATAGTAGTGATGACAATTTTGGTAACCCTAGCACACACTCATGTGTTTGCTGTAACGCCACAAGCACTAACATTTAATTTTATCACACTACGGTGTTTGAAAAATGTTCCTCTTCAATGTTCCTTAAAAGTTGTTGAGTCTTATCTCAACTATCCATCATTCCCAAATTATTATTTTTAGATGGCACAAAACACTCTTGAGATAACACTTCAACAAAGAAGCTAATGATGGTTATATTAGAGGGGCTGCATGCTGGTGCATTAAGCTACAATTTACCCATGACCCGATCAGTCAACTAAATGCAAAAAAAAATTGGCAACTAGTCGATTATCAAAAAAAATAGTTTGTGACAGCCCTACTTTTCGTTTCTACTCAAAATGCTGCCACATTAACTACACTATAACTGCCTTGATATACTGTTAATCTTCTTGAGCCAAATTTGGTGGATAATCCCTCCTAATTTCTGGATCAAATCTTCTGCTCTTAAAAGGCAAATTATAAAATTATTGGATAGCACACTGCTTTGATCATGCAAAGTCCTGGAAACCATCGTGACCTTCCTTAACCATTTATTTACCTTGTAATAAGCTGCTGCAGGCTGGTGTGGAGTATTTGCTTGATCTTCATCACAGACAAGTGTAAAACGACCATAACAATAACTCTGAGGTGTTTACTGGGCCTCCAAGTGTACCAGATAATATAGTGACAGAGAGAAAGACAAACAAGTCAATGGTGACCCCCACAACTTCTAACATCTTAGCGCCAGACACCACAGCACACTTTCAGGCGTATGGTGGAGGGCATGCTTCGACAGGTCAGGCCAGCTTTAGCAGCGGAGAGAGGGAAGAGGGAATCAAAACATTATTAGGTAGGTGGTCATAAAATTATGCCTACGTTAGTTTTCTGTATTCTATAAATACATCATGCAAACAGACCCAGAACATTTTATTCAACCATAATAAGCATATAAAACCCAATGAAAGTACGGTAGTATTGAGTTTAACCCACCCCTGATTGCAGTCAATGATATTAGATAATGAAAAACATTTGTTGAGTATTCAGGAAAAATGCTGATAAATATCCCATAGTATGTTTCGGATACAGATTTCTTTTATTCCTCAACAATGTTTGTTCTGCAGAATAAAACTGACTTGAGCTGATTATTTCCTGTATCGGTGAGAAAAATTCAGAAGGGAGAAAATTATTTCAGTTGATACTTTCACATATAAGGAGAAGGCTCACTTTTTAACATTATACCTATGCTAAATCATCCTAGGTTCACACTAAACTGTGCTTTCTCTCCAACTTTCTAGCTGTGGTGGCTGTTAACAGAGCAGCTGATAACAGGTGGGTAATGTGTAGCAATGCTGCAGGAGGAAGATGGACGCCTCCTGGAGCCTCTCTCATATATAAAGCCATCTCCACTCCCCTGTTACTGCGCGTCTTCCAACTATTTGGCTCCCCGCTGTTAGCTCGTCAGCCACCTCTCTATCTCTTCTCTCTACACCAGCGAGTGACACTTCGACTGTTCTGTCACCCAGCTCTCCTTATTTCACCCTGAGGAAAATCCTCAGCGCCGCCCTGCTAGCTCCTAGCACCCCCTGGGGCCCGGGACAATTAAAACGGGCCAAGGGCTCAGTGGATGTGTCGAGTCTGAGTCTCAGATGGAACCTCGCTTGTATGGCTGCAGATGGGAGTGGATTTTGTCTTGTGAGCATTTACCCCCCCTCCCAAAATAATAATGTGCAGTGTCTGTTGTACTTGAGATCAACATTCACTTAAGTGCAAGGTGATGGCAGTATATCAACATGCTGAATGCTATGCAGCCTGGTTGGGGCGATATATTTGGCCTTAAAGCATACAGGCATTGCCCAAGTGCACAAACACACTCATCCACAAAGCCACTGCTATATCCCAGTGTCAGCCAATTACAGGCCTGCCCTGACTGCCCTTGACCACGCTCCCTAGCCTCACTCCACAGTCCATGTCAACCCCTCAGCACAGATTTATTTATTTTTTTGCTCTTCTTGCTCCCTTCTTTGCTTCTTCTTCTTTTACTCTGAATCTCTGTCTTTAGGGCGTGAAATATTAAGCAAACCTATCTAGATACACCTTCAGGCACAGAATTGGAGTCGTCTCCCGAGCAAAGTAAGAGAAGAAAAAAAAGAAAGAGCGAGGGAGAGAAAATGCAGGAAGGGCTGGTGTAATATGCCTTCAACATTATTAAATAATTTCCTCCCTCGGCGGTCCCAGGGTGGTCCCAGGTTCTGTTATTCTTCAGTCAGGGTTCAGCAGGCTCAGCTCCTAGGGTTGGGTCTGGCTGCTCTCCTTACCCTGTGTTGCACTAAGCAGGTGTCAGGGGAGTTTCCCCTCAATTAGGCAGAGGTAAAGTAATGCCTCTCACTGTGGCAGCGCCATGAATACATTAGTCTAGCTGTCACCAGAAGCTACAGCATCGAGATGTGTGGAGACGACAGACAGCTGTAGATTATGCAAACTACTGCAAGCACTTGAACATTTCAAAGTAATACTCCACCATCATGTATATATAGTAACCTAAAGGGTGTTATTTAAAAGCCTTTACCTTGAGAGGAAAAACACAAAAATAATCTAACATTGAACACATAAAGGTGAATAAAACACAAACAAATTTCTGCTCTGCATCACTGAAAATTAACATCAGCTGGTTTAGTCCTAATCGATGGTCTATGACAGGAACATAACCTGAAAGGGAAAACAACATCTCTTTTGTATTAACCGCCCACACCTAGGTGATCCTTGCAAGATTTCTGGTAGAAAATTCAAAATGATAGTAAGGAGACTTGTTCAAGAGGGAAGAACCACCTGCAGAGCTATAGAAAGATCTAGAATTAGCAGGAACAGTTGTTTCAAGGAAACTAATAAGTAATGCCCTAAACAGCTATGACCTCGATGCTCACAGGACTCCACTGCTGAAGAAAAAACATGTAGAAGTTTGTTCAAAGTTTGCTGCGTAACAGAGTAAAGTCTGACCAGATGAGACCAAACCACAACATCTAACCAACAAGAAAGCAGCCCGAATGGCCCAGTCAATCTCCAGACTTAAATCCATTTTAAAAATCTATAGAAACACCGGAATATCGGAGAGTAAAGGACGCTTTTGTAAAGGACCCTACCATGTTTACATGGACACAAGTAATCGGACTAAAAGCCTGATCGGAATAAAAATGCTTAATGTAAACACGCCATTCAGAATACTCTGACCCGATCACACTCTTTCGGATCAACAGTTCCTTCCGATTGAGACGGGTGGGTTATGCTGATTGTTAATCCGATCGCTGCGCATGTAAACACTTCTTCCGAATGTGGGTAATTACTGCGCATGTCTGTTACGTCATGAGTAGATGTACCTTACGTCGGCATAAAACAATAGCGGGATTTGGATTATAATTCGACTATGTACACAACAATAAAGGCTTATAGATGTAAACCCGTGACCAGAAAAATTAAAAGTATGCTCTGGAAAACATCGTACCGCTCCATTATAAATGTTTGTTTACAATGGAAGTCTGCTACTGCTTCTTCTATTGCCATTTCCGGTATCTTAGATAGTTCTGCACACGTCAACATGATTTATTCCTATCGAACATGTGACGGATGTAAACGCTTGTCATAATTGGATATATTTATTCAGGGCCCATGTACACAGTCCGAACTATGGTCAGATTAAAGACATTTTGCACATGTAAACGTATCCACTGTCTGCGAAGGATGGGACAAAAAGAAAAAATTCACTTCTAAGCAAATGAAAGGGACTTTTTCCCGTACAGGGGGACATCTTGAAGTTGCCATGGAAAAAAAGATTTTCTACTTCGTATCAAATAAATTTCAATAAAAATGTCCAATCTGTGTCATTCTATTGAATTATAAATAAATAAATGGACTTATTTCTTTAAATATACTTGCACAGGTAGATTAACTTGGGTTAAATTTCTTCTCAGCAGTCCTTTTATAGATATATTCACAAAGGAAAATCTTGACATGTTCAATTATTTTTATCATTACTTATTTTTGCTGGTCCAAGTTCACAACCTAAAGCAAATATATATTTTTAGACAAGAGCTGGATACAAGCATTAAGACCTTAAAAAGTAATGGGCTCAAAACTAAAGGAGCTTTTCCGTTTCTTTAACAAGATGCCAGAGAAAGTGCTGAAAATTCTGCTGTTTGGATATATTTTGGGTCGCAAAAGACCGATATTGTGTTTACACTTAAAGCCTAGTTTATACTTCTCTGTCTACGGAGGTGCGGAGACACGTAGCGGCATTATCCGTTGACGCAAGGACTCTCCGTCACTCACGCAAGGACGTACGGAGTAGAGACCAGTTTTTTTAACTATCCGTCGAACGCAACGGAGAGCACACGATTGGTCAGCCCAACATCAGCCACAGATCATTTCACCAGCAGAGGTGCTTTATAGTCGATGTAATTAGTAGTCAATCCAGCTTTTGAGCACTAGATGCTTTATATTGCAAGGCCAGTTTATTTAATATGGTCTTTTGTTGACTATGAACATTAGGAGGTGTAGAGAACAAAACAGACCGCTGTGTTTGTTTGTTTACATTAGTTTTTAGAGTATTCTTTGAGCTGCACTAAATGAGTAAAAAGCTTTCCAGCTCAATCAAAACTCACTCTCTGTCAACCATTGCTCATTGAGTGGATGTACGTTTACAAGCTGAAGAAAATTGTGGTTGACCAGAAATGTCAATGCAATGGTAGCCAGACCCGCCAGAAAAGGTCTGCACCTCCTGTTGTCCTGGCGGCGAATTGCTTTGCAACACTGATACACCAACAGTGGTATAAAAGGAAAATGGTTCTGTCAATATGTCAATGTGGGTGCAAACTTGCTGATTGACATAAACTAGGCTTAAGACTGCGCGCTCTCCCTGAGCGGAAACCACCCGTCCAATCAGCTCGGTTTGTCCGTGTGCTACTATATAAATAACAGAACACCGAAAAGGTACAACACTTGGCACAATATGTTGTTTGGCTGTTTAATTATCACAATTATTTACCCAAATCGCTTTTTCTAAAATAAAAAATGAATAAATAAAATTTTAATTTAAAGGGCATGCTAACGGAAGTTAAGATAAAAACGTTGTGAAAAATAGATGCATCTGAAGAACATTTTAAAGGTTTTCAGCTGCAGATTATGTTAGATTTAGGACGTAGGACCCATTGTGAACTAACTAATGTATTGGAGTACATTAATTGGACCATTGTGGATGTAAAAAGACAATTTTTGTTCGAGATGGCTCTAAGAGGGTTCCAACAGTGAGTTAGACCTTTCACATTTTCGAGTGGTTTGACAAAAGCGTTTGCTGAGTCTACAGTTATGATTGTATCCGTGACTGGTATAAATCATTGAAATCTCAAGGATCTTAGCTTTCTAATGATAAACCATATTAGGGCTGGGTATTGTTAGGAATTTCACAATTCAATTTGATTTCGATTGAGGCTTCGATTCGACTCGATTTCGATTCAGGACGACATTGATTTATTAGGTTCAATATCGATTCAATAATAAGTATATACACAAGTAATTAAGTACCTGAGTATATTTTTTTATAAATGAGCCAAACGTCAGCTTTTAAAGTTGGTGGTGCAGGCTTGAACGGAGTGCAGCTGCTGTCCGCCATCTTGCTGTTTTGTTAATGCGCGTCTTGTACAACGCTGAACTCTCTCACGAGTGTTGCCCACAGCGCCGCCACTGGCCGTTGGGCTGAATCGATTCATAGGATTTGATGAATCTATATTGAATTGAGAAACAAATAATTGCAATGCATTGCTTAATCGATATTTTTACCCAGCCCTAAACCAAATGTATATATACAAAGAAAGGGTGTTGCAAGACAGAAAAACGTTAATGGTTTTTTAGCAGATAATTTTTGTTTTTAATCAGATAATTTCATGAATTTTTGCTTTTAAAGGTTATTTAAATACCATAATACTGTGAACATTTTCCATAGTATTGTCATACTGTGAGAATCTCACTTTGGGGATATTCACAAAAATGTTTTATTCTGTCAGGAAGCCATCTCCAAACCTGGCATATAAATGTTTTAAACAGCAGCAATCATCCCCTTTCTTTGTGAGCCCTCTGCGGTATTACACAGTAGTAGAAGTGTATCGAAAAGGGCGGACTGATGACTTCACCCCGTCCCCTTCTCGTCCTTATGAGACACGTCAATGTAAAGACATGAATGCAGCAGCCCGTCCTCCATTTTTCCCTCTTCCTCCTTCCTTGTCACAGACTGTGGATTGGGAGGTGTGTGTGTGGGGGGGGGGGAATGACGCAGTAAATACAGATGCAGTGTGAACCATAATTCTGGGGCCCACTGTCTTTTATCTGCCACGACAGCCTCCGCTGCTGTCAAAATCAAACACCCGGGCATGAGAAGGGGAGAAAGAAAAAAAGCTAGTATTCCCTTTAATAAACTGCCAGGCAAGGCAGAGTAGAAAAGGAGGCACTCAGCTCTGTTCTCCACCGGCCAGGCTTGGCTAGGACGCAGCAGCTGAGGGAAGTGTTGAAATAGAAATGAAGAGAGAGCGCGCGCTCCTTCAGGCATTAGGAGGGTATTATGCTGCTCACGCAGGCTCAGGCATCCAGCATCATTGCACTTACCAAGGACCGACTGAGCCAATCGGTCAGCGGGGAGTGTTGGGTACTCGCGGTGATATGCACACTGAGATGAGGACTGGAGTAAGAGACGGATGACTGGGAGGGGGGGGAGGCGCCCACTCAGCACCTGCTCCCCAGCTCGGCTACAGCCCCTTTGAGCTGCCAGGGTCAATTAATTACGTCCCTCCCTTAATGCTCTCTATTAGGATAAACTGAAATAAGTGAAGGGCAGTCTGACAATAACCAGAGCTCCGTGCAGCCTCCTAGCAAAACAAAGGATTAGCTCATATTAATGTGAAGAAATCAATGGGTCAACACAAGAGTTTGGATTTTCCTCACCCAACAAAACTATGACCATTTCACCAAAATTACCGCATCTGAAATGTGATGATTTAACTAAAATCACCCAAACATGTATTTGCTTTATAGTCGATCAGGGAAATCAATACATAAATGAACAATCAATCATAACAATGCAAGTTCTCTCTAAATGATCCAAGTAACTCCTCGCCTTTTAATGCGTTTGTCTTTAGTGGAAAATAAAGAGGATAAAGAGAGCTGTTGCTTGGGAAATAGGCAGCTTTTTGTTCTGACCTCACAGCTGTCACTAGCACAAGAGGGTCAGTCACTGGCAGCACACACAAGCATTTTCCTTATACGCACAAACACACCTTTGTGCAGCAGAGCAGGGACAAGAATGTAAGGGCTTTAAGGAGCCAAAACCCTCAGGGGGA
>OY747709.1:25414899-25759899 GCA_963556495.2 Valencia hispanica
AAAGGGGTCTACCCTTACTGGCGAGGGGAATTTGTGTTTGCAGATATAGCCACACTGTGTGGGCGCGCGTGTGTGTGCTGCGATAAAAACTAGCAAGATGAATTATTAGACTACTGACATCAACAGCAATTGAAATGTGCTTCAAATAACAGAGTGCTAAAGCGATTCTGCTTTTATCTCGCATACAACTCCTGGCAGGGCTACCTTTTATGTCCTTGACGTTGAACTCTTCATTCACTGAACAGTGAGCTCAATTTTAGATGTTACAAAAAAAATAAATCTACTGTTCTGCTGAGGAAAGAAAAACAGATACTGAGTCGAAGGCTGGCTTATTTCCCTCCGCTCCAGTAGAAACGGCAAGACGTTACAGGTATCAACAGATACAACAGCTGCTGTGTGTCCTGCAGTTCTACATTTTCCGACACTTCAGCACGTACAATGTGTTGCAAAAAGATTCATACCCCTTGATTCTCTTTTTCATTAAGTTACAACCATAAAATTTGGCATTTGTGGGGGATTTTATGTGATAGATCTAAAGTAGTGCATAACTGTAAATTGGAAGGGAAAGGATATATATAGGTTTTAAAAGTTTGTAGTAAAAATGTGAAAACGGTGGCCTGGATTTGTATTTAGCCACACTTTTTGCAGCTTTAAGTCTTTTTGAGGTATGTCTCCGGGGTGAAAAAGCTCAACCTCAGTAAGACTGGATAAAGACCATCAGTCTTGCAACACATTCTCAGTTGTATTTTGGCCTGGACTTTGACTAAACCATTTTGCTGGAAGGAGAACATCCACCACGATTTCATATCTTGGATATTCTATCGGGTTTTCTGGCAGGGTTGAAATTAGCTTCATCTATTTTTCTATCATCTCTGACCAGATTCCTTGTCCCTGCTGAACGATAGCGTCCTCACAGCATAACCCTGCCACGGCCATGTTGGTTTTCTATTATAGAGTGTTTTGCATTCAGGTCAAAAAATTACATTTTAGGAGTTTAATACCCAAGGTTTTTTGGTCTCTTTCAAGGAAACAGAGGTACATTCCTCAGATAGTCCCCTTCATTTAGGTAGGTGGGAAACTCTTCTGAACTATGATAAGGCAGAAGATATCAGTCTCTTTTCACTTACAAGTGAACCCTGGCACAGTTCGCTCACAAGGCTACCAAGAGAGGAATTGAACCTGCTGCATCTGTCTCACATTCGCACCACCCAATCGAACAGAGTCCTGATGTGAAAGCATCCTTCCTCACATCAAACCAGGGCTACACTGTCTCCACTTTCAGGCTAAACAACGCTCCTCCAGATGTTCAAATGTTGAGGTACTGATTAATAGGGGTGTAACAAGATCTCATCGTATTAAACCATCACAATACTTCTCGTTGAGGTGACTGCTACTCTCGCGAGCACTAGCCAGTTGCGGTCGGCAACGCTTCACCTATAGAAGTTGTCATAGAAGATGCCGCAACAACTCTGTAATCATTTGAATCATCTCTTTGGCGGCATTCTGAGTTTCCAGTAGGATTGATAGATGACAACCAAGACACGAACAACATGTAAGCACTGCACGTTGTTCAGACGCTGAAGGAGGCAGAAAGAATCGCTATAGTGACCGATGGCTGGATGTCTAGAAGTATGTTGAGCTATCACAGCACACATTATCAATGACAACTGGAAGATGGCAAATGTTGTACTGCAGACCATGCATAGTTGAAGCCCTGTCCTAAGGTCGGAAGACTTCAGTTTGTTGAGTTTGTGGCTCAATAGATTTAAAATGCAGAATAAAGCCCTCTCTGCAGCATAAATGTGATCTTTGAAGTTTTCTATTAGGTAATATTAAAATCTTATCCCATCTCGTTCTCGTGAGTTTAGGTATCATTACATACGGTTTTATATTCTAACCATCTTTTAATCTTCGTTATTCAGTTGGTTCTCTAACAAACCTCTGAGGCCTTCACAGAACAGCTGGATTTATACTGAGACTAAATTACACACAGGTGGGCTCCTTTACTAATTAAGTGACTTCTGAAGGCAACTGGTTAGTAGATTTTATTTAGGCACATCAGAGCAAACGGAGAATTAATACCAATGACCTCCCTTTCAGATTATAATAATTATAAGATTCAGATTATTAAAATTCAAATAACTTAGAAAACCTTCCACTTAACTGCTTTGTGTTGATCTTTCACATTAAATCCTAATAAAATACACTCAGCTCTGAGGCTGTAATGTGAGGAAATGTGAAAAATGTCAAGGGGTACGCATATTTTGCAAGGCACTGTGTGTCAACCGCGTTTGAGAATCGACACGCATCCTTTCATTACAGCCTCACAGCGGCGGCTTCTTTGCCTGCACGGTTTTGTGCCCCTTTTCCGATTTCCCCCAAGACTCATCAATGCCCCATTACCAAGTCAAATCAGGTGGTGCTGCAGATATTTGCCGAGAACCACGGCTGCAAGGAGCGACACAGACATTAGAGGACTCACTCATGAAGCCTGGGAGGTTTTCCACCAGCAGCACTGCTGGATAACAAACAGGGCGAGGAGGTGAACAGACAGAGAGCGAGAAATGAAAAGAAACACTGCTTGCTAAATGTGTTTGAGTGGTTTATGGCTCAGAGGGCAGTGAGGGAAAAAGAGACGTGCAATTGCATCTCACCGACTCTCCTTTAAGCAGCCCACCAGATTGCAATCTCCTGGGCTCCCTAGAAGTCGCACATTATCGTTTCTCATTTCATGTGTCACAAACAATTAAAACCAGCCACCAGATTCCACTGCCCCATGAGCTCCATTTGGAAACAAACAAAAAGAAAAGACACTCTGCATGCACACCCACATCTCCAAGCTAAATTTCCAGAAAATGTCACACGTATTCCTCACTTTCATCGTCTTTATCTCACGGCAACAGTAGCTACAAGGTGGACGAGCCCTGTGTAACGTGAGCGGCGACGTGATGAAGAGAAAGGCAAAAAGAGATAGGTGGAGAGTATGGGGTGGGCAAAGAGAAAGTGTCCTTTTAGTTTCCACTGCCTGCTGTCGACATCTTCATAGCTGCAGCAACATGAGGAAGACAAAACTCCTGGAAAGAGTCAGGCAGCAGAAAGGGAAATAAGGAAATAAAGCAAGGCTGTTTTTTTTATTAAATTTCCATATCAAAAATTGTTTTTGTTGCTGATTAGAGGAAAAACAGGAGGGAAACACTGCAGGTTCTCCAAGGAAGGTTCTGCTAGAGGTGGTAGTGAATCTCTCCCCTGTGACAAAGCCGTCACACTTAGGAGTGAAATTTAAACTCTTATTGTTACTTTTTTTTTTTTATGAGCTTTCACAACAAATGCTTCACGTGTCTACGTTCATGTGCATGTGTCCTAGTGCCTGATGCAGTCTTCTTCAACTGGTGTTTTGCAGCAGGCTTCGTGGCTTTGTGCCGAGCACATCCATTTGCTTTATGCCGAGAATAAAGAGCGAGACAGAAAGTCTGACAGAGCTCTGTTCGCCCTCAATCATACTCGAGAAATGTGTGCGAGCAAACAGAACATCCGCCACCTTGGTGAGAGATTTACACAATAGAGCCAGCCGAACCGTCCTGCCTGACGCTCCGGTTAAAGATAATCGTGGCGGATCAAGATGGGAGCATCCAGTGGGAATTTTCTGAGATGTGACAAGCACTTAATTTAGCTGTCATCAGTAGCACCCTGCTAATGTTGAAACGTAAAAAAGAAGAAAAGAAAAAAAAAAGAGGCTGCAATTCAAACGGAGGATATGTATACATAGAACCAGGCTTTAGCACTGCCACGCCACATAGCTGTGGCTTTATTTGAGAAGATGGTGAAATAAGGAGGAGGGTTTGGCCTTTAAGAGAGAGCTGCTAGGCCCCAGCTCAGCTAAGTGACAATGAATCCTACAGTGAGTCGATTTGCTGCCTTTGAGAGCCTGGAAACTTGTCTGGTAGAGTGCTCACAGGGGAGAGAAAGAGATGGAAGGATGGAGGGACAGTGCCTCACCTGTCGCTGTCCTCTATTTGTCTGAGCATCCCCGGAGGCTTTTGAGCTGCTCGCTACAACAAAGGGGACTTGTGGGGGGTGTGGGCAGAGGGGAAGAAACGCTCTGTGGTGATCCACAGACGGCAGAGGAAGAATGGACAAGTTCACAGGTAAACAGAGGGAAGAATCTTGCTTAGAGCTGAGGCAAGCTGTGGTTTCAAATGATAAATTATAGTACAGATCTTAACAACATAAGAGCATCGTTTTCTTTTAGTGTTTAAGCTTCTTTAAAGGCTTTTAATCCTAACATACCTGCTGGCTAGTTTCTTCCCCGTTTTAAACAGTGTATTCAGATCAGAGATCTTTCTCCCTTTTACTTGAATATCACCAAAAGGTGCTTCTCGAGGCTCTGTATTCAGACCAATAATACTTTAAAAATCTTAATAGGACACAATGTTACTGATGCATCTCTCCATCTTTATGTTGACGACAATTATTATCACGCCAACCTGGTTGCATCTGACATCATTTAGGCCCCATCCACAGAAGCCCAGAACCACAGTTTTAGGGGATGCAAGAGTAATAAAATTGGCCTGCTGTATTAATGTGGACAGTAAAAAAGCTCTCTTTGTGAAAATGCTGATGAATTAGCCCAACCTCTAACATGTTTGTCGTGGCACTTGAACAGACTCCACTCGCTAGGGTTGTGTACCAAAACTCAGCACCTCTTTAGAACCAATCGAAAACATTTTTTTCTGTTCTTTCCCAATAAAATGTCGCTGTCAATGAGCCGCACAGCTCCGGTTCTTCCGCTGCTGCGCGTCACGTGACTGGGGGATGCTACAATCAATCACACACAGTCCTGCCTCTCGTTTAGAACAACATTTCTCCACAATTTAATGAAGCGCCTCGTCGTTCATGACGTCAATTTACAAGCCGAACCTTCGACTGCAAAAAAATAAAAAATATAGGCCCAAGTCTACAACCCTCCTCCTCTGCAGCAACTACATTCTTTCAGGTTTTTAGAGCAGATGTTTCATATTTATTGCAACAAAGAATAGATCATAGTTTGCTATTGACCTTCATGCTGTTTTTATGTTTTTTTGCACTAAAAAGGTAAATTTAAAAAAAAGTTGGGTTTTTTTTATCCAAAAAGGTACCTCACTCTACCACTCCCGATTTTTGTTTTCTTGTTGTGTTTACCGCTAAACTCATGTGGACACTTTATGCGCAGTATGTCCCATAATCCATGTTTAGTGCCACTTACAGGTTGGGGGGGTAACAAACAGCTCTTTTGAGTTGTTTTCTGGGTTTCCGTGTGGATGAAATCTTAAAATGATCCCGCGCTAGGGCGGGTGCTTTTGAAAACAACCCGTTTTAGAAAAATATGTTCCCATGTGGACGGGACCTTAGTGACATTTGGGTGCTGGTATGAAATGAAGAAAACAAAAGATATGCCTTTTATGGGGGGGAGGGGAGAAAAGCCCTCTGGTGCTACATGTACTGTATCCACACAAGAAACGCCAAATCAATTTGATTCTAAATAAAATATCTTATGGTTTTAATTTATGAAAACCTCATTTCAATTTCATAGTAAGAATCCTACAAAATAACTAGTTGCATTGATCAAATTCGATTAATAGATTGGTGAAGTGGTCAAATAAACACAAAAAAATCTAATAATTTTCCCCCCTATATATGAAATGCATCGAAACTAAGATCTTCCACCATTTTTGACCTATAAATGCATCAATAGACAAAATGTAATCAAATAATTACTGTGTTTTAAAGTTACCAACAAATAATTTAACTGACTAAAGCAGCGAAACTACAGGCTGCCCTCAGACTGGTAATACATTTAATATCCTTTCAGTAAGTATAGGATTAGGAAACAGGCAAAGCATCTTCCATTAGGAACAACGTACAACACGACCAGAAGCTGTGCAGATTTATTCAACCTGAGGATTTAAACACATTCCAGGACAATCGAGAAAGCATCTCAATAGCATTTATCTGTAAAAAATAAAAATATTCATCAGCAACACATAATCAAAGACGGCGCTGCACAGGCAAGCAGACATCAGATGCGCACAGCAAGATTTAACCTGACTTTCAAGTCCACAAAGGATGACACAATGTTGTTTGAGTATGGGCAGCAGATGACAGGAGCAATTTGCCACATCGCTGATTTGAAAAGGAGCCCTTGAAGATGACACAGAAAGACAACTGTACTGTCACCCTAAAGAGGATCTATGAAATCAATGGGACGAGATCAATGCTGTCTCTCCCTTTCTTTCACAGCACTTTACATAAAATACAATAACCATCACAGAGGCCATCATCTAGCTCACAGGTTTTCATTGCAGGGTGTGCAGACATCTACAAAGTCCCCTTTGCCCCATCAGTTCAAAGGTCACGTCTACAGTATCACACGCAAGGGGATATAAATTCCCCAGAAAAGTCACAGCCAAAGCCAAAGGGAGAAAAAGAGGGTTTGGAAGAGACTAGCGCATTGTCTTTATTAGAGTACAGCAGAAAGCCAAGCTCTGTAGTAAGAGCTCCTCGTCCTCTCAGTTAATTAGGATTTCTGCTGCTTCGTTTTAGGGCGAGGGACAGGATGTTGGAGGCTTCATTGCTTTTTATTTCTCAGCCTAACAGCTCGGGTGCTGCTACTGCTTTATTAACAGAAGATCTTGCAGATTTACAGCTTTGCAGCAAACATCAATTTCAATAATTACAAGAAAACTGTTGGCAAGTACACAATGAAACACAGGCTGCCTTTTCTTCCCCCCCTCCCTCGATTCTGTCGCTATTCAAAATGCCCACCCCCTCCTTTGTGGGATCTAATTTCCATAGATGTGCCCTTTTCAAGACTGAATATTATGAACACACACTGATTTGCCTCAGTTGCACTTAGCACTTCAAATATTTTACAACCAATCTGTGGTCAGAAGGGGGTGAGCAAACGGTGAATGCCACATTTACATTCAACAGCCAAACCTGGGCAATTCTCCCGTCACAAAACAGATGCAAGAAAATAGGCTGGTTTTATACAGCACACACAGTGCTAGAGGTGCAGTACTCAGACAGAAACTGGAATCCTCTATTTTTTTCTCCTTGATCAGCTCTGATCAATCACAAGCAGGTCAAAAAACAGTAATTAAACATAACTAGTAACTAACCATTTGCTTCCTTATTTATTAAATGCATCTAAGCAATAAAAACATTTACATCCCTGCTGTAATTTGCATTTGTCTTCTCATTTCAAAGAACATTTCTGCTATTATTGCACATCTCTGTTTACACAGTTTTATGTTCCCTTTTTGTAAATGGCCTGTTATTTAAAGTACAAATACACATGCATTCTTTTTTATATTTGTAAATTATCCTGCTCAGTTGCACATTTCTTGGATCGGAGTACATAAAACAAACTACAGAGTATTTGTAATTTTGCCCCTACTGTACACTTAATTATTATTAATTCTGTTTTTCTAATATTTGTTATTTTATCTTTGAGTGAATCTGTCACTCTGCAGCGGTTACACCTGAATTTCCCCAGTGTGGGACAATAAAACGATATTTCTATTTCTATTTTATTATGAAATGCTAACCAACAGTGTGTTCTTTGGTGGCCTTTGGTTTGAGAAAATCATATACAAGGTTAGGGACATATGCCTTGACGCATAAATAAAAATAAATAAAAATGCACGATTTAGCGGCACCTGCATCGGCCGATATTATCAATTTTTTAACGCATCAGTATTGATCTGATTAGTAAAACTGGACCGATATTAACAACCGATGTTTACAGTGGCTTGCAAAAGTATTCAGCCCCCTTGAACTTTTCCACATTTTGTCACATTACAGCCACAAATATGAATCAATTTTATTGGAATTCCACATGAAAGACCAATACAAAGTGGTGTACACGTGAGAAGTGGAACGAAAATCATACATGATTCCAAACATTTTTTACAAATAAATGACTGAAAAGTGGGGTGTGTGTAATTATTCAGGCCCCTGAGTCAATACTTTGTAGAACCACCTTTTGCTGCAATTCCAGCTGCCAGTCTTTTAGGGTATGTCTCTACCAGCTTTGCACATCTAGAGACTGAAATTCTTGCCCATTCTTCTTTGCAAAACAGCTCCAGCTCAGTCAGATTAGATGGACAGCTTTTTTGAACAGCAGTTTTAAGATCTTGCCACAGATTCTCGATTGGATTTAGATCTGGACTTTGACTGGGCCATTCTAACACATGGATATGTTTTGTTGTAAACCATTCCATTGTTGCCCTGGCTTTATGTTTAGGGTCGTTGTCCTGCTGGAAGGTGAACCTCCGCCCCAGTCTCAAGTCTTTTGCAGACTCCAAGAGGTTTTCTTCCAAGATTGCCCTGTATTTGGGTCCATCCATCTTCCCATCAACTCTGACCAGCTTCCCTGTCCCTGATGAAGAGAAGCACCCCCAGAGCATGATGCTGCCACCACCATATTTGACAGTGGGGATGGTGTGTTCAGAGTGATGTGCAGTGTTAGTTTTCAGCCACACATAGCGTTTTGCATTTTGGCCAAAAAGTTCCATTTTGGTCTCATCTGACCAGAGCACCTTCTTCCACATGTTTGCTGTGTCCCCCACATGGCTTGTGGCAAACTGCAAACAGGACATCTTATGGTTTTCCATTAACAATGGCTTTCTTCTTGCCACTCTTCCATAAAGGCCAACTTTGTGCAGTGCACGACTAATAGTTGTCCTATGGACAGATTCCCCCACCTGAGCTGTAGATCTCTGCAGCTCGTCCAGAGTCACCATGGGCCTCTTGGCTGCATTTCTGATCAGCGCTCTCCTTGTTCGGCCTGTGAGTTTAGGTGGACGGCCTTGTCTTGGTAGGTTTACAGTTGTGCCATACTCCTTCCATTTCTGAATGATCGCTTGAACAGTGCTCCGTGGGATGTTCAAGGCTTGGGAAATCTTTTTGTAGCCTAAGCCCGCTTTAAATTCCTCAATAACTTTATCCCTGACCTGTCTGGTGTGTTCTTTGGACTTCATGGTGTTGTTGCTCCCAACATTCTCTTAGACAACCTCTGAGGCCGTCACAGGGCAGCTGTATTTGTACTGACATTAGATTACACACAGGTGCACTCTGTTTAGTCATTAGCACTCATCAGGCAATGTCTATGGGCAACTGACTGCACTCAGACCAAAGGGGGCTGAATAATTACGCACACCCCACTTTTCAGTTATTTATTTGTAAAAAATGTTTGGAATCATGTATGATTTACGTTCCACTTCTCACGTGTACACCACTTTGTATTGGTCTTTCACGTGGAATTCCAATAAAATTGATTCATATTTGTGGCTGTAATGTGACAAAATGTGGAAAAGTTCAAGGGGGCCGAATACTTTTGCCAGCCACTGTATTTCTATCTTGTTCCCATTTGTGTTTCAGAGGTGGGTTAGACATGTGGTATCTGTAACAGTGATAGTGATGCAGCGCAGGATTATGGGGTGTTTAACTGAATTAGAAAGGCAATGTAGGAGGTGTGTGTGTGGGGGGGGGGAGGGGGGTTGTTTTTACACAATGTCAAAAGTAAAGATATATATAGCAAGATATTTGAGGTTGCCCTCTATTGTAACGATAACGTGAGGATAATGCTGCATGTATGAGAACAAACTGATCCCAGACAATAGGTGCAAGAAATCACACTTTAAAGACAACCGTTAACAGCTTCTGCACAGAGAGCCACAGTTTTCATTTGAATAAAATCAATAATTGTGTCGCCTTGCAGTATATTGCCTTCCTGTCATCTCATCTTGCTTACTAATGTTTCTTTCATGAGCCAGCCCACTGCTGGTGACATTATAGCTACAGCGTTTGCACAAGTCCCAGATGGATCAGTGAAAATGGTTGGCGTAAAACACAATTAGTACGGTCCATATGGCTGCTAGTGGAGGAGGAGCAGGAGGGCTCCCTTGTGGTTTTGATTGAAGGCTGCTTCTCTGTTACCTTAAAGATCAAACTACTGTCATAATAATTGCACCATTTGAATTCTGCCAGTTGCCTTGGAAAAAGAAAAGCAGCACTACTTTAACAGATTACCACAAAGCAGAAGGATTCTTGGTGAAATAAATTTGCCAATCTTGACTGGTCGCTCGATCAATTGCTCTTTCATCATGATTAATGGTTCATATTGGATAACGGAGGAAATTTAATGTGAGAGGAGCATTACTTCCTGATTTCAGCGTTCAGTGGTATCGATTGGTCCGCAGCCCTTTTTTAGACCAATGGAATGTGCTGATAGGAGAGCAATGTGTTCGACGTATGTAAACCAAGCTCAGAGTAAACGATTTACTGTGCTTTAGGCACGTCTCATTCAGTGATAGCTCTGTATGCCCAGCCTGACAAGCATTTTCTTGCCTGAGAAACGCAGACACCTTTTAGTGAGTAGAAGCGAACAACAACAGCTTGAGGCAACAGATTTATTACAAATTGATCTATTAGATAGCACTGCTGTGCTTCGCCGTTTTCTCTCTTCTCCTCCTCCTCTCTCGCTCGGTCTCTGACAACCTTTCCCTGATGGTAGCTGGAGTGTATCAGAGAGGAAGTGCTACAGTGGCAAATCTAAACCCAATCCTCAGAACTCATTTTCTATGCGCCGGCTCCTGGCACCGAGGTGCAAAAGACGAGACGTCCATCTTTAAACCTAGTTCGATTCCAAGGCAAGGACCTGGCGCCCGACCTGAAGCCCCGGCACACCCTCAATCCAACCTGCAAGGACGATCAAGGACGCGCTTCACCGGAAGCACCTTATGAACACACCGGGCACGCAGTCACAAGGTCACCAGCTCTTTTTTATTCTGGCTACATAAACCCTGAGCACTCGCCGTCTTTCCTGCCACCTCCACCAAAACATCAGAAGCAGACTCAAAACACAGCCTCATGTGTACAGTCACAACATCTGCGGAACGCCCAAAGACATCATAGAGTCCAAAGCACAACCAACCCTTTATCAGAAGATCTAGATAATATTTAACATCCAGGAAACACAAATACAAAACATCAGAGGCCTTAACGGACACTTTAATTAACGACGGAGCCACACTGGTCTACACAACAGACTGCTGCTATTGATACACAACTCTATGAAATAATCAATTGAGTCAACTGTATTGTTTAGACTTGTTAATTAAGGTTAACATTCAACACAACTCCAGAAGTCAAACCTTTTAAAAGCTATTTTGATTTGATGTGAAGGACCGAAACCAACTAAGAGATAATTATGAAGTGGAAAGAAAAAAAGTTTATGGTTTTAAGTAAAACTCTTATTAAGTGCTTCGTGCATTTATATTCAGTCTTCCAATTACTCTAAACCAAATCAATTCAAAAGCAACATGTTTAGTAAAGTAAGTAAAATGTATTTATATAGCACCTCTCACAGATATGAATCAAAGGGATTCACAACAGAACAGGAAAATCCAAGAAAATGGATAAAACAAACAAAAACAATCAATCCAGAAAAAACATATTCTAAAATTAATGTTTAGTAAATCGAGCAACGTTCATGCAAAACCCTATTTGTGACAGAAAACCCCACATAACTGTACCCAACAGAGTCTAACACGGTGGTAGCAGCATCATGGTGTGGGGACAGAGAGACTGGTCAGAGCAGAAAGGAATATGAATGAAGCTCAAAGTGAGCAGTCCTGGAAGAAAACATGTTAGAGGCTAGGGCTCGACGATAACTTAACAATATCTATTAATCGACAGACGTGTGGTGCGATAAGAAAAAAGGGTCGATAAAAATTTTATTAAAGCAAAGTTTCCCTTCCTTTTTCATTATAGCCCATCAGGTAGCTTAATACCACAGTCATTACTTACTCCAAACCAATCACAAACGCAGACCCAGGTAGCTCTGTCACCGAGCCCTCGCTCCTATCAAACCACAAAAAAAGAGCAAATGACTTGAACTGCAAAAGATGTCGCAGCAAGGAGCGGCGGAGTAAATTATCCCGAAGAAAGATTTCAGTAGTACATCAGTAGGTAGATGATGCGTCCCGTTTTGAACGAGCCTCGACGCACATCAACATTAAACGTAACAATAATGAACAAAATAAAATACAGGAAATACTACGGTCAGCAAAGTTGTCTTAAGCATGCTCTGTTTCTATATCGCCCAGACTTAGAGATTCAAAAGATTCAAGGTCACCATCCAACACAACAACAACAACCCTAAACATGCAGCCAGACCTACAGATGAATTAATGGTTTTAAACAAAGCACACTCATGTGTTTGAACGGTCCAAATCGATATTCAGGAATGTTTTCTGTCCAACCTGACTGAGCTTGGACAATGTTGAAAAGAAGCAGGGGCCAAATTTCTGTACAAAGCTGGTAAACACACATTGCTTGCAAACTGTGATTGCAGCAATGAAATGGTTCTGAATAACAAATGTAAGCCACACTTTTCAGGTTTGTATGTAGAAAAATTGAAAACCATGTCCCTTGCAATTGTGCACTACTGTTTGTTGGTTCATCATATAAAATCCCAATAACATGCTTCCAACTTGGTTATGCTGAAAATGTAAGAGTAACAAACACTCATATATATATATATATATATATATATATATATATATATATATATATATACACACATTTGCATGTAGTGTCTGTGTACAGCAGGTCAGAAAGTAGGATTAAAAACAGATCCAAACAGGAACAAAATATCCTATGTTCCTGCTGAAAGCTTAAGGTTAAACTAACAGCAAGAGGTTATGTAGTCCATTCAGCCACATGTACTTGCTGAAAAGTAGTAACAATGACTGCTGATAGAAAAGAGCCCATTGTATTGTGCTCCTTCGCTTTAATCACCTCCACCTTTTTTCTGTGCTACACAGGAAAAGAGAGCAAAGAAAAAGGGCTTTTGGCAGAATAAGCGTGTATCTGTGTGTCCCCTGGAACACTTGGACAGGTTGAAATATTCCAGGGACAGTGTATGTGTCTATATAAGCATCTTGAGGAAGGCAGCTGCAGGGTGTGTGCAGTGTAACACTGGTATGCATTGTTTGTGTTTCTGCACCACGAGCACCATGCAGTGTCATTACATGAGGCAATCTCTTACCTAATCAGTACTGACACACACAGAGCAGCAAAGCAGTCCTCCTCCTCTTCCTACCTCACAGCGCCCCCACCCACCAGACCCATCTCTCCTCCTCCTCGGGGGGCCAGCCAGCTGATCCTACACCATTTCATTTTCCTCTCTTACTGAGATGGCGAATGGGTGGCTGTTAGTTTTGACTTACAATTTATGCTTCTTTGCACCGTCAGTGACATAGAGCTATTTATAGGCTGCCTTAGATGAAAAACGGGGTTATGACCTGGATCTTACGCTGCGTTTTAAAACATTCAGCACATTTAAAAAAAGAAAAAGAAAAAAAGTAAACTTTTACCGTTTTAGGTTTTACCATTTTAGGTAGTGTTCTTCAAAAATAATGAGCGACAAAATTGTTTATTCCTTTGCCTTAAATCAGAAGTTTACATACATTATGATTATCCCTTGAAATATTATCGACGTACCCAGATGTTGATGATGACGCTTTTCTAAGCTTTTGGTTGGGTTAATAGGTCATTTCAACAGCATTTGTGTTACACAAAAGTTGTAGGTTTTTTTGAAAGCAATGCCTCAAACACGGCTTCTGTCTGAGATAAAAGGAGGAGAAAAGGAAAAGAATTGTGAACATACACAAGTCTAGTTCATCGTCCTTTGGTACGATTTCTACAACAATGACGGATCACACAATTACATGCAAGTATAAACACCATAAGAATGGTCAGCCTGCATACTGTCCTGAAAAAATTTTTTTTGTGTGAAATGTGCGTTTTAACCAAAGGAAAGAAAGCAGAAGACATTGTAAGGATGCTGGCTGAAGGTGGTTGACCCCTGTATCGATAGGGACTGAGAGGCCCCTCAGCAAGGAACAGACCGGCACTCCAAGAGAAAGAAAATAAACAGTTTACAGGTCGCAAGTGTATCTAAAGGACAAAACATCCATTCTTAATTAATCAATTGTCTTCCAAATTGACAACAACACGTCCTGGGGTCCGGACAAAAATAAAACCAAAGTGTCTGACCATGCAGCACTACAGGAGTGTACGCAGTGTTGCTATCCAAAAGGACTGTTTAGATCAGGGGTGCCCAATTCCAGTTCTCAAGGGCCAGTCTACTCCATGTTATAGTTATTTCTCTAGTTCAACACACCCGAATCAAAGGATGGCTCATCAGCAGGCCTCTGCAGAACTTTGACATACCGAGGAGGTAGTTGGATCATTTTAGTCAGCTGTGTTGGAGCAGAGACTCATCTAAAACTGTCTGGAGACCGGCCCTTGAGGCCCGGAGTTGGACACCCATGGTTTAGAATGTAGTGTTTGTGGGCTATTGTATTCACAGTGTCACCAATTCATATTTTGTTGGCCAATAGGATACCTGTCCTGCTGCTTGATGCAGTTTAAAGGCAGCGTGAGTATTCACCCGTGACACATACATTAGTTCTCAAGATGCTACAAAGTCTTAAGTAATGTTGAAGGACCAAAGTGATAGAAGAGAAAGAAGGGAGTGAATCATCACAACTGATGAAATTATAGCCAGTGTTTGTGAAAACCCACCGGACAGTCTGACATTACCAACCTATTCTAACTGAACAAAAAAAATCTAACAACGCTTTGACAGACAAACTCTTGGTTTGCCATATTTCTAAATGATACACAAAAGATCGTCACTTATTGCCTGGCTGCTGTGGAGCATTCCTTTGAGTATTTTCATTAGTCTAGCCACCAGAAGCCTTAAGAACACAATTTCGCTGTTTTAAATGCAAGGTAACCATAATTTCTTTATATTTCAGAATTTTCAGACTCCCCCCCTTTCTGATACATTCTGACAGTTTATGATATTTTTCTGAGCGGAGAGACGGTCAAAACTAGTAGAAAATGTTGATCCAACAAAACCATATAGGCGTTTAAGTTTATAAATTACTCCAACAGATCATTGCAGAATTCGTCCCCCCCCCCAATTTTTCAAAAGTATGCTTGGTACAAGGTGGGACCTCAACGAACGCCAGCAAGCCTCCCCAATCTATCATGCTTAATGTACAGTATAAAAATATGCAAACGTCAAAGGTCACTACAATACACACTATAAAATAAATACAAATTTGTAGCACACAAGCTCATTGTCCAATGTGTTTCAAACATGCCCTGCATGAGACACTCAAACACCCAGCTCAAATGTTTTCGTTAACATGGTTGTTGCATTATTTTTAACATTAACATCACCAAAAATGTTTTAAGTTTGCTAATCCCAAGAAAGCCATCCCCACTGTGAAGTACAGGAGTGGCAGCTGTTTAGCTGTAGGAGGGACTGGTGTACTATCCAAAAAACAGTTGGCATCATCAAGGAAAACACTGTGTGGAAATATTGAAGCAAAACCTCAAGACATCAGCCAGTAAGTAGAAGCACAAATTTCAAATGCGAGGTATTCCAACTATATTAAGAGTTGCCGAGATAAAATGCTGATCTAAGACTTTGTGAGCAGAGCTGAAAAGGTGTGTTTGAACAAGGCTCATTTATACCCGTTTTGTCTTGAGGAATGGGCCAAAATTCAAGCAAACCAATGTGAAAAGCTCAGGAATACGAAAACATTGAACCCGAACCATACAATTCAAATGGCAATGCTATCATGATACTGAGAGCATGTACATAAAATTCTGATTTACTTTCAGTACAGTGGAGGAAAAATGAGTCTTTTTCTACAGTGGATGTTGATATTTAATTTCAGCCGTATTTATGATGAGGAATCTGAAAGAGACAACGTTTTTCGGTGTCTAGGGCTATCACTCTCTTCAGCGTGTGTTTGCTTCACAGCTCGAATGTTAGCCAAGCCTCCACTTTCAGTTTCCATACTCTCCATTGTACAACCACTTAGGTACACAGAGCAGAAAGGACATCAGAATGTGGCCAGTGGCAACAGCTTAAACTCAACACGCCAGCAACAGAAAAACGCACTGGGCCTGGTTAGTTATGATGCACACATGCCAATCCAACCAGGAGCATCCAGGCGGCATTTGAGGGATTAAGATGAGGCCGACTCGCGCAGAAAACAGATTTGATCACATCTCGTACATCAAATACCACCGGCGGCAGGCAGCAAGACAGTTCGCGATTGTTAACACGAACGGCGCTTGCCGATACCATCTCCTTGGCACAATTGTTGGAGCTGCGGAGCTAGGCCCGAATCAAACAAAGATGAGAGACGATGCGGCGTGCTTGGATCTCCTCTTATGAGAGGTGAAGGGAAGCTGTCAAACAACACAAAAAGCATCTAGTCTTTCCTTTCTCTGACATGCTGAGGGACTGAGGAGGGAGGAGAAAGAAGGGGAGAAAAAAGGAGAGGAGGGGGTTGCTCGCCTCATTTCTGCCAGTGTGCCCTGTGCGTGTCAGTCCAATATCTTAAAACAACACATGCACGGCTTTGCTACAGCCAATTACCCTGCTCTTGGCACGGGAACTGAAAAACATCTTCGGAGAACAATAAAGAGAGCTTGGCTTGTTGTGCGTGCTGTCAGTAAGTGCTGACAGATTGTTATTTTTAATGAATATACAGCACTTGAATTGCCCATCAAGAGGTCTTTGAGCGAACATTGCTCCTTTGTTAAGAGCATTAATTTTCTGTGTAACAGCCAGATATCTTGCAATGAAACAGATACTGAACACTACAAAGGAAAATCTACCTTTTTTTTGTCCATTGCGTCGTCTTTGCTACAAGTACGGCTAATCATTCGAACACATGGATGCACGTCTATGAGCTTTTATTTCTTCTCAAGCTCTTGACATCCGTTTCACTGCTTACCTACATCTCTCAGCAACCGAACAGCGTAGAATAAAATCAAGAAATCAGCTCTAATCGCCTCCTTCTTTGAAACAACACACAGTAGCCACTACAGTTAAAGCTAACCTCAACTTCATGCACCGTAAGGCAACGCCACAAGGCTCGAACGGTGCAGAACGAGGCAGTCTTTTAAGGTGAGATTTTTTCTAACAACTAGAGGTGAAAAACAGCAAGCTGCCATTTGTGTGCAACATGGTAATAATGAACACCAGAGCGTGTGCATTGACACGTCATCCAACAAAGAGGTGTCGGAGCACAGGGGAAGAAGGATTCTCCTCATCATTGTCTGGCCTTTGCCACATATTACTCTCAGCCAGCTGCCATTACTCAAACACATACTAGTCATTAAAGGAAAATAGCAGGTTTATAACTTCACTTTTTCATGACTCTGCTGCTACAGCAACCCCACTGGATTACCCTCCGACGGGCAGGGTGGGTCGTCGGATGTGCGACTGAGAGTGATTTTTCAAACCACTCAAAAAATAAGTAAATAAATATGCAACACACACCACCTGACAGAACCGCGAGTGTCATGGCAGAAGCAATAGAAAAGGCAGCAAAAGTTCTGTTTCGAGCTCCTCTAAATTATCCTCCGCACAAACCCCGGAGGAATTTCAGTTACACAAAAACCACCCTAATGGGTGGTTTTCAGTCAGAGCGGTGGTGAGGTGGTAATCAGCATACAGCCTGTAATGGCAGATCTCTGTCTCCCTTAACACAGCAAGTCTATATTCTAAATGGGAGGTAAAGAAAACCAAAATCACAGCCCAAATGAAATACAAACCGCCAGGCATCTGAAATATGATGCTTATTGGGTTTAGCAATGAAAAGTGGATTTTTTTTAAAGCTAGAAAGAAGTAATAATATGTAACTAATCTCTTTTTCTAACGCAAAAGTTTTCTTCTGATAACCAAATTTGAACTTAGGTCTTTTTACAGTCATTTTGCACCAGTAATATAGCGCAATCATGATCAGTGATGCGTAGAAGGAAAATAGTGTGTTTGATTGTTGATAGCCACAGGTAGCATAATCAAAGTATACAGAGGGTTTTAAAAGTTGTGGTTTCAAAACCGCTCAATTGTTCATGATATCGATCCAACAGGAACTACACAATACACCGAATCTGCATAATAGTGTGCAATATAGCAATCACAAGGGACCTTTAGGATGCAATACCTGATAGAATGATACAAGTACCTAGACTTTACTGCCCTCCATACCCACACTGACGTATATTTTTGACAGGTTAAAGCTCACAAAAAGGGGTGGGGAAACTGTGATGAAGGTAAAAGATCATAATCGATACTGTCATTGCACTACTCAGCAACAGAAGGGACAGCCACGTTTCTTTTTTTCAGATGTTGTGCAACCTCTGTCCACAGAGACCCGAGTGTTTTCCGTCTATCTGAAGCATCAAGTGCAACAGCAGCGCCCCTGCCTCACCGGATGTTGTTCACTTCTGGTCAGCTGGCTGAAAGAAGGGTCCAACACTTATCTCTTGGTTACAAAAAGGACCAATTCATTCAGACAGTATTTTTTTGGAAACTGAACACTGCCACCAATCATTCTTATTAAAATAATGTTTTAAAACTACAGTTAGTAACCTATGAGCCACTTGTCTGTTAATCAGCTGAATGTCAGCTCTACCAGAGCAGAGTCCAACTTATGAACTCACTAATTCTAGCTTATGAAACAAATTACTCTGTAAAACTCACAGCACTATATTTTTGTGCAATGAGCACCTGAAAAGTATTACTAAATTAAATGAGTATTTCATCCATACCTCTGCTTTAGCAGTATGCAGCAATATGAAAATAAACATCTTATAAATGGCATTATTATGCCTATAATAATTATTGTTCATTTATTTTTTCTGCAATATGAATACATTTATCTTTTTTTTAGATCACAGAAATACATGACAAATGCCATCAAATTGGGGTGTTTAGGTTACAGTGTGATATCTTTGCCCAGGCATAGTTGTGGATATACATATTTGTACTGCTGTACTACTTTAAAGCAGTGTTTCCCCAACCCTTGGCCTCAAGGCACACTGCCCGGCATGTTTTAGATGGTCCCCTGGATGTTTTAGATGGCTCCCTGCTTCAGCACACCTGATTTCCATTGATGGCTGATTAACAGGCTTTTGTTGAACAGCAATCATCTGAATCAGGTGTGCTAAATCAGAGAAGCATATAAAACATGCAGGGCAGTGTATGCTTTAAGGACAAAGGTCGGGAAACACTGCTGTAAATTAGCCCCCCATCAGAACAGTTTGATAACTTCATTTTATTTGGACATCCTTTATAATTTAACCTTTTTTAAATTGTCCCCTGACCTGGACTGTTGTTAGGATTAACTACTAAACTCCTACGTTTACCCGTGACAGAAGCGTAGAAATTTAGTTTTTATTTTATATGCTCTCAATTAAAAGCGCATTGGAACAAGCATAATACGTTCAAGTCAAGAACAGTGCAACTTTAAACAGATTGAAGAAATATAAAACTTTGATGTGGCTTATACAGGGTTATCAAGGTTACCGGACGTGATTTTCCAGCTTCAAGCAAAACCGTTGGAGTCAGTAAAAAATACATCACTTCTGATGATTATGCAACAACTGTGACAAAGCAGGCAACCAAATAACACATTACAAACAACATGTGTGTATGAAGTTTCATTTTCTGCACCGTGTCTACTCCATCCAGCTTGCCGTTACTCACATATCTGAACGGTTGCCAGGGATTGTTTAGATGCTTAGAGAGGTGCAGCAGCACGGTACAAAACCTTTCCTTTTTAAGCTACTCAATAAGATGTAGCAGGGAGTTTGCTCTAAAGCCAAATGCTGTCAGGATCTCTATTGAAGACTTCCTTACATTCAGCCTAATGGTTACAAGTGAGAAAATGCCGATGCTATCAACATTAAATCTGTTTCTTTCAGCACACTGAAAGAAAACAAATGCTCCTCTCTCCTTTGATCTGTCTGCATATTCATTAGCTGTACTGAAGTTCAGTTTATCAGAGCTTTGTAGGCAGAAGAGGCCAAAAGACTCCCAAAATAAGCACAGAACACTTTGTTTTACAAAAAATGTCAATAGAAATGTTTAGAGTAAATGTAACATTTTTGTTATCCAAACCTCTCAAAAGTATATTTTTGCTTACTATTGATAAACTTGCAAAACATCACTTATCCTTAAATGCAAATCTTTGTTAGAAAAAAGTGGCAAATCATGCCAAAATAAATACTGGACATTGCATATTTAGTTTTGCTGTTATTGCTTTGAGTTATTTCTGTTTGTCAGATTTTAGGCACATAAGACATTTTGCAAGTTTCTCCTTAATGTTTCCACAGCTCAGCAAGATTGTGCAGCAACCCTGCATTAGTATGATTTAAAACCAGGCCATGTTGTCACCTCAAATAAGTACAAACTACGAGCAGCACAACAACAATTAAGGTAAACACACAAAGACTGCAAGTTAGCTTCGCTGGCTAACGTTTCCTGGAGCTAATGACAATAGCTCCTTGGGCTCGGTCTACTTCCTGGAAGGAAGACGCTACACAAGGAGAATTTAAATTAAGAAAACAGCTTTAATAATGTATTTGAATAGTGCTGTATTGGTATATAAAAAAGCATCAAATAGAAAAATGTCAAGTTGCGTGTTTTGCACGTAATCTGAGCTAACCGGTGTAAATGAGCAGTTTGTTTCCAGACATTAGACGGCGCCTAGCAGGCATTTCCAATCAGTGCTAGTCACTAGCCGCTAACATTTGGTTCACGGTAACCAGCAACAGTGAGGGGCAAACAGCAGCTACCCAACAAGGATGCAAGCCCAGCGTTCCCAAACTATTTCCTCACGTTAGTCATATTTTATTATTATTATTCATTGCCGTATATCAAAGGTGAAAAGAAGAAGCTGATTGCAGCTCACCGCACTTACCTTAAAGAGCTTGCTCTACAACATCTGTGATTTGTTTGATGAGAGACTGCAACAACAAACAATAGCAGCAGCAGCAGCAGGGGCAATTAGCCAACCTTAGTTAGCCAAGTGTCGCCACTACAACAGTAGTAGAACAGCTGCAGTGCCACCTGTGTGTCTTTTTCTCATGTAGCTGGAACTAAGCGAGCGGCTTTTTGGTATAATGCTGTCATAAATGATGGACTATGAGAATACAGAGGGAGTAATCGTTGCCGGGATGCTCAGACTGGTGTGTATGAGAGGTACTCAGCATGACAGCATCCTTCTTCATCTTGGGGTGAGAGCAGTTAGAGAAAAGGTGGGGGGGGGTTCTTAAAGTTCAACCGGTGAAATACCACCACCTACCGGTCA
Source organism: Valencia hispanica (assembly GCA_963556495.2). Classification (NCBI taxonomy): domain Eukaryota; kingdom Metazoa; phylum Chordata; class Actinopteri; order Cyprinodontiformes; family Valenciidae; genus Valencia; species Valencia hispanica. The sequence goes on from OY747709.1 coordinate 25,436,139, forward strand.
AAGGTGGGAACAGCACGCTCACTGGGAGTCCTGGAGGCATCAGCTCTACCTTCTTCATCCTGAATCAGTGGGGTTCTAGAGCTATCTGTTCTGTTGGAGGTAGATTCATGAGAAATAACCACTGCAAATATTGCCTTTAAGTATTTAAAATGTTAGTGTATAATTAGAGCGATTCAGTTACCAACAGCTTTAAAATACATTTCAAAACATAACTATTTTGCAAAAAATATTTTGATCTCTTAGTTATCCATTTCAGTGACAACGAGAAGCAGTATTTGTCTCAGCATCTCTTTTCTACTTCAGCCACAATCTGTTTCCACATCCTGGATATTAGATGGAATTAGTAGATATTTGTTCATAATTTTTGGCTTTTTGGACAACTATTCCCTTTGGTTTTGGATGCTGTGCAGCTGGAAGTATTTTTTGCTCCTACTTTTTTACTTTCAGAGAGTTGTTGCAATGCATCCATATCCCAACAAGTTGTCATTTTTAAAACCAGAAGCTGCTGGTTAGCATCTCAAAAGGTCAAATATTACTTGAACTACAACTCCAAATTCCAGAGAAACTTGAAAGGAGGCTTTATGGATGCAGAGCAGGACTAAAGAGCAGAGAGAGATATTGGAAGTTCAGACCATCTCTTCCATAGATCATATTGGCCAAGGATCAAATCCATGACTCCAATGTCTCTCTGCCCGTCTTTCTAACCATATGGCCAGACAGAGATTTAAAAAGTGGGAGTAGCAACACTTCCCAACAACTGATGGTGTCATCCAGGACATGTTATTGTGGAAAATCGTCTCCATTGCCCAGATATTGAGCTGTTTGCATGAAATGAGATTGTCATAAAGTAACAGTGTCTTCAGTCAGAGGCCTCTTTAGATTTGCTGCAAGACTGACTGCTATCGAAGATCCTTCCTGTCCACAGCATCAACATTCACAACAACTCTTTGAAAATACTTAGATATGAGTTACGACAACATTTAATTTCCCCTTGGGAAAAATAAAATATTTTTTTAAGTTTCAAATGAATAAAACCCAACACTGTGACTAACTATTGACTGATGGTGAGTTCAATCGAATAGAATAGAATAGTTTCCCTGTTGGGATCATGAAATATTTGGTATGCAAGGCAAATATAAAAAGATCAAGCAGAAGAAAATACCTACATTAAAGAATGCAATGATTTTGAATCGTTTCAGTAGTATATATAGTAGCAACACAAAAAATCTAATATATTTAGATTAAAGTGTTTCACTTTGGGCAATAAGCTCAAAGGTAGGACAAGTTCATTTGTATAGCCCATTTCCGCAACAAGTATATTTAAAGTGCTTTACATGATGAAAACATAAAAAAAGACTACATTCCTGTAACATAATAAAGGTAGGTACAGAAAAGATGGACTAGAGACTAAAATGAATGATGTATGTTTTAGTCAAGATAAATAGAACAAAGGCAACTCTAAACAAATGGGTTTTTAACCTGCAGCTTTAACCTCAAAAATCAGGTTATTGCTATTTTTTGTATCTTATTTGACATTTTTCTTTTAAGCTTGTTTTCTCTCATTGTATTGATGGTTAAATCTATCTGTGATCATATTGTTTTCTTACATTTTTTGAAAGCACCTTGTCTCACCTAGAGTACCTGGCAAGAGTGTTCATTTTTCTTTGCTATTCTTTCACATTTGTGACATTACAAGCTCCAACTTCATCGTATTTTATTGGGATTTTAAGCAATAAGACCCAAACATTCTGAAAAATACGCAACATTACCCACTTCGGAGTCTTGCTGGTGCCTTAGTGTTATGTTTTGTTTTGAGCTATTTTCGTGCTAGTAGACCGATTCACAATCCAGCATCAATATTCTGGCTGAAAGAACAAGATTCGTGTCTTTAAGCTCTTCAGTCCAGTGAAGTTGTGCTGTTGCTGAAAAAATGTCTTAAAACAGATTGTTTCCACCTCTATGCTTGACTGTGGAGACGGTGTTTTTCAGGTCATACTCAGCATGGCTTTTTCTCCAAACACAGCAGGTTGAGTTGACACTGAAGAAATGTTTACATTTTCTCTTCTACCTTCTCTGAATCATTTAGACGTTCACAGGGACATTGCAGGTATTCTTACATGATGCTCTATGGTAGTGAAGCTATGAGATTTAAATGTATTCCAGTATAACGTTTTACCAATGATGTTCTTGGTGACTGTGGTTCCAACCTCCTTCAGATCAATAACATGCTTTCCTCAGCTTTGAGCTGAAACCTCACCTTTCTCAAGATTGTCACCCTTGTGTAGAGCTCCAGACCCAGAGACTGATAATTATATTTCTTTCATTAGTGATAGATTAGTTCACTAATGATTAGATAGTGAATGTTTGTTTTCTGCCATATTTTAGCTCTTTTCTCTACAGACTGGCATTCACCTTCAAGGAAAGCCCATGCCAACATAAATCAACCCTAAAACAAAAGCTTACCTAATTGCAAGAAAATAAAGTATTCAAACCTTCAAAATAACCTAACAAGCACACAGACAGGAGAAAACTGGGAGTAAACAAAAAGGCAGCTCCCTAACAAAGACAGTCTGACTAAAAAGTTATGTTACTTTCAGAGTACAAAAGGGCATCCAAGCCTGCACAACAAATGAGGGTGTATGGCAATCAAATGGCCAAAAGGCCCAGAAATGCAGATTCAGTCATCATATACGGAATGGCTAATTTATGATTTGCTTGATACCCAGGAAGCAGCACCCAGTCACAAAGGACGAGGTGGGTCCTGGAACAAAGCATAAAACATTTCTCCATAAAGGGGATGTAAGAATGCTCTTCCTGTCTCCATTAACAAGCTTGTTTTAAGCAAAAGTGGACCAGATACAGGCACACACACCTGCAGTTTATGTTTAAATGAGACTTCTGGTTTTTAAACAACCAATTTCTTGTCATTTTCTATCTGCTGTACTTATGTCATTTAGATGTCAAGTTAATACTTAACAGAAGGCCTCAGTCATTTGGAACAAGTGTTTCTTATCCCAGAATTTGCACTTGTCTAATTGCATTATTTTCTTAACTCAAATGTTCTGATCAGTTTTTCCTGTAGGCTACTTGTATAACCCCATTTCGAAATACATTGCTTTAGTCATATCTTGGATGAAAATATGTAGTGCTACTCTACCTACGTCTGCCGATGAATGCATGTAAACCTCTCAACACGACCATTGGTAGTCTAAAGTCTTCTCAATTTATAAATATTTAGCACAGTACACTAACTCCCTCTGCTTTGCAGGCACTTTACAAGCCAAATCAGTCAGTTTGATTTTACGTTCTAATTGCTACGTTCCGCAGTTTTCTGACGTTCAACGTTGTTGGCCGAAGCTGCAATATGCCGCTTTGACCACAAGATGGGGCCAAACACTTAACTGCTGAAATTACGTTTTCAAGATTAACCCCTTTGTTATTTTTCTAATCCACCCTGGCTCACAGATGTGAATTTAGCGTCAACACTCGCCTAAATCCATGAAGCTTGTAGTTTATAACGATATCTGCAGCGGACTCAGACCCTTATGTGCTGCTACCTGTTGGGTCTCAATACCAACATGTTTGAAACAAATCTCCCTAGTGATGGTTAAACAATATAGACTGGTTCAGAAAGGCCTCAAACAAATTAAATTGGTGTGGCACAAACCCAGCTGGCAACAGTCAGCAGAACGATGCCACTAGTGAATAGACCCTCATTTATCTTGGCCATGCTCAGTAGAAAGAGCTCTCACTGAGCCCTCAAATTCCTGCACCCAGGGGAGGGACAGAAATGGAGTCTCTCTCTCTCAGCTCTGAGCTCAAGTTTCAACCCCTCACAGCCCTGAGAGAAAATTGTTTATATAGGAAAGCTTTAGATCCTTTGTATGCTCCTTCAGTGCATAATTTAAGCATGATGCAAACCAGTTTCATAAGTAAAAATACAAACATTTTTGAAACTATATTATTTATTACATATTTCTGCAGGGCCTTACAGCAACACAAGACCTCGTCAGAGGCGACACATTGCACATACAGAGCTCTCACCACTGCTTCAGGCAGATCCCTAGAGTTACAGTTGTTGAAATAATCAGAGGACAACAATCACTACAGCTCACAGGAAGCTTAAAGAACACAGTAACACAGACACTAACACAAGGACCAACACTATTCAGGAGCTAAAGCATAGTTTGGAAATGAGCTGAGCCATGTGGCTGAACTGGGACATAGCGCTGCTTCTCCACGCCACAGACTACAGACTTGGACCTTGGATTATAGGCGTCTCTTCCATCTTCACTCCATATAGGGCAGGCAAACTTAGTTTGGTGTACATGTGTGGGGATCATTTATTACTAATGAACACGCAGTGGCCCGAGGAAGTTGACCCGGTTCAGATGGGGTGTCTGAAGTTCTGGCCAGCAAAACGGGCCTTGTCACCAAGCTCCTCTTCAATCCTAAGAGAGAAAGTCATAACCATTAGAGATTCAGAAAATGAAGCTTTTTTTTAATGAGCTATGGCAGTTTGTGGTGAAGACTCACCTCAGGAGCTGGTTGTACTTAGCCAAACGCTCAGATCGGCAAGGTGCACCCGTCTTGATCTGCAAGAAGTTTACAGATTCATCAGATCTCAAAGTAAACGATAACAGCTTTGTTTGCATCGTCAGTGTTAAAATTTTCCACATTGCTTTTAAAAGCGATTACCTGTCCAGTGCAGAGGCCGACTACAAGGTCAGCGATGAAGGTGTCCTCTGTCTCTCCGGAGCGATGGCTCACCATCACCCCCCAGCCGTTGCTCTGGGCCATCTTGCAGCTAAACAAAGAATTAATTGTTCAGTCTGCTCAAACTATTTACTGTTGTGAATTTTGTCAACAGCACTGCAGTGTTATGGACACTCACGCCTGCAGGGACTCCGTGACTGAGCCGATCTGGTTGACCTTCAGCAGCAGGCAGTTGCAGGCTTTTTCAGCGACTCCCTTGGCAATACGTTTGGGGTTGGTGACTGTGAGATCGTCTCCCACCACCTGGATGCTGGTGCTGGCTGTAAAATTGGTCCATGCCTCCCAGTCATCCTGGTCAAAGGGGTCCTCGATGGAAACAACTGACAAAACGGTGGATGTTTGAGTCAAGAGCTTACAGCAGCATCTTCATTAGATCAAATTATCAAATACTTCCAATATTTGAGTCCAGTTCCATAACTCTGGAAAGTCTATTCTAATCTCCAATACCGTATATTCCCTTATAAAAAGGAGGGAGTGTTAAAAACTCACCTGGGTAATCCTTGACAAAGCTCTTGTAGAGGTCAGCCAGCTTGTCAGGGGAGATGTAGCGGCTGGGGTCATCTGGAGACTTGAAGTCCAGGTCATACTTGCCCCCCTTGTAGAACTCTGAGGCAGCCACATCCATGCCGATGACTATCTTGTCGGTGTAGCCGGCCTTGGCGATGGCGTTCTTCAGCAGCTCCAGAGCTGGTTACAAGCAAGATACAGAAGCACACAACTTTAGTCAAACCTGCAGGCTAGCATTTCACATTCAAGTTATTAACTTAAGTAATGAATTATCCCAGCTTTAAGTGCAATTTTAAGCAATTCTTTTTAAGGAATTAGCAACATGTGGGAGTGTTTCCCATACCTTCTTTGTTTTCCAGGATGTTGGGGGCGAAGCCACCCTCGTCTCCAACATTGGTGGCATCCTTGCCATATTTCTCCTTGATGACATTCTTCAGGTTGTGGTAGACCTCTGCTCCGATCCGCATGGCGTCCTTGAAGCTGCTGGCTCCAACAGGCAAGATCATGAACTCCTGCATGGCCAGCTTGTTGCCTGCATGGGAGCCGCCGTTGATTACGTTGAAAGCCTGAAGCGAAGCAGAAACAGATCAGCCTTCCTGTCTGGAGGAATCAAGACCGAATGTAATGACTTATTGGATCAGCCGATATTTGGCCATTGAGGATCAGTCCTCTCAGGAAAGCTTTCAGTGCATGATACTCACAGGCACAGGGAGGATAACTTCAGGGTTGCCAGCCAGGTCAGCAATGTGGCGGTATAGGGGAACGCCCTTCTCTGCTGCACCAGCCTTGCACACAGCCAGGGAGACACCCAGGATGGCATTAGCACCAAACTTAGCTGAATGAAGGAAGGCAGACAGTCCTTTAATATGTGGTGTATAATGCAAGTATATTTAGACTTTATTATTATTGAAATTCTTTATATCAGTAAAAAAACTTTAGAAATGTCACAATGCTACATAGACCAATTTCTAGATTGATTTTAGACACATTAATTATAGACCCCAGAACTCGGTTCAATTTATCTGAACTCTAAATTTATTCAGGGAAAGAAAGAAAGGTTTCATCACATTGAAGTCTTAACAGAGCTTTTGCACCACATTTTTTATTCACTTTTCATTTATGCTCTTATTTATTGTAATTTAGTATCAACTACTTTGGTCAACATCAGTTTTTAAATGTGCTATACAAAAAACTTTACTTGAAGGGCTTTAAGTAGGTGCACTGGCCATTGCTTATGAACTATGTATGCCATGTTAACCAGAGAAAGGAGAAATAACTCAAGTCTCATTGTGGGGAATCAAAATTTTAAGTTAGAAAATCTTTTAGTTGAGATCTAAAATACAAGCCCTACCTACTTCGACACTGAAGTTTGCTCTATTGCTTTTTGAATAAACTACAGCAAATCTGCAGGAAATTTATAATTGAAACAGTACTGCAAACAGGTTTTGTACATAAACAATGCTAGTTAAAAAAAGCGTTATTTTATTGGTTTACTTAAAATCTATAATCTACAATACTTAAGTGTACTGCACAGTTTATGTAAATTAATTTACATTTAAATGTCAGAATAGTTTATTTTATTTTATTTCGCTTAGTTCCCCCAAGTGAAATTTTGACTTGGGACTACATTACGACAAAGCAGCGCTGTAAGCTGCCGCTGCAAGGCCCAGGAGAATGACTGGGCTGGCTACAAAATGCTTTCTCACTTAACTCTGGCAAATATGGCAACTGACTAAATTTCACTTAGGTGTGGAATAACTTTTTGATGAGTTTCTCTTTAGAAACAAGAAATTATTTTTTTTGTTTTACTGCCATCCTTGAAAAAGTTTGCATTGCATCCCGGGAGGGTCGCTGAGGTGATTTTCCATATTGACCAATGAGATTGAAGCTCAACTAATGTAATCGGAAACCAAAGAACCAATAGGAATTATGATTCTTGCCTACAGAATTTAGTTATTACTCTGGGATGGTTTTGCAATGCGAGTGAACTGCATTGTTTTAAGGATATATTTTAAATATGCTCAGCCTGCAATACAGATTTTTAAGCTGTGGAGGAAACAATGAGTGATTCTTAGTGTCTTACACTTGTTTTCTGTGCCATCCATGTCCAACATCAGCTTGTCGATCTTCTCCTGCTCCACAACGCTCACATCCTGGATTCAGACAACATGACAAGTTCAACTGGATAAATTTGAATCAAACTGGCTTAACTCGTTAGCAGCTCACAACTAGTAATGTTATGGCAGCAGAGAATTTTACTGCAGTAACTGTAATAATGCAAGTTATTTTAGTTAAAAAGAGATTACAGGTTACTTATTGGTAACACGATAATTTTACATGGAAAAACTGAAGTTAGTCATCTGGTTACCAGTGCTGCCAAAATGTGTTCTGTTAAACAGGGTTTCAGAGTCAAACAAACAAATTAGTCAAACAATGAATGGTCCTACCTTGCTAACCAGTGCAGGTGCAATAGTTTTATTGATATGTTCAACAGCTTTAGAGACACCTGCAAGGGACAAGCAGACCATGACTGACAGACAGAAGACCATGCAATGCAGGCGCCAAAGATGAACACAGAGCATCTAATTTTATGTCAATGTATGAGTAAATTATTAAAATGTCCACTAATTAAGCTGTTTATTTTACCGTTCATTTTGGCTTTTTAATAATCTGTGAACATCGGTTAGTGCCTGACGGACATTAGTCTCCACTAGCAGACTCATTCTCCATGCTGCTGTGCAATGCAAAGTGAGTCACCCTCGTTTTCCACTCTTTATTTACCTGGTTACATAATGCAGGGGCCAAGAACTCATTTATATATTTAACAGCTCTTTTGACTCCTAGCAGGAGGAACAGAAATGGGGAAATTGAAAAGAAAACATGAAGAAAGCAAGCAAGAGTTTATAAAGTGTTGAAATGAGCTTAAAGGTTGCTAGAAGACAGAAGTGAGCAGGGTTTAGATAGAGATTAATAGAGTTGCTTTACCTTTGCCCATGTAGCGGGTTTTGTCATTGTCACGGAGCTCTAGAGCCTCATAGATACCTGTGGAAGCACCACTGGGAACTGCAGCTCTGAAAAGACCTTAAACACACAAGACATTTGGTTTTACACGTGCTTCCTTATGCATGAGAGAGATAATGAAAGCAGCAGTCAATAAAGAATTCACCAGGACAAGCTGCTTTCAAAATTATAATTCTTTGGTGCACAATGAAACATGAGTCCTGTAATCTACACTGCAAAAATATTCATTCCCTCCAGTCAGAAGGGAATTAAACATTTAGGAAGGATGTTGAGCCGGCTGCGCTACACCACCAACTGAGCATGTGCAGACAATCTGTGGCAGGATCTCAAGTCCTGCCCACACAAGCCCATTTTGGAGTCAAAAGTGAATGAAAATGTGTGTGTGGGGAGCATTATTCATTTTGCTCAGTGGAGCAGCAGAGATTGTAGAGTCTGAGGGGATTTAGTGCTTAGGACAAGGGGAACCAGCCGCTGTCTAGGCCCTGGCAGCAGATCATCTGCGGCTAAGAATCAACACGCAGCAGTAGGGGGGCTGATGACCACAACCAATCAGACTGTAAAGCGAGTGCTTTGCCACGCCATCTGCCAAATCTGGGGGAAATCCAGTAAAAGATGCATCAGTCCTACAAACGCATCTGAATGAAACACTGGTTTTACGCAAATAGCCCTACAAGTTGATCATACAAAAAGATCCGAGTGTAAATGTGATCTTTGGATGCAGCAGATACACTCTGAGGCCGGTGTGTGCTGTCAAAACAGAGCTGCTGGACTTAAAAGGCAACCTTTGTCAAAAAAGAAAAGATGAGATTTACAGAACACAGAACCAGTCAGCCACGCTAAGCCGATGAATAGACAGCTGTAGAGTAGCTGGACACCGTTTTTAGGCCAGCAGCTAGTCCAACTCTCTTCCATGTCACTGATCATTCAGGTTGCTTCATTAACATTCTCAGGACATTTCAGAGAGTTGAGCAACTCCCTTTGTTTCAACCCAAAGAACAGAAATGACCCCATTCATTAACATAGATATACATTTTTTTTAATAGACCATTAGTTGATTGAATAAATGGATCTAAACATTCGCCAAATGTGTCAAAGGTTGATTTCTATAGCTAAACTGAGAGAAGCAATTTAATTCTGGGATTTTAAACAGACTTATCGATCTGGCTTTTTTCTGCTGATACAGGTTTCTGTTTTCTTTTGAGGTCCGACCTGCCATTTCCAAATTTGAGGACAATATAATTGATGAAAAAAAACAATATGTAAGTTCTGATGGTAGGTTTTCTGTCCAAGAGAGAAGTAAATAAGTTTATCCTCATTTATACTTCCAAATATGCCTCTTGTATCCAGAGGGAGTTCATTATGAAGCAGAAGAGAAAAACTGCTTTTTGTATTCTACCTGCCAACCACTGATCAGTCATTTAAAGGAAAACCATCCCACTCTGATCTCCGGCAGATTAATTGGTACAGCTCTAATTCCAAATAAACTCTATACAACTGATTAAAAATAATTAGATCTGCAGAGGGGATAATCAGAACCATTAATGAGAGGGTCAGGAAAAGGAAAGCTAAAATCTCAGCAGACCCCACACATCCTGGACATAAACCGTTTAGACCAGAAGTGTTCAATGTGCATCCCCAAGGGATCCTGCATGTTTTAGTTCTTTCCCTGGATCAACCCACCTGAATCAAATGATTGCTCGTCAGCAGAACCTCTATGGGTCTTTATGCAATCTTGAAGATGATGTTGGACCATTTTAATCAGCAGTGATGGAGCACAGACATCTCAAAATGGCAGGACACAGACCCTGGAGGCCAGGAGTTCGACACCCCTGGTTTAGACTTTTATCTTCAGGTAGATGCTACTGAGTGTAGCAGCAATAACCAGCCGCCACAGAGTTTTTCCCCAGGCCGTCTCTCTGATGAAGATTTGCCCTTATTCAACTTTGTCTTCCTTTTTCCTAAAAACACTTTGTGCATATATAGAATGGAAGATATCCATTTGTTATATGCGTATATTTTAAAATGTCTTTATTGACAAGAAAGTGGAACCGAAGTCGGATCGTCTGTGCACAAACTTTCAAAACAAAGCTGAATTCTGAATAAAAGTTCTGATGAAGCTTAGATTCATAAGCATGCTAAAGGGTCATTTCCCATTCAGTTACATTAGTTCAGTTTCATTTCAAAATCTGTGATATGTGAGCCTTGTCAAAGAAGGACTGGATCATCTAGTGCTAAATAAGATAATTTAAAGAATAACTTTGGTTTCATCAATACCTTTGTTTTTGTTTCTGAAGTATTAAGGCCAATGATCTGTTTGCTACATAAAGCCGACCCAGTTTAAGAACTACAGATCTGGTTTAAAAGTCCAGGGAGCCAAAAAAATTAAAACAAGGGATCAAGAATGATTTTATTTTTAATGTGAATTTATCTGCATGTTCTGCTTAAACCACCAATACATTTGACAAAGACGCAACTGTTGATTCTAAACATCCTGGAAAGAAATTTCCAAAACATCTTTAAAATACTGAAATAAGGAATAAACAGGTTGATGAAAGTTATATGATTAAAACCCAAATGTCTAACCCATCAAGACTGCATTGTTTGGATGTAAATCCCACGAGGCAAAGATGAACAACAAGGGGTTTATAGAAAAGCCTTCTAATAAGAGGTAAAGAAGGGAAACGATACCTTTCTTGGTGTACAGGTCAACTTCCACAGTGGGGTTGCCACGGGAGTCAAAAATCTCACGAGCGTGGATCTTCAGGATAGACATCGTTCTTGATCTGTTTGAGAGGAAAAACGCAAAGACTCAATAATACAACGCAGCTCTGAAATAGACAGGCACTGCAGTCTCACAAAGTAGTAAACAGTGACTTGGCAAAAAAAACAACAACTTTGAGATATACGATAAGAGTAATCAGAAAACGTACTCGAGAGAAATGCTGATCAATTTTCGTATGCATGTGAGCTGTATACACCACCAGACTGATGCAGTCTGGCCAGGATGGACGTTATGTGCGAGTCAGAGGGGTGTGGCTTTCTGCAGCAGAATAATCTCTGCAGGTCCATTCAGTTTACAGGACATGTTGAATTGCACACAAAAGTATTGCAAAAGTCTTGCACAAGTGTTCCCCACTGCCAATAATGATGCAACAGCTTTAGACTTCAGTGTGTAAAAGTAAACGTGTCGAACAATGGGAATGTGACTAGGCACAAATGAATTTTTTGGCCTCCTTGTGTTAAATGATACGGACTGCAGAGCTGAGTGGTGCCCTAATCTCCCACAATTTCAGCAGCAGAGGTCAGAGGAGGTTTTCAGTCAGGGTGTCTGGCCACGATGCCTGCAGCAGTTCATTGATTAGCGCTCAATCTATGCAAACCGTTCCATATCCATACTCCGCCGCATTGGAACCAATGGAAAACGCAGCCCTAAAAGCCTGAGTGGACATTTGCAAACACTACACACTCAAATACACAAATGGAAAGGTTAAATCTAAGGCTAGATAACAATCAAAAGCTTTTAGGAATAATCATTTCTGTGTTTGACATGCTTGAGATTATGAATTGTTGCAAAATTGACAACTCAAAATTAGCAGCTAAATTTGACCATTATGAAATAATAGAATTTAGTCTGATCTTAGGTCTTGATCAGTGGATAAATGTAACCTTTTCGCTTTAAACAACTGAATCATCCATATGAACACAGTTCTAAATTATACATACTGCACAATTTTAGGTGCTTCAACTGGATAATTTCTTTTAGATTTCCTGGACATTTAAACTTTGCCTTAAAAGCTTTTGTATTGAACTAATTTTAGAGCATGTAAACTACATTTTGATACTGGAAATTCGAGATTGACCAATCAAGAAGTTAGAGTCAGACGATTTCCCCCTTTACCAGCTTTTCAAACACTGGCAAAATAGTAAATTCAGATTGTTTTTGTATTGCTTTAATGAATCAAAACAAGAAATACCCACTAATTTTACTCCAGTAGTGATTCGACCAAGAGCATGTACTTCAAACTTTTGTTTTACTCATGGATTTTATAAACAAATAAAAAAATTGGGTGGTGGGGTAATTTCACAAATCTGATTTTCTGTTGGCTTCAAACTAACTACCTAACTCCATTAGGAAACCTGCAGCCCGTGGCTCTTGTATGCATTATGTTAATTATACATAAAATAAATTGGGATTGGTCAAAATATGACTAATTGGTGAAACTTTGGAGGAACTGAAAACAAGCTTGTTAGATCTTTTAAAAAAGTCCTTACTTTATATCCTCAAGTTCTTGTTTCAGTCTGACACATTTGGCTCATTCTTCTGCATATTTTATAGTCAAATTGATCACACGACTAAATTAAACACACAGAATAAAACTAATGAACTCTTTTATACCTGTAATCATTTAATAACCTTTGCAGAATGAGCAGGAGAGCTACCTCAGGAGAACAAAATGGCATCCATGGATAAATAAATAATTCTAGAAACCCAATACTTTCTAATGAACTGACTGATTCAAAATGGTTTTAGCCAAATGCATTAGAGACCCAAAAATGTATGCAACTGAACTGGATGAGCCAACAGAAGGGTAAGATATAAGCTGTTGGAAAAATGACATTGCCTGAAGCAGACACTGGAGCCTGTGTAGGCTTGCTGCACAGTACTTTTCCTTTACAACGTAGACACACTTCCGCCCCTGCTGCATTCAACTAGTAGTCTAACTAGTGTGGCACCATCGTGCTCTCCACACAGCCTCCTGTCGCCGAACAACAAGCTCGCTCATGATGGTTTTAGTAAACAAAATGAAGAGGAGCGTCTGCAGCAAGGTGGACTCGCAACCTGACACCCAGCCACCCCCCCGTGCCCCTCCACACACATCGCAGCTTTAAATGGAGAGACGTATCCCTACAGCTGACGGCCTGGTTTAAAAATAGACAGGCTGCTGCATCCCGCAATATGGCAAATTATGAACTGAAGAGGAGGAAGAAAGAAAAAAAAAAGCTGCTCAGACTGAAATCAGCAGCTAACCCTTCAGATGTCAGCTAATCCAAGGACAAGCCTCCGAGGATGCCGTCGAGGGCAAAAACCCATCATGTAGATGATTGTGAGAAGATAAAGTGATCGTATTAACACATGACATGTAAAAATAGATACACTAATCAATAAGAGCTCGGCCAACCTTACACGTAGCAAGAAAAAGTGGGAAAACGCAGTGAAAGTTACCTTTCCGGCCTAACTGTGTGCAAGGACGGTGCTGTCTCTCTCTCTCTCGTGCAGGCAGGCGGAGAAGGCGCTCGTGACGCCGAGAGCTGCTTAATAAGTGGACAGAATCGGGAATGGCGCAACCTGATTGGCTGAGACTGAGTCACCACGTGAAGTAGCGCGAGTGAGGAAGCACGTTCTTCGTCAGGCGTCTACGGCAGGCCGTTATAACATATAATCGAACTGTACTCCAACTAGTTGAGGAGCATTTCAAGGAAATTGCTGCTCTTTTTTTAAATTTACAGGCAAGATTATGTCTTTATTTTTTAATAGATGAATTCTCCCTTAACACCCAGAGGCAGGGGGGAGATCTGTGTTCAGGTAGGCAGTGGCAGACAAGGACTCTTTCAACTCAGGATTTATGCGAGGCCACCAAAAATGGAGCATAGAATCATCGTATTATTGTTTGCTCACGTTAACATGCACACAAGCATCAACGTCTGCTATGTGACACAAATATAATTTCATTATGGCCAAAATTAGTGGCATTTTACAACTGGGGTGTCATGGTGGCTTCAGTTATTAACACTGACCTGAAGGTTCAGTTCGTGCAAGCAGTACCCCACGGTTTAAATCCGTGGGGTACTACTTGCACCAGAAGAAAAGCTTTTGTATTTGAGCCAAATTTAGATTATTATCCTATAAAACACTGGACAACTTCTGAATAAAAAGTTGAGACCAAATTTATGGAATTTTACTGTAGGCAATCTTCATTTGGCCAATAATTCATTTTTGATTGGAAATTACACAGGCATTTCCTAAAATTAATATGCACTAATTGATATGCATTAATATGCACTGTCCCTATTAAATGAATAAAAGATAATAGGGCAATTCAAAAGGGGCATCATTGTAGGAAAAAAATAATTCTCATTGAGTTAATATTTAGCTCCATTCCACAGATTCTATATCAGTTTCAAGCAGGGACTGGTAATGGTCATGGGCCTGCTTTTAAACTTTTATTGTGTTGGCGATGTAGGAGTCATCGTAAAAATCAGTGTAACAGTCTGTTTTTCTGAATACATTTTAAAATGTGCTTCTTTGTGCAAGTCGAAACAAATTCTCACATGCTTATACATTTATTTCTCCCCAATTTATATTAAATTCAATTTATCCATATAGCACAAATTCACAACACATGTCATCACAACGGACTTTGCAAAAATGTCCATCCAATCTTGCAGTCAGATTCTAAGTCAAGTACATACATTCCAAGTTAATCCTGACTATCAAACAATGCAGTCAAGTTCAGGACAGTCACTTGCATTGTCATTGACTTTACAGCAATCCCTCATACCAAGCATGCATGTATAGCGACAGTGCATGTAGACAGTGGAGAGGGAAAACTACTTTAACTTCCAGAAGAATCTGGCTCAGGGTGAATGGCCATCTGCCATGACCAACTGGAAGTTTGAAAAAGGCAGAGCATGAACAAAAAAAGAAGCACTGATCCAGGACTACTTTCTAGAGGGAAGAAAGCCAGTGGCAATAGCAGCTTCTTTAGGGGCAGCTCTGTGGGTTTTAAAGGCTATTGGAAGAAAGACAGTAGACATAGTTAGTTGCAGTAAAAGCTTAGCCAGTAGCTTTTTCTAGGAGAGAGACAGGGTTTAACATTGAAAGACAGGGCCAAGTAGACGAAGAACGTTCAGTTGTTGGCGGCAGTAGCTGATGGCCCCCTCCAGGAAGATGTCACAGCTAAACAGAGCTCCAGGTCAATAACAGCAGCCGGATGACACACACATATATATATATATATATATATATATATATATAATTTTGGATATGTAATATGAAACTTGTGACTAATAATAACTCAATGTGGAGATGGAGAATGTCGACCACGCCTAGATTTTCCAAAAAGAAAGTGGTTGTTGATGTCCGAAAGTCAAAGACTCAATAAAGAGGAATATGACATTTTCCTTCTTCGGAATAATGATGGCTGAGATAGTTAAAATATTGTTGATCCCAAGTTGTATGACTAAAGTCAATGTATTATATATTGCAATGAATTGCCATACATCCCTACTTTAGGAAAAGAAGATGCGGATTCTCTTAATTGAAGCATCATCTAAAAGAACAGAACAGACACAAAGAGCAGAAGTTTGATTTGGAATCAAACGGATGGTGGGAAGTGTATAGTTTTATTTGTTTCAACTGGTATAAATTCAAAGATGGAGTATGCGGAAGGAAAGATGACGCGGATATGAGTACGTGCAGAGGAGCAGGCAGGGATCTCCCGATGCAGTGTTTCGTTGTTGGTCACATGTCAGTTGTGGTCTTGTTTCCTGACAGTGTCGTCTCCTCCGCTCATTAAAACCTTCAAGAAATGAATGGAAACGCGGAAATGAGTCATTTTACCCAGCGTGAAACGTGTACTTCAAATACTCTATAACAACTTTCTGTGAATTTAAAACATACTGACAACTGCTGACTGTAAACATAAAGTTACATTTATATACATCTGTCAAATTTTCAGACAAACTTTGTTTTTCTTTTTCATAAAATACACTCAGGGCATTTGATAAATTAGTCACAATGAGTAATTTGTGGGTTTTCCCCCTGTACCAAACTGTCCAATCTCTGTACGACGGTGTTTCTGCAGCTGCGCACTCCACAGTGTGTAGCATCAATAGCAGGAATAACAGAGAGGTATTGACATCCTGCTGCAGTGACCTTGAGACTGCAGCGCTTTAAAGTCAGATGCGCCCCCTGGTGTCCACAAATGTTACACACCCAACTGTTTCGGGTTGATTTTACATGAAGTTGGATGTGAGTTAACGCTCCCAGCCAAAAGCACAACATCTCTAATATTTTCAGATTAATTCCATTTTTTTTGTTGATTTGGCGTGTAAAAAACACCAGACTGTGCTAACATTAATCAAATTGAAATACGTAATTTGAATCTGAAGAATAATTGCATTTTTGCAATAAGCAGGGTATTAACATACACTTGATGCAGATGTGTTGATTAGAAACAAGAAACAGTTGAGCAGCAGGTTGTTGACCATTTTGTGGACTGGAGAAGCAGACACTAGAGACCTCTGGTGGATGGTTGGAGACATGGCAGAACCTTAAAAGCTGTCAATTTAAAAACATCAAGAAAGGAAGGCTATTGCAATAATTTTTCTGCTGCCATATTATTTTCTCCTGGCCATGGTAAATTAAAATGTGGAACTCCTGCAATCTATTTTTTGTTCCCTTGTATTATGTGCTGGTGCTAAGGTGTCTTGACATAGGAAAGGCTTTGAGTAGACTCTTGTGTAAGTCATATCTATTATGCAGACACTTCAAAAAAGTTTACTAGGTGTTAATATTTCCAGTTGATTGTGGATGTAGTTGCTTAGTCCTTGCTAAGTCCTTAAAATGTTTGATTTTGTAACTTAGTTTTGGTAATAACTTATTTTTCTAAATATTTGTTTCACACAGGAACAAGAAGTGGGATCATTCGAAGCAGTTCTCCCAAACCTCCTCACCACCTTCTGTAAACAACATGTGATGATTATATTGCTACAGAACATTGTAAAATCCAAAAATAAAACCTTTATTTAAGGTAAACAAGGGATTTTTTTCTATAGGCCCTAAAAGTTTGAAAGAATCCTGCGACAGCTTGAAGTTACAAAGTGATGAATTTGAAGATAGATTTGAAGATTTCCATCAGCTTTAACCCAAAACCTTCAGTTGTGTGTGAAAATGTTGAAAATGGAGACACATTTTATAGTTCAACATCACAGTAAGTCCAGTAACACATCCAGTTTAGTCAAAGCAATGATTTCATGAGTGGAAAATTCCATTTTTGGGAATTGCTGAGCCAGAGTCCAGAAGTAAATTATACAACACATCTGTGGGCACGAGAAGTCCATACAATCTATTAGATTTAGAGAAGTTTTGCAAAAGACAGCAAGCAAATATTATGAAATCAACATGTGGTATGTAGACTTCTACCAAGGAAGACTGAATGGTGAAATTAAAAGATAAGGTGTTCAACAAGGGTGTGCATACTTATGCAATCAGGTTATTGCCCCTTTTGTCTTTTTTTCATTTTGCACAAAACAAATGACAAATCATAAAGGGAAAAGGTTTTGAAATTATTTGACATGGTTTAATTTTTTACATCACAAAAACCTGGCATGTTTGAGACATATATATTTGTAGGTGTTCCTTTCGTGGCCACTAAGGGAGGCTGCAGCCCAGACAGTCGGTTAGTTTGTGCAGCAACATCTCTGGACTTACACCATAGCAGTGACAAACCATGCCTCTCACAGCAACCCAATCCCCCCGAGACATGCCGCTGCCACACACACACACACACACACACACACACACACACACACACACACACACACACACACACACACACACACACACACACACACACACACACACACACACACACACACACACACGTCTTGCTATCCTTGTGTTGACTTTGTATTGACTTCCATTGATTTTACTATGCCTAACCCAGACACTTTCCCTAAACCTAATCATTAGTGATACATGCCTAACCCTAACCTTAACCTAAACCTAATTCACACCATACCTCTAAACCTAACTAGTAGAGTTTAATAGCTTGTTAAACATTGTGGGGACCAGGCAAAATGTCCTCACAACTACAAATGTCCACACAAGGGTGGTGGGCTGTCAAAGGTTGGTCCTCACAAGTATAGCTATATACACACACACACACACACACACACACACACACACACACACACACACACACACACACACACACACACACACACACACACACACACACACACAGAGCAGCAAATTACCACTTAGTTTGTAGCTCACCAGTGGTTGACTGACAACACATCCGCATAGCCAACCTACTGATGTTCTTATACAGATATTCACCCAAATACACCCAAATAGCATGACTAAAATAAGTCTTCTTTAATCAAACATCTAATAAATACACTCATCAGTTATCACTCCAGAAAGCAGACTAAGCCAAATGCTGTGAAGCACATAGAATCAGCATGAAGAACAAATAAATGGGAACTTTTATTGTCAATAATGATAAAGTAGCAGCATTACGAAAACATTCACTGAGGCAACTCCCTGAAAGCTGTTAGTGTTACATGAAACTCAAGCAAAATCTATCCTTTTGTGGAAGTGCAAGCCTATAGCTGTCACGCAGATATGTGAACACTTCGGCTGCAGCTTGCCAGTAAACTAAACTGAAGACTGAACCACAATTAGGTGCATATTTGATCTTTTCTTGAACTCTGACAATACTCTGTTTCTATTGTAATGGGTTATGAATAATTAATCACTGCTTTTAAGATCAGTTGCGAAGTTATGGCATCATCACCAGGAAACAAAACAACCCTGTTTTGCTCTTCCTGTAACAATAAACCCCGACTGCAAGGAATCTGGATCTGATTAACTTTTAAACAGGAAACAAACCAGGTTACCAGGTTAATCCAGGTTAAATGAGAGAACGAGAGAAAGATCAGATACTAAAAACATATTCAAACTAGAGAAAGTAATTTCAATCTGGTTTTCTATCTGTTTCTCAATCTGCTCCATAAACGGATTTGTCAGATGTAGTTGATACGGACACGTCATTTTCAAAATGCAGACGCCAACATTACCATTCCAGGTCAAAATAACATTTCAAAACAAAATGGCATGTCAAAAATGGCGTCTATCCTACAGCAGTCATGCCATCACCCTAATCTTTAACACCCTTCAAGGATGTCAGCTTCGTGATCAGATTCATATCTGGCATCTGGCTTGGCCACTTTAAAACATTAATAGTGCTTCCAGTTCCAGTCCAAAGAAATGTTGGTAAAATTAAAAGATTACTCAAAACTTAAATCTCCCTATGGTATAAATAATTTTGGGCCTAACTGTAAGTAGAATGAAACATAGTGACTTCAGGGTCCCTGTATCTGCATCTGACTGGTCCCTCCACTTTCCCATGACTGCAAAATATAGAGGAAAGACTGAGCTAGTTCATCCTCTCAATGGTGGCTAGTAGTGAGACCTGCTCCCCAAACTTGATTATTGGACTATTGTTTGGCTGGATCAACTGGATTTAGTTCAACTGCTTTTGGAAAATTCTTTAGTCAGCACCACCCTTTCATCTGAAAATCTTTGTCTGGTTCCCTATTCTCCTGTTTAGATCCTGCTTGCTCAGCAAGACGTTTCCATTTTTCTTGGTCAGACTGACCGCCTGTTTCAATATGACCAAGACCAGAACTCCCTGATATCTGTGACAGCGAACCAAGGGCGATTCAAAGAGCTATGTGCTAAGGTTCCCCGTCCACCAGACAGAGGGACATAGTGGTTACCTGATCCACTTGATCTAATAAGCTTCAAATCACATCAGAGGTGAAGAACTTCTATATTTTTCTGCAGCTGTAAATGTGGATGAGTCCAGGTTTTCCAAATTTAACATCTTTATAAGACTCCCTCTGTCACAATCCTGGGATGTTTCTGTCTTGATTGTTTACTTGTTATTTATTTCAGCCTGGGTCTTACCATATTTAGTCCCCTGTATCCATCCATCCATCCGGGTTGCGGGGGGCTGGTGCCTATGTCCAGCATTCATCTAGCGAGAGGCGGAGTACACCCTGGACAGATCCCCCTGTATTCATCATTGTTCAAAAGGTCTTGCCATTTTGGTTCCTTCCTTTGTATTTAGTTTTTTAGTTTATTCTTGCATTTAGTTTGTTGTGTTTTTGAATTTAGTTTCCTTAGATTAGTGTTTTCTTTTCTTTTCCAATTGGTTTATTGTTTATTTATGTCCTCTTCAGCTTCCCTCATGTTTATTAGTTTTCTTCCCTCAGTGCCTGTTTTGCATTGTCTGCTGCACCCTTTTTCCAATCAGCTACCTGTCTCTTGTCAGTAGTTAAACTCCTCAGTATTTAAGCCTCTCATGTTCTACCATTTCCTGCTGGATTCTTCATTATCTTTTGTCTCATGGTCCGGTGCATTCCTGCCAGTTCCTTGTCCTGTTCCCTTTGTGAGTTTTTTATGTTTCCATCGTTAAGGAACCTTTAATTCACCTTCTGCCTCTGGTTCTGCCTGCTTTTAGGTCCTACCTAAAACCCAAACATGACACCCTTTTTACCCCTATGACTGGATTAGAAACAGAAAAAAGCTGAAGACCTTTTTTAGATGTTTCTGAGAGTCTAGTAAGTACACAATGACCATTCAATTTTAAAGGTCATTGTGGTCAATGGTCAATTTTAATTTTAACAGTAAGGTTCTGTACATTCATTAAGGATTAAAAAAATATTCTGTGTAATTTGTCATCAAAGGAGTACAGTGGGGCAAAAAAGGATTTGGCATCCACTGATTGTGCAATTTGTCCCACTTAAAATGTTGAGAGAGGTCTGTAATTTTCATCACAGGTACACTTCAACTCTGAGAGACAGAATGTAAAAAAAATTCCAGGAAATAACCCTTTTAATGATTTTTCAAGAATTTGTTTGTATAATGGTGCAGAAAAGATGTATTTGGTCAATAACGAAAGTTCCCCTCAACACTTGACAGAGGTCAAATACTTCCTGTAGGCCTTCACTGTAGCTGGTATTTTGGCCCACTTTGCTATGCAAATCTTCTCTAGAGCTGTAATGTTTTGGGGGTGTTGCTGCTGGGCAACACGGACTTTCAACTCCCTCCACAGATTATCTATTGGATTGAGGTTGGGAGACTGGCTAGGCCACTCCAGAACGCTGAAATGCTTTTTAAGTAGCCACTCCTTTGTTGCCTGGGCGATGTGTTTGGGATCATTGTTTCATGTGTCATCT
Source organism: Valencia hispanica (assembly GCA_963556495.2). Classification (NCBI taxonomy): domain Eukaryota; kingdom Metazoa; phylum Chordata; class Actinopteri; order Cyprinodontiformes; family Valenciidae; genus Valencia; species Valencia hispanica. The sequence goes on from OY747709.1 coordinate 25,457,475, forward strand.
TCAGTGCTCCCACTGATGCAAAGAGGTTTTTGCCCAAAATCTCATCCCCAAAGCATAATGTTTCCACTCCCATGCTTCACAGTGCGTACGGTGTTCTTGGGAAAGAACTCAGCCTTCTTTCCACTCCAACGACTGTGAGTAGCGTTTATGTCAGCTTTCTATTTTGGTCTCATATGACCACATGACATTCTTCCAGTCTTCCTCTGGATCATCCAGATGGTCTCTGGGAAACTTTAGAAGGGTCTTGATATGTGCTGGCTTAAACAGGAAAACATTTCAAGCGCAGCAGGATTTTGATCCATGACGATGTAATTTGTTACTAATAGTAACCTTTGTTAATGTGGTCCCAGCTCTCTTCAGGTCATTGACCGGTTGCCCCTGTTTAGTTCTGGTCTGTTTCCTCTCTGTTCTAAAGATCATGTGTACCCCATGATGTTAGATCTTGCATGGAGCCCCAGGTCGAGGGAGATTGTCAGTGGTCTTTGTTGGGATCCATTTTTATGGAAATTAACTGAAAAGACTGCATTTCCCAGTATTCCTAGCTGTGACACCAACACATTCCCATTGGCCGTGGCCAACGATGACATCACGAAGTTTATAAAAGGGGTCAACCGCTCCACAGCGATTGCAACCAGCTGACAACGACCTTAGTCTCCTGCGTGCGCAACAACAACAACACACACACACACACACACACACACACACACACACACACACACACACACACACACACACACACACACACACACACACACACACACACAAACACACACACATCTTTCCTTTCTTTTATGAGAAGCGATGTTTTGAAATGGTTCTGTTAAGCTTATTATTGTTTGTTACATTCCCATATTATTCATTATTCTTCAGTCAGTAGTAGTAGTTGCATGCCTTAGCATAGATGAAAATTATTGACGAAATGTTTTGACTGTAAGGTTGATCCATTTTCTTAATAAATTCCCGTTAGCTTAAAGAGAAGTTTTCTGTTTACTTGGTGTGTGTGTGTACAATTATGGTTCACAGCGTTTTGAACTTATACCTTTCAGAAGAGACTGGGTGTCTGGTATAATTACTTCTCGAAGCTGGAGCACAAACTTTAATATATTAAACCTAAACTTCATCAATAATTATATTAATATTAAATTATTGATGGTGATGTAAACCAGACAAAAAAAATCGCTCACTCTGTGTCACAACATCTTGCATTTATTCAATTTTCTAATAATTGCTCCAACAGTTGATCTTTTCTCACCAAGCTGCTTGCCTATTGTAGATTGGCTCATCCTGATCTTGTACAGGTGTACAATCTTGTCTCTGGTGTCCTTGGACAGCTCTGTGGCCTTGGCCATGGTGGAGGTTGGAGTCTGACGATTTGTAAGTGTGGACAGATGTCTTTTATTAAAATAATGAGTTCAAACAGGTTTTTTTATTCTAGAGGAGCTACAGCAGCTTTACCGTCATGCTTTATATCTCCAGCTGAGAGGTAATCATATTTTATTTACTTCTACAGAATTACAAGTGTCTTCTTTTACCGCATCCAAAACTCCCAATTAGAAACCCATCGCACCCTCTGTTGGTTGTCTTGGGCCAATACATTTGCATGAGGCATTGTAATCTGTCATGGGCGGGCCCGGCCATGGTGCCAGGCCTGCTTAGCTCGATTAGGAGTTGGCCAGTTTGGTTGAACTTCAGCCGGATGAAGATGTATACATGCATTTCAAAAGTCTGAATTTAGTCGGACTAAGGCAATAATTTGGTTTGACTGACTTAAGCCTCCTTTCCACTGAGAGGAATGGTGCGGCTGGATGCGGTCCGGCCCGCTTTTTTGTCTGTTTCCATTGTAAAAGCGCCCCATACAACAGGCCTGTAACAGTCCAATAATGGCCCTCCTTCAGTTGGAGGTCAATAGGACAATGGTCCGGTACGTTTAGGGCTGAGCTACTGGTGTCACACAACACAGTCCTTGATTGGGGGAATGAAAAACATCACTGCTTGCCAAATGCGCGAGACATAAACATTATTTGACAAATCAAATGTAACCGTTTTATTGTCACTTACATTAAACATTAATTATGACATGTAGTCCCAAAGCATCCTAAATAATAGCCCACCTGATTCACAGAGGTACTAGCGTCATTGTCTGTACTCCCCTTTAAGAGTCTGGAGCGCTGTGGAAAGACAGGAAGTGGCCTGCTCTCTGATTGGACAGTGTGATCTGTCACCATCCAATCAGAGAAGTGTGTAAAGATCGTGCCAAAATTCTCAACCGCAACTACAGAGTCTCTCATGCAGTTTTATGCTGTGGATCTCAAAACAGGATGTTTGCAGAAGAACTTATATTATTCTGTGAAATGCAAATCTTTATTTACAAACCATGCAAACCTCTTTTTGCACATTTGGAACTTGAAATTTTTGGGCTGATATTTTCTACAAGATTGCAAAACTTGATTTATGAAGTTGAACTTTGAAATTATGTGCAAACTTCATGACCTTATATTGAGCCCATTTATAGTTGGGATGGTGTTCTTGGGATGCAACTCATCCTTCTTCTTCCTCCAAACACGGTGAGTGAAGTTTAGACCAAAAAATTATATTTTGGTCTCATCTGATCACATGACTTTCTCCCATGCCTCCTCTGGATCATCCAGATGGTCTTTGGCAAACTTCAGACAGGCCTTGACATGTGGTGACTTGAGCAGGGGAACCTTATGTGCAATGCATGACTTTAAACCATGACGGCGTAGTGTTCTACCAACAGTAACCTTTGAAACTGTGGTCCCAGTTCTCTTCATATCATTGACCAGATCCTCCCATGTAGTTCTGGGCTGATTATCATCAGTGATACCCCACAAGATGAGATCTTGCATGGAGCCCCAGTCTGAAGGAGTCATCTTTAGCCTCTTAGATTACTTAACAATTGCTCCAACAGTTGATCTATTTTCAACAAGCTGCTTGGCAATTGCCCTTTCAAGCCTTGTGGAGTTCTACAAGTTTGTCTCTGATGTCTTTTGACAGCTCTTTGGTCTTGCCCATGGTAGTGGTTGAAGTCTGACTGACTGTGGGGTGGACAGGTCTCTTTAACGAGCTCAGACAGGTGCTACTAATTTAGATCAATAAGTGGAGTAGAGGTGGACTTTTTAAAGGCAGAGTAACAGGTCTTTGAGAGCCAGAATTCTTGCTGATTGCCAGGTGTTCAAATACTTATGTGCAGCAATAAAATACTTTTTTTTTTTTAATCAGACAATGTGATTTCCTGATTTTTTTTTAAATGCTGTCTCACTGTGGAAATGCACCTACAATGGGAAATTCTGAACCCTCCATAAATTCTTAGTGGGAAACCTTGCAAAATCACAGGCTGTTCAAATACTTAAGTTCTTCACTGTATAGAGGGGGTGTTAGCATGTGGTCTCATTCATCTATTATATTCTCCTGTTGGACTTAAATTCTTCCTAGTAAGCAAGAAATTTTTTTTTCTTTGGTCTTGCACTGACAATAGGAATCCCAACGACCCCTATAGAAGAACAAACTGCTTTCCCCTTCCATTCATCTTTACAAGTTTTGAATTGATTTAGTGAAGTTTAGTCTTCTCTAAGCTTGACTTCAATAACACCTCATCTTTTGAGAATTAGTTAGGCTTCCATAAGTGGAAGACAGCTTTTAACAATAAAACCGTTTTCAGACAGAAGTTCTGGAATATTTGCGGACAATTCCATCCGGTCTTTAACCGGAGTTGTGTTTTCAAACACACCACTTTTTTCCGGAACATTGCCTTTTGGCAGCTTTCACACAGCAAGAAATGTACTGGAGGATTGTGATGAATGTCTGGGGAGTGGGGGGTTGTATGTGGATATTACGTAAACTTAGTGTGGCGGGCGTACGTCATTTCCCAAAAGAAATGGATTATTGCAAAGATGGTAGACGAAATAGCAGATCTACTCGCAGGGCTCGTCTTTGTGCTGTGTGCAATATTGTGCACATGGAAACACTTAAGAGACATTGACGAAGAAGCTGAAAGGAAAATAGGGACATTTATACGTCATCAATGCGTGCGCTCACAGCGTTCCCTGCCCCTCTCCCCTTTTCCCCATCGCCCCACACCCCTCCAGCTTTCGCGGAACATTACCTGACATATCTGAATGCAAACACCATATCGTGAAAAGTCCGCTCTTGTTACTAGGTCTTCATCTGTAAAATTACCGGTAAAGGGTATCCGGACATAGTCCAGAAGATTGCTTTCAGACTCAAAAGCAAAACAGACAGAGTCCGGAAAATTACCGTTTTCCATGGCCTGTTTGAAAGGGGCTTAACTGGTGTCTTCGCTCGCCCCGTGACTGCTGGAGATAGGCACCAGCCCCCCCTGTAACCCTGCATAGAATAGACGGGTACAGATAATAGATGGATGGTGTCTTCGCATACAGGGATGCCTTTGGTCTTAATATTGCCACTGCTTTCTTCAAGACCGTTGTCAATGTCATAGCTCAGAATATGATTGAAAACTGTGTTTTGTCTATTTCAATTACATCCTTATTTTCTCTTGAAATCTTGAGAAACATGTTGGACGTTTAAATTCAGTCCTCCATAGGCTGCTGCAGAGCATGCTTTATATAAAGACAGAAGAATATGAATTTCACCAGTTACAAGTCTCTTTCCTGAACTTTATTTGGCCTCTGAAGAGTTTTAGAAGCACCCTTAAAGTTTTGATTTTCACTACTCTGAGATTAGCTTATTATCCCTGAATACCCATACGCTGTCTGTTCTTTAGAAATGCTTCTGGTGGCCCAGTATCAGGAGGGTTTTCCAAGTTTGTTTCTGCCTGCCCAATGTTCACGAAATCTAAAGCCTCCTGGTGATCCCTAGCCATCCTTTTTTCAGCCTCTGTCCATTAAAGTCCTTGGTCCCACTTGTCCATTTCGTCACTGGTATTCCACCCTCAGATGGCATCACTGTCATCTTGAAAGTTGTAGATAGGTTTTCTAAAATGATGCAGCTGGTTCTTTTTAAAGGATGATCTACATCTAAACAGTGAATAAGACCTTGATCAAAGATCTTCATTCTCTGACAGTAACCCAATATTTACCTAATGCTTTTAGAGAGAATTCAGCAACCCTGTGGACATAGGTTTTAGTCTTTTCTCTTATTTGTATTCACAGTTGGGTGTTAAGGCTTAACTCGCCAGTCAGGATATTGAAACAAAGCTCAAAAGCCTCTGTTTCAATGACACTTCATCCTGGTCTAAAAACTGCTCTGGGTTGAGTTTGTCCATAGACAGATTCTTGCCTTGCAGCATTAGTGGTTTGGGCCCTTTTTAAACCGTTAATGGTTATCAGCCTCTCTTATTTTCCATGCAGGAGCATGAGGTTAGAGTGCCATCTGCACATGCTTCACTGTCAATTTGTCTGGTGAAGGGCACCATCAGGTCTTATTAAAACATCTGCCATTTACTTCAAGTATGACAGCTTTCAGTCACCGTTTTCTGGCACCCACTCATGCTGTGGATCAAAGGGTTTGGCTCTCTGTCAAGGGCAAACCTCTTCAAATTGTGAGCTGAAAGATGGCTCCTCACTTTCTTGGACTGTTTCCAGTTGGTACATTCAACTATCCCGTTAATGCATGTTTGTGTCTTCCTAGACCTCTGCTTTTCTTGTCGCAAATATTAAACCTTTACAGATCCCCTCTCCTTCCTGGTGCATTTCTGGCTCTTCAGCCATTCCTGTCTGGCAAATTGTTCATTCTCACCTTTGAGGGTGTTCTATTCAATAAACGGTGGATTGTGAGGGCTGTGGTCCTGAGAAGCATTCCTGGATTTCTGCACATGATCAATTGAACCCTACTCACATTGACAACTGGTGAGTCCTCTGCAGCTGATCCTGGAGGGATGTTTAATGCATGTTCTGTGTTCTTTGAGCTGGCCCTGAATGGATCCTCTCTCCACCTAATTCCCCTGTTTTCTTCAGCCTCCTGTCTTTTTGTCAGTGTTTCAACTTGAAATGTAGTGAGTATTCTGTCCCTGAAGAATTGTCTCCTACCTCTGCCTAACTCTCCTCAGATCTATCCATTTTGATTCTGTCTCCCCTGGTTTCGGATTGTGGACTGTCAAACCCATCAGGGTTACAGACCTCAGATCTGTCTTGAATATTATCTGGATTAGATGTTGGATCCCCTACCCTTGGTTTAAATAATGTGCCCTGCTTCCCCTTCTTGATTGTCTCAGTTACTGGTTTAGCTCTCCTTTCAGAGTCTTGTAAGAATCACAAAAGCCATGAGAACCCATTTGAAAACCAATTATCTTTTGCAATTTTGAGAATCTGATTTCTTTACTGGTTTTGACCCATCTGTGTCTCTCTAAAACAATACTGCATACATTTGCTGATCTTGCAACGCATTTGTTTGTTTTGTGCACCATCTTTGATTCTAAGCAAACCTTTGAAGCTTTTGTGGCATAAGAGACCATGAAGACAGGAAATTACTACTTTTTGTTTTTGCCATTGGGTCATGCACAGTGTTGCCTCCAGTATTCTGAGTTTTTAAAATAGAATATCCTGGCTGTCTGGTACAGACTCCGAGGTGAAGACCAAGAGTGAATGGAACTGTCTGCATTCAAGACACAGGTCATATTTTACTCTTAGATGGAAAAATTAGTCAGTGGAATTGTTAATGTCAAGATTTATCAAAGCTTTAATATTACACTATTAAATTTACACGATGCTTCATTAACAATGTGAGTCTGACTTGAATGACGCAGGGGTGCCCAAGTCCAGTCATCGAGATCTACTATCTTGCTACCTTTAGATGCTTCCCTTCCTCTACACAAAGTCAGGACGTTTTCCATACAGGATCTTGGGAAAAGTCTGGTAACAATATCAAACTTGTATCTTAAATAATTTAAACAGGATATTTTTAAGAGCATGCTCAAGACTCATGTTTTCAGCCTAGCTTTTAACTGATTACTATTAATTATTGTCTGTTTAATTGCTCTGTACATTTTAATTGATTACATTTTATCATTGTTTTATATTTAATCTTATCACATTTATCCCAGCTATTTTTATATTTTATTCTGTTATTTTAATCTTCCTTCCAGTGTTTCCTCTATGGGAGCCCTCTGCCTGGGGAGCAATGGTCGACAGTGGGTGCCTGGGTGCTCTCCAGGTAGCGCTTGGGTGGAAGTGGGGGTCTTGGCCGCGCCTCCACTGGGCGCCCTGTGTCGGTGCCTTGGCTGCTGCTGCTGATGTGCTGCTGCCGGTGCAGATGGCTCCTCTGATGGCGTTTCCTTACCTGGCTCATCTGTACTCGGCCCTATGTCCTTTTAATTTTTGCTTTTAAGTGAATTTGCATGAGGGTTGGTTTGGAGGGATGGGGTTATAACTGCGATCATGTTTTAAATTATTTAGGGGAGGGATGGGAATGTTGTTTTATGTGGGGTAGTTTTAATCTGTAAAGCACTTTGAGATGCAATTTGGTATGAAAAGCGCTTTGATTGATTGATTGGTTGCTAAAAGTTCATCCTAGACTGTGTATAATTCTAGCCAAATCACCTTTTATTCTGATCAGTAGAAGTAGATTGTTCTTCGTTTTTCATCCTTATGGTTCTATGAATCCTCTTTGTTACTTTTGGGACCCAACAATAAATGATTTTTCTCTTTAGATGTCTTTAGAGGATGTTTTTATATCTTGGATGTAAACAAATTAAAGTATTAAGAGACTTCATGTCTGGTCTTTTTAAAGATGTACTAAAATGATTCATGGGTCTTATTACCATTGATTGATTTTGACTTTGAGTGATTAAATAGAACGTGAGACAGATCTATGAATCTATTTTAGTATAATGTACTGAAGTAATTAATTGATGCTGCACACAATGAAATCATTTGGTTATAATGTTGATTCTTTATATAAAGTGTTTGCAAGTAAGAAACTAATGAGGTTTGCTGCAGTCAGCTGTGGTCACAGTTTCAGCATCAAAGGGAAGTGGTGACATTTTAGTGTAAAATGTAAGTGTGAAAATGTGCTAAAGTGTAAACTCTGCTTACTTAGAGTCTTGCCAGGCCTTAGAGGCCACGACAGGGCTTTCTTACTGGGGGATGCATTTAGCTGAGCTGAAAAGTTGAAACAACCAGAAAAAGCTGGTTTTCTACAATCCAAAACAAAAGCGACTCTAAAATGAATTAATTTGTTTACCCTTTCAGAAAGATGAACTCGTTCTGGTCTAATGGCATCCAACATCAGTCAGATAGACAATTTGTTCTGCAGTTATTTCAATCTGTTGGATGACTATTGAATAAAACACAAGAGAATGTTTGATCTATAGCACATTACTGTAGGAACATTTCTAGATTTTCCTACTCCTAAAAAACAACCTGCCCAAATTCATTTGACAATGAGTCTTGTGGTGTTGTGACAGAAGCTCAAACGTCTCAGAACTTCAGCAGCTCAGAGTTTTGAGGAAAGGCATTTTTTAAATAGAAGTTGAAATTCTGAATTAATGTGATCTTTGAAAATGCCTTGTCCAGGATGTGCTTCCTCGTAGCACTAACAACTAAACGACACGTTTTCAAGAGAAGAGCTGCTGAATCCCTGACAGACTGGCTGCACTGAGCAGCTTTCAGGTATGAACATGTGCTACTGTGAAAGCAGGGCGTGCTGGGAAAGCTCCAATACATCTTCACGCTCACTGGACTTCTTTTAGGAGAGGTAAATAAAGCTGAGCTGCTCAACTTGTCAGCTCCTGATGGCTGGATCAACAATGCATTTTGTGGAAACATTATTTTGGTCACCCAACAACCTGATGATGTTTTTGACACATGGGTGTAAGTCCAAGAGACACAGCCTCCCTTCTCTTTTTCGAATTTGGATGATTTTTGCAATAGGCTAACTTCTGGAAAGAAAAGTTTAATTGAAACATTATGAAATGATTAAAATATGTGTTTCTGTGCATTTCCCTTGTTTTTTCAGTTTATTTCTTGAACCTTTTCTAATTTTGTCACACTATACCTTTAAACTTTAATATACTTTATTGGGGTTTTATGTAACAGCCAAACACAAAGTAGCTCATTACATAACTTTAAAGTGAAAGATAAGGTTTTATAAATAAAAATCAGAATATGAAGGAATTCTTTGTAAAACCATCTTCTGCTAAAGTTACGACTGTGAATCTTTTTGGGTTTGTTTTTACCTCTTTTAGACTGAAATTTCTGCCCTTTTTTCTTTGCAAGATAGTTAAGTCACTCTAATTGGATGGAGAGCATAGGTGAACAGCAATTTTTAAGTCTTGCCACATATTCTCAATTAGATTTTAGGTATGGACTTTGACTGTACATTCCACTGTAGCTCTGGCAACTTTGGGGCCATTTTGGTGCTAACCTCCAATCCAGTGTTAAGTCTTTTTGAAGCCTTCAGCTAGTTTTGTTCCAGCATTGCTCTGGATTTAGGTTTTTGTTTATCCTAACAGCATGGGACAAAACAACATTGAAAACTTCAGTTGCTCTTCAGTAAAAGTACAATTATGCACTTGTTGGTGTTCCATATAAAGTATACTTAAAGGGGCTATATGCAACTTTTTCCCCAAAATAAACGTAACAATAGCCTTTTTATTTGACCATTTATGACTCAAACATCTCCTGATGAGCATACTGACACCTTGTCAGCTCACAGTGGGTGAACCTATAAGCCTGTATCCAATTATTTCTTTTTTCTGTCGGGTCAGATTTTCCCGCGCTGTCTGCGGATGTGACGTCAAGCGTGTTCATGTTAAATGTTTCAGATCACTCTGCCACTACCGCTAGTCAGCACTCGCAAGCAGTTCGATGGATTGTGCGAATACACAGAAGAAACTAAGGACAACTCTGACACCAACAGTAACTCCACATAAGACTAAAAAAGCTAAATCCCTGACAAGTGCCCGAAAAAGGTCGAAGATTGAGAGAGACCGGCGTACGAGTGCGCGCTGCGAGAGCGAGCAGAAAGGAAGAGCAGTTCCGTTTTTTGGCCACAGGTGTCAGTCGCAAGTTTAAATGTAAGAAAATTGCATATAGCCCCTTTAAGAAAATGGATTTCTGTGTGACAAAAAGGGAAAAAAGTGAAGTGGTGGGAATACAGTTGGATGGTTCTTTAGTGTACCTTAGACTAAACTGCACTGCATTTCAGCCTTACGGTTTGTTAAAGAAACATAAAGAACTGATATGTTGGAGTCATTTACACTGTGCTCGGTATAGGATTTATTTCCTGCAAGAAAGGAATCCATACTTGCAAATGCACTGCCCAAGCAGAAAAATAAAATATTTGAAGATATGGGTGTACAGAACAAGGACAAGGCAAGATGTTTTCAGTTTTTGTTGAAAATTACAGTGCAGAAGGCTTTTACCTCTGCACTTGCAAAAACAACAAAATGTATTATTAAAAGAAAAAGAAAGGTGGCAGAACCCAATTTTGTCTGGATAGTTTCCAGGACAATTTCTTAAAACTTGCAGGACAGTAACCTAATGTAACTATGTTTATTCTCCATTTAATGATATTTTTATTGCTTAAGATAAATGCAGCAGTCTGACAGATGAAACAACTAAGCTTTTTATTTATTTTGTGCATCTGTCCTTTCTTGCCGAAACATTCCTTCAGCTTGAATAATGCAGTTCCCGTCACATCCCCCTCTCTGTGTTGGTTTAAAAATGACCAGTTCTTCTGGCTTCTTACAGTTACCCAGATAATGTCCTCAAGACGTTAAAAACCATAACTGCGCTCATGGTGAAGATGAACCTGGTGATTTACTACGGAAGATAACAGCCAGGGTTCCTGTTTAGTTAGACACCGAGGGTTATCATGTCTGTGGCTTCTTAATGATCTCATTCTTTGTGCGTAGGACAGTATTTCATGTCTCCTTCATCCATACTGTAATTGTCTGGTGTACTGGTTTCCTTATCCAGGCTAATACAGTTTAGTTTTGGGTTTTGGCCAAATATTAAAACAACCGCGGTTAATGAACTGCAGATAACACTTCAGAAAGGAACGTTTTTAATTTTAAGTTAGTCTATTGGATGATTTTACAAATTCTTAAGGTCTTTGCATCTGAAGGCCTTGCTTACCCTTGATGACTTTGCAGCACAGCTTTTTTATAAACCAGTTACTGACATCAGGCAACTTGAACGGAAAATAATTAGGCGATTCCTTAAAACATTTGATTTGTTTCTTGCTTTTTTTGCATCTTTTTGTGTCGTAAAGCAATAATTTATGTGTTGGAAAGGGTTAGAGGAAAATACTTTTTTTTTTTTCAAAACTGTTTCTTTCTAAGGGTACAACAAATCATTTAATGTTTGTTTTCTAGACTGTTAAACATTTAAAACCTCAATAAATCAATCTAGTTCATTGTAGAAACAGGCTTTGTTTTGTTGTGAGAATATTTACAGTAATGAGAAAAAAAAACATTTCAATAACTCCATGTGAACCTCATGATGGAGGTTGTAAGACCAACTTGAGCAGCAATAACATGAAGTGATCATTTTTAAATCTCTTTATCAGTACTGTGGAGATATTCATACCCAACACTTTTTTTACATGTTTGTGTTAATTGAGGTTTGCAGATTCTCTGTTCTGCACAGCTGTCTTAAGGTCCCACAACACAGAACTTCAGTCAGCTTGAGGTTGATTTGTTAAAATTTTTCTGCTATTCTGCAGAAGGTTTCCTTCTGTGTTTGGGCTCATTGTCCAGTTATATTAGCTAGGTTGAGCCAAACCTCTGGAGTAGGACCGATGGCCTTACATATGACTCTACAATATTTTGGTATAAAAATGAGTTAATGGTTTATTCAGTCACTGCAAAGTGGCTTGGTGCTGTGGCTGCAAAGCAAACCCAAATCATCACCCCTCCACCACTGTGCTCGACTGATGGCATGCTGTGTTTGGTTGTCTGCAAACATGGGGCTGTGCATTAAGAGCGAACATCTTTACTTTTGTCTTGTCTGTCGAAAGGACATTGTTCTTGGACCCTCTCAACTTAGTTTTGAGAGGATAGGCTTTAATCTGCAGTCACTTTGAAGTTACAGATTTTTAATCTTTCTTCCTTATTCCTGTGATCAATGTTAACAGTAAGCTTGCTAACTGTGGCCTGTAGAGTCTGACATTGAGCTCTTGTGTTTATTGGCCACTTCTGTAAAAGTGGCATGGTTTGACATTGAGGTGAAAATAATTTGTCAGACTGAAGAATGATGGACTCTTAATCGTTTGGAAATGGCCTTACAACCCTTCCCACATTGATGGGCAGTCAGCATGAATGGCTTCTTGAAGGTCGTGGCTGCTCTCTTCCCTTCTTGGCATTGTGTAAACTCACATTAATGTGTTCCATGCGCAGCAAACTACCTAAAAATAAGTTTTCACAGATGATGATCAGTCAATCAGCGCATTTGATCAACAGCTCCTAGCTGCTGCTTTCTTTCTTAAACTCTGTAGAAGCAGCAAGTTTTTTTCCCCCAGGACTCAGAAAGTCATAGACATTTTATTTCTCCCCTGACTGCATATACCTAGATATATCCATTACTACAGAGTCATGAAAACTTAAAATATGTTTTGGGGAAGTTAGGAAGGCATGCACACTTTATCTTCTCATTGAGGCAGACTCTGAGCTGCATCACTGCGGTAAGCTAAGGGAAAATTATCCTGCGGAGGATTAGGCTCCTTATTTATCTAGTCTGTGTGACATAAGCTTTACTGTTCCTTGTGTTAATTACACTCATTCATTCAAGCGCATCAGCTGTCCCAGGATGGCTTTAGGGAGCAAACTTGCATGACAGAGTCCATAGACAGAAGCTACAGCATCAAAGTAATGGTACCATGACGCACCTGTACTAGACTGAATGCAAAATGTCAATTATAGGTTCCTTCATTTAAAATCTTGTGTTTATGTGACCAGACAAAGCAAAGTATGGTACCTTCAGAAGTTCCCACTATTTCATTTTGTAACTTTACTTCCTATTCAAACCCTTTTAATAGCATGAGACATGAACAACAACGCTCTATAGTGTGTGAGTTTTGTTAGGCTCACAGCTTGTTTCTGTGGTGGTATGGTAGACAATGTGCAATGTCCAACATCACTACCAGGGGTGGAGTAGTGCTAAAACCAAACAGGGGTGTGCCAGCAACATCGACAGTTAAAGCAGTGTAAGGGAATTTAATTATCACACTCACTGTTGCATTCACAATTTAGTTTTTGCATGTATTTACATGGTCAATAATACTGTGATGCAAAGCTTCTTTGTTTCGTCCATTTATGTTTTTATCTTATGCTTTTGAACATCTTCTCCAAATGTTAGGTTCTCTCTTATTGCAGTGAAGTGGATCCAAGTGAAGGTCAAAACCAGGCAGAATGCATGCAGGAATATAAAACTCTAAATCCAAAACTGCAAATAATTCAAAAGCTAGCAGCAACACAAAAGGCAAAATAAGTTAAAACACTAGTGGGAACAAAAAGTGACAAGGAAATAAAATCAGGTGATAAACCCATATCATTTGTATAAACAGAACTGACAATGAATTCATGGTCAAGAAGTATTTCTACTGAGAGCAGTGATTATGGAAAAGGAGACCAGCTGGGACTAACATCCCTTTTCCACCAGCGTTGGCTCGGCACAGACTGGGTCAAGTCCACCCCTATTTAGCGAGTTTCCACTCCCTTTGTCTGGACCGAGCCGACCCCTTTTTTTGGACTAACTGGCTCAGTCCGAAGTGGGCCGAATCAACCCAACACGCCCACCTATGGACTGATTGGTCCGGTAAAGTGATTTCACTCTCACTCCTACCTACATAGTGGTAGCCACTGATTGTCCCAGCGGTGTGAGTGTGAAGTGATGTCACAAATGGTGACGCATGGCTACCAGCGAGTTCAAAACATTGCTGGGGGAAATAAAAAAAAATTAAAGTGTGAATATCGGGCCATGAAGGACCATAATGTCCGGAGTGGGTCGGACAGCAAGCACTGGAAGTGCTTTGCAGAAATGGACGGCATTTATGGTGAAAGGCTGGGGAGCAACGGGAGAGAGAGTGGGCTAGATACCGGCTCCAGCATTGGCATCTGTAATGCCGAATAACAGTGAGTGATGACTGATTTTTGCTGGAACTTTGTTGAGTCCGTCCATGTCCTCGCCCACCACCGAGTTCCTGAGATGGCAATGGAAACACAACCAGGCGGCTGTGGGCTGAGCTGACCCGACCTGGCAGAGCTGTGTTGTAACAGCTGTGAAAGGAGCAGTTAAACTGAGGCCCCGATGGAGATTAACTAAACCCCCTCTGAGGATAGCTTTCACACAAAAGTCAAAAAAGGTGGAGGCCAGGTGAAAGAACTAGAAAGACTTTAGTAGGGCAGACCAGAGGCTTTAAGGAATACCAAGGAATCTCTCAACAATCCAAAGGCTACCCTGACCAGTGAGAAAACTCTGGTGGACAGCTCAGAAGCTTTGGCAGACAGCCCATCGCTGACCGACAATGAAGCTCTGGAGTGTGGTCCAGGAATTGCAATAAATAGGCACTCCATCAATCAATCAATCAATCAATCAATCAATCAGTCAATCAATCAAATTTTATTTGTAGAGCACTTTTCATGATAAAATCAGCACAAAGTGCTTTACATGATAAAAACAGAAAAAATAAACAAAGAAAACACATTTAAAGCAATATCAATCATACACAATCTGATAAACTCTCAGCACACACAAGACACATAGACATCCTGTCCCCCACCCCTTCCCTCCAAAGTCTCAATTCGTTACTGTCTCTTTAAGTCAACTTTTAATAAAAATAAACATCTAGAATGATACCACTGTGAGAAAACAATATTTGGGAGATCCATCGACACTGGAAGCCACCCCAAAGCCAAAGAACAGTCACCAGAGGGATCGCCATGATCAGGGCAGGCAGGTATCCACAGCACAGCCATAAGGCCGAAGTGCAGAGCTCCGCCCACTACGACAAACGTGATCCCAAAGGCAGCGACCTCCATGGATCCCCAAGAAGGAAACACAGGAGTTAGTCTGTATAAAACAATTCATAAAAACACTTCAGTAACACAATAATAATAATAATAATAATAATAATAATAATAATAATAATAATAATAATAATAATAATAATAATAATAATAATAATAATAATAATAATAATAATGACAATAATAATAATAATAATAATAATAATAATAATAATAATAATGACAATAATAATAATAATAATAATAATAATAATATAAGAATAAACAGATAAATAATAAATGAAAATAAATAAATAAATGAAATAAAGAATAAGATAAATTCTCCAGTGTTTCCTTGGGTAAAAACTGCTTCAGACATTTTAATTTTAACATTTTGCTGCAATAGCAGGTTGCATCTGATAGCACTAATTTTGTTTCTAAAGTGGTCTGCAAAGTCCTCACATGTAGCAATTGAAGGAGACATGGAGGGTTTGTTAAAATCTGTATTTATTAAAAGATAAATTGTTTTAAAAAGGGACTTGGGATTGTTCTCATTGTCTGCAATAAGGTTTGAAAAGTGGAGCGTTCTTGCTCTTTTACCAATGTTATTATAAATTTTAAGTTGCTCACAATATATTTGAAAATGAATCGTGAGCTTTGTTTCTCTCAATTTTTGCTCTGCTCTCCTGCATTTCTTTTTTAAATCTCTCATTTCATCATTTCTCCATGGTCTTATGGGCTTGGTTTTAATAGTTTTTGTTTTCAGTGGGGCTACTGAATCAATGGCTGACTTTAGCCTGCTGTTAAAATCATCCACAATAAACTTACACGATGCAGGTAAAATCTGTAATGGAGTTGGGTTAAAAATGTTAAAGAAATTTGCTGCCACTTCAGAAGTTATATATCGTTTCCTCACAGTTCTCTCCCGCCCTTCCTGTTGGATAAACCTGTGATATAAAAAAATATATAAAAGTGGTCTGACACAGCCAGGTCAACATCAGAGGACACAGTAGTGGACAGACCATATGTTATGACCGGGTCCAGGGTGTGTCCTCTCTTATGAGGCAGCTATGTGACAGGTTGCTTAACTCCAATCTCCAAGACTGGCAGTCAATTTACATTTTATGAACCCTCTGAGGAGGCATTAGCTGGACCCTTTAAGACTGAAAAAACAATGTTCGGATCCTCAGAGACTGACAAGATTTTGGACAAGTAATACAGAGACTGAAAAGGTGTCAATGGGACACTCAGAGTCTGAGAAACTGTTATAGTCTGGAGACCCTGAGACTGAAGAGCCGTTGTTTGGATATTTTGAGCCTGAAAAAGAGGGTTCGACCAGACACCTGTGGCTGAAAATGAAGCATAATTTGGACAGTCTTATATAGATTGAAAAAAAGTCATCATGCAGTCAACCGAAGACTGGGCAGGAGGTATTAGCCGCAACCTAGAGAGAAAAGGAGGTGCTGTTCGTACACTGCAATGCTTTTGAAGATGCATCATCTGTTCAACCTGAAATGGAAAAAAAAATAGTTGTTGGCAAGATGTTCCAGATTGAACAAGAGGCATCAGTTGCCCCTGAGACCAAGAGAAAACCATGGGCCAGACTGAGAAGGAAATGTTGGCAGAAGGAAATGGGAAATGAGACTGAAAACAGGCTCCTACTCCTAAACTGACCTGAGACTAACGTAGAGCTATGGGCCTGACCATAGCTCTACAGAGACCATAAATGAGGCTTCATCCGAACACTCCAACACAAAAAAGAGGCACTGTCTAGATATACCAAGATTAGAAAATAGCCATTGTTGGGACACCCAAAAGCTCCAACAACTTCAAGACTGAAAGAGAAGAACTGGAGTGAATACTTAAAAGAGAATCATGAAGCTGTTGCTGAGCTGGAGAGCTCCTTCAGCAACAGACTGCTGCATCCTAGGTGCATGAAGGAACATTATTGTAGGTCCTTCCTCCCAGCGGCTTTTAGACTTTAACCATCACTGCTCCCAACAAACTCAATAAATGTTTACAACTCAGCTGTATTTTGCACTATTTTCAGTTCAGTTCAGATAACATTTCTGCTGCCATTATTTGCACATCTCTATTAGCAGTTTATATTTTTCACCTCTTGTAAATAATGTTTTAATGCACAAATACACAAGCTGTAAATATATTTAAATTATCCTGCTCAGTTGGACATTCCTTGAATCTGTCCTTTTTATTTTTAATAACTGCACAGTACTTTAGTTTTGCAATTTTGTCCTCAATGTACATATATTATTCTTCAAATTGTTATATTTTTCTTGTGTGAATCTAAATGCTTCCATTACCTGTCACTTTGCTGCTGTTACAGCTGGGGTTCCCATGGGACAAGAAAGGATTTTGAACATGAACATGACAGTTGCCTGACATTTATCAGACAGGGGATCGCCTTTAGATTAAACAAGCAAGAAACTGAATGGGTATGATTATGAATATAAAATATATTGTTGAGCAATTCAATAAAATTCTTGATTTATTTTCCCTGTTATGACATCCAGGGTTTCAGAGGCAAACTGCCCATTCACACACTGGCACAGAGAGAAATCAGGCTGACAGGTCGGGCATTTGGAATTAAAACGTTGGACATGTTGCAACTGATGTGCAAGGTGATGCACTGTACATTTTCTTATTACTTAGAATCAGATTGTGGTGATCAGAATGACTCAAGTCTTCACCAACACAGTGGTAATGGCATGACTCTACATGTTCAGCTTCCTTTGCAGACAGATACAAGTCTGTTAGACTTCTGCATCTTGTCACAGTTGCCTGTCAGCTACTGTAGAGGGTACTGTGCAAATGACACTTTTCCGGTACAAGAAAGGGTAATAAATATTAAAATATTTTTGTTGTGAAATATATCATTATCAAAAAAATTTAAGTCCATCCATCCATTCACCATCTAAACCAACTTATCCTTGCAGGGTTGCAGAAAAAAACTAAAGTGACCGAATTAACTTATTTGTATAAATTGCAGATGAATCTGAATAAATCAACCAATCCCTTTTATATCCCACAATAATTCAGTCCAAGCTTGAACTAAGTTAGTAACACGTTTCAGGTAAGAGTCAAACTAAGTCAAATAGTTGCCTTTTCCAGTCACTTTGGCACTGCTCTCAAGCGCTCTGGGCGGTTTCAGTTGCCTTCAACGCCTCCCCTCACCACATGTGGCATAAATGCAGAGAGCAACCCTCTGCGGGGTGTCAGTGTCCTCCGTGACGGTTCCTGGACGCAGTGATGGAGATCCTCTCAGCGTTTATTTCCGCCGCTCTTGTCTGCCTGGTCAATGCCGGAGCTCATACTGATATACACTGGACATACAAAGGTGTGCTTCTTTTTATTCTTCTTTGAATGTCTTCAAAGTACTGTTTTACATGGTTAAAGCTGACTATCCTGGTGCGTAAAACGCGCGTAAAATAGTGCTGCGTGGAATTGTTTTGATGCAGGACAAAGAAACAGTGAAGAAATAAAACATTTAGCTGTTTTTTTGTAAATCAAATCAGATTTATACGATTTTTTTTAGGTGAATCCGAATTCTTAAACTACTGCTGTTTCTTTGTCCTGCGTTGCATTTGCCAAAAACGTATTGGAAAACAGTTGCCGTGACATCTGGAGCTTGTTAGGACATCGGCACAAATTATACTAGTAGTTGGGTAGAGCAGCTGCTGTTAACATTTCTGTGTTGAATAACCAACCATATAAATCGCGGCGGTATCCAGTTCGACAAGTTCTATGCGATATTTCTTAATCCTTCTACAAACAAAAGCATAATAACCCTATATAAACACGATGAACGATGCAAATTAATAGTTGGAGTCTTGGCATTCAGTGGCACGTCTTTTAAAAACATTTTGTTTTGTTTTGTTTACGACAGTGGATAAACGTTTGTCTGTCTTCCACACAGAAGGAGCATTGGACGAGATGCACTGGGCAACCAAATACCCAGCATGTGGTGGCAAGAAGCAGTCACCAATTGACATCCAGCGGCGCAATGTCAGGTTCAACCCAGACATGTTACAGCTGGAGCTGAGCGGGTATGACGCTCAGAAGGGAAATTTCCGCATCACCAACAACGGGCACACAGGTAAGAGTGATACTAAAGAGCATAAATCACTCATAATTACCTCGCTTGTCCCATTAACCTACAAAGAAAGTATTACACATGCATACACACAGACTATATATATATATATATATATATATATATATATATATATATATATATATATATATATATATATATATATATATATATATATATGTATATATACCCCATCACTGGGCAGTGAGCCATAAAATCACCTCTGCATTAGCTGTTTGTTTCTATAATCATTTTTTAATAGAAATATAGATTATTACAGATAGTGGAAACAGAAAAACACCTCTTTATTAACAAATTTGATAGGGAAATTCTACAACCTCCCTATCTGAAATAAATTATAGACACAATAATGAGTCTGTCTTCTTATTTATTTTCTACAAATAAGTGTAGCCAAGCTTGTTTCGAAGGTAGGAAAACACAGTTGTAAACGCCAGAAATACAACAGCTGTTCTGTAAAGTATTCATGATCGGTAATGAAATCTTTATGCTGCCATCAGTTCAAATCGACCTGCCTCCCTCCATGAAGATCACCAAGGGCCTCCCGGGAAAGTTCACAGCTGTCCAGATGCACCTGCACTGGGGTGGATGGGACCAGGAGGAGAGTGGAGCGGAGCACACCATAGACGGTGTCCGCTTCATGGCAGAGGTGGGCTTTGAAACCAGTGGTAAACAGGGCTTCATTTAATTTCTGAAAAGGATTGTTCTTCAGTTCAAACGTAATGCCTTCTTTGTTTCCACCTTCTCTTGCAGCTCCATGTTGTTCATTATAATTCTGACAAGTACAAGAGCTTTTCTGAGGCCAAAGATAAGCCGGACGGGTTGGCAGTGCTCGCTTTTGTCTATGATGTACGTGAGCTTCAAACACCTCTTCCTCTGCATAACTGTCGAGCATCTAAATCAGCTCACAGAACCATTGGAGAAAGAAAATGAGCATTTGTTCTGTTGGAGGAAGTTTCAAAGACGTCTTTGTCCTTAAAATGTTTAAATAATAGTCAGCTGGTCTTTGAAGTAGGTTGTTTTTGCCATAATACATTATTTAGTATTTGGCTGCAGACCCACTTGTTGAAAGAGAGTTTGTATCCAGAATACTGAGACAAGTCTGACCTATGAGGCACTTCCCCCCCTGTCCTTTGAGGTCATTGCTGCAGCAACGCTGCCTTAGCTGGATTCAGCTTTGACTGCAGCACTGAACAGTCTGTCTTTTTGGGACAATTTGGTTTAGATAAAAATATGCAGGTTTTGGGGAACTTGTATTTTCATTTACAAAAAAGTCCCTTTCTTCAATGAGAATTTATTTAACAGATAAAAGGAATAATTTAGAATCTTTGAAGTGAGGTTTTGTTATAAGATTAAGGCAGTAAATATCTTAGTGGAAGACAGCCCTCACTGTGTCTTGATTTAATATAAACCCAGATTAGTTGGAGGCTGAAGCTAAGAGCTTGTCAGATAGGTGCCAAGACTTCATCAGCTTCAACTCAAGTCTAAAACATCACAGAGGTTTTTGCAAACAGAATTTTATGAACCCTTAAACTGTTGCCACATTTGCCATAGATGGGTTTTTTCTTTGAAAGAAGCTGACACTGAATTTATCTGCACGTTTCACACAGGAAGGTGATTGGGGTGCTAATGTCTCACGCATTAATGAGGACGTTTTAATGGTTTTAAATAAACTAAGCATAAACGTCCTTAAAGTTTCTGAAGCAGGAGTTTTTTAAGATGTTCATATTCCACTTTGTTCTTGGGCTAGGCAGCAAACTTTAGCCTCCTGGACCAGTTAATCTTGATTAAGATTAGGAAGACACCAAGATAGTAATAAAATATTAAAATGGGGAATATGGTTTACAATTCTAAGAGAAGTTTGGTGGGGGGGGGGCGGTATTATCAAGCAGGTTTTTTGTAAATGCCTAAAACTAAATACGTTGTTTCAGTTTCTGAATGAAACCACTTGAGTACATGAAAACATGGTTTTTCTTTGATATCAGTAAGGTTGATCAGTTTACATCATTTTAACTTTTTGTTTTATTTCCAGGATGGTCATTTTGAGAACACCTATTACAGTGATTTCATTTCAAACCTTGGGAAAATCAAGTATGCAGGTTAGTTTTCCCTGCATGCATGGACTTTTATTCATGCATTAAGCATGTAAACATCTAAATTACCTTCTGGCTAAACTCCATATTGCTCCTTTGACTTCACATTGTGTCCCTGTCAGGTCAGTCCATGAACATATCCAACATCGACGTGCGCTCCATGCTCCCAGAAAACCTCAGCCACTTCTTCAGATACGAGGGCTCCCTTACCACTCCCCCCTGCTTTGAGAGCATCATCTGGACTGTGTTTGACACACCCATCACTCTGTCACACAACCAGGTATGATGGGGAAAACAGATGAAGGTGCAAGATTTGACTAGAAGAACTCTTATTGGTTTCATTATTTGAGCCTCTCGCTGCTGCACCCAGATCAGGAAACTGGAGAGCACTCTAATGGACATGGATAACAAGACTCTGTGGAATGATTACCGCATCGCTCAGCCACTCAATGACCGCGTTGTGGAGTCTTCTTTCCTGCCACGCCTTGGGAAAGGAAGTGTGTCATAACATGTCAATTACTTTTTCTTTAGAATTTTCATGAATTTGTAGAGCTAGTTTTTAATTTCCGTAATGTTTGTTTTCTTTTTGCCTCCGCAGCATTTTGTCGCCAAGATGAAATCGAATCTAAGCTCTTGAAGATTGAGGGTCTGATCACTTCCATTGGAAAGAATATGTATTCAGGTGCTTAAACCGTTGGATATGAATACATTAAATGCAAGGTCTCTTTTAACCTTTTAAACTGTTTTCATTTATTTCTTACATAAGGAGGACGCCCCAGTTCAAGGCCTTCCAAAAATGGTAAATCTGTTAAATATACTACCCAGTACCGTGTTTTTAAAAAATAAATATACGCTCACAATAAAGACAGATGGATGGCAAAGGTTGGATTTTCGAGGAAGGAGTTCATGAAATACAAAGTTTTAAAAATGTACAAAACAAACACCTACTGGCTACTTCCACTTTGTGTATTTTTGACATCTGATTGGATCTGATTAGTGAGGGTGGTACATTTTAAAATGTTTTGGAAAATATTTGGAAGCGTTCCAGTTGCATTTGAAGTGAAAGTGTTAAATTTCTGTACAGGTACATGCATGGTGGTGTCATGCTTTCAATTTGCATGGACTCAAATGTAGAGACAAACTGGGAAAGTAAGTTCTCATTTTAATGAAAAAGAGAACGTACATGCAAGGGGAACTGGTCAAGGATTGCAGTATGTTGGTGGGCAGGGTAACAGAAGGACCCAGTAAAAAACAATGAAATCCAGGAGCTTAAATACTGAGGAGAGTTGGACAAAACAAAGCAAACCAGGAGAACTAATCAGAGGAAAGTGGGAACAGCTGGGGGTGAGTGCAGGCGGGAAAATCAGGTAATGGGCAACAACTGTGAATGGGAGCAAACTGGCAGGCAGAGGGAAGGTGAATAAATAACAGAGAGCTGCACTAGGAAACAAAGACAAGTGGCGCTAATAAGTGGAACTGTGCTCGTTATACATTTACCAGTTGTTTTATAAGGAACACCCAACTAGTGCCAGGTTGGACCTGCTGACCAGTGATTTGCTGATTCACCATTTGTCTTAGCAAGCAATTGTACCAAATAAAAAGGCCAGTGACTTTCAGTCTTAGCCCATTTCCTCTTGACGAGTTCCAGGGAATTTCTGGGAGGGGAAAAACCGACAGGGAAAATACACTGGCTCGGTCCTCTCAGCCGTTGTGTCTCCGTACAACATTTGGCCCTTTAAGGAATTTGATAAGACCCAGTATTTCACGGCAGTTTCAGCAGTGAGTGATGTCACTGATCAGCGCCAAAAGACGCCCACAGCAGCAGATAATGACAAGAGCTCGACATTAGACGAAGCAGGGATGGTTGCCGTGCTTCGATTTGCTATGTTCTTATAAACGTTGCCAGCAACTGTTCCAATTTTACAAAGCCAGTTGTTTGGCGACGTCTGCTATCATCTCCCTCTGAGTTACAACCAATCAGCATGAGTTAACCACAAGTCACGCCCAGTGATTCTACTGGACCATTTCCTAGCACATTCCCCAAGGCTGGTACTTGTTTGGTTCCTGAAATGTTTTGGACCGGCCCGGAGAAATTGAGACACGCACATACCGTGAAGGTCCAGTAATATTATCCAGAAGTTCCGATAGTGGGAATGTGCCTTCTGTCTAGCAATCAGTTATAACAGAAGTAGGAGATGATGAAGTATTTCTGCAGGAAAACATCATGCTTGGGACTTAAAAACCATCTTAATCGACCGTATGAAAGAAACCATATAGTTCTTAAGAACGTCATGCTTAAAACTTACAATGATTGCTAAAAAAATGTAATAATAAGATCTGGTTATTACAGTCTCCCATGTTCCTATTCACAAACTGCTTTTTTGTGTTCTATTGCAGACAGATTTTACTGAAATAGATGTAGTGTTCTTACATACTGTTCAGATGTTTTGCTGCAGCCATACAGAATACAAGTAAACATATTTGAAGGAGGAATTTTATTAAAACATGTAGATAAAGAAGAAAAACTGAATCTGAATCAGAAAGCTTTTTTTTTCGGACTCAGAAAAATGCTCATCAAAATGTTTAAAAAGGGAAAAACAAAGCTTGTGTCAGTTATGTAATGTCATTAGAGGCATGTGTTCTTAGGAGGATAGATTTTTTCTTTATTGTATAAGATTTGACAGCTGAAAGCAAAACAACCTTTTCTTCAGCCTAATGCAAGTTTTATTTTCTTCTTCAGAGCAAGGGGACCTCTTTCCTCTGGTGCTCAGCTTTGATGATAAAAACGCTGAAAGCTACGCTCTGGCTCACCTCAGCCACCCAATGGATCTGGATGCCTTCACAGTCTGCATGCATGTTCTCCTCAAAGTTGGGGGTGTCCACACTGTCGTCTCCTACTCCAGCGGCGGCCGTGACAACGAGCTGATGGTCTCCATCAGTGAAGACACAAATGCGAGGGAGGTGGGGCTCTGGATCGGCAACGAGTTTGTTAACATGCCGCACAGCTTCAAGACCCAGGACTGGACCAACTACTGCGTCACCTGGTCGTCCCACTCGGGTGGGGTGGACCTGTGGATCAATGGTATGGTGGGGGAGCAGAGGCACCTGCAAAGCAGCCACATAATCAGCCATGGTGGTACATTCATTCTGGGCAAAGACCAGGACGGATTTCTGGGGATCTCCAACTCGGATGCCTTTGTGGGTAAGATGACGGATGTGAACGTGTGGGACTATGTGCTGACCACAGCAGAGATCCGAGACCAGTTTTCATGCGAGAGGAACAACACCGTGGTGGGGAATGTGTTGAGCTGGGGAAGCAGCAAACTCAGTATGTACGGGGGTGTGCAGCTGGATAACCAGTACAGATGCTCCTGATATGGCTACAGATTTCTAATATATTCTGGTAAAATATGCAAGCTGGAAACTTTCCATGTGAAGTACGAGAATCAACAGGGGAATCAACTGGCATTTGGAAATAAACTAAACATTGTATTTAAACATAATATGCAAACATGCGCATGAATTTTTTTTTTTTATCATAAGCAGAAATACGTACGATATTTGCGTCTAACAATGTAAACAACTCTTGCTTCAAGAGTTTGGTAGTCCTTTGGTACTTTGGTAGTCCATAGGTTAAAATGTGTGGCTTCAGTAGCCCAGGGTTGTGGAAATCATCTGTGCATGTAATGGAGGAATGCACAGTGCATGTAGGGGGCGTGGCCTCAAAACCCCTGCAGTAAGCAGTGTGTTACATGTATGTGAGAAATAGTAACAGTGCATATGCATGAAATCTAGTTATTGTAGTCCCAATAGTACTATAATTAAATTTTTTAAGCTGTAAAAGCAAGGTTTGTTCCTGGTTGTTCTTTTAAATTCCAGTAGTTTCCCCAAAATTCCCATGGAAAGTTTCCAACTTTGAATTTTGCAACCTTTTGGAATGAGCTTACAATTCTCCAAACCCCCAAAACATCTCAGCTGATGGTGTGAGCTTTTAAAATATTTATGGTAATGAAAGATAAAATGCCTGTCAGGCTTTTGCAGAGCAATATTTAAAATGTGTGTCACAGCTTCCTCCATGTATTCATGTCTTTGCATCATAAATAAAGACCTAAATGACAGGTTTTGGTTTCATTAATGACTCGAGCATGCGTTCACACCTCTGCAACTGGAGTGGCATCTACTTGTAGTATTTTTAACCTGCACAGGAATGTTAAAAGATATCCTGCCATAAACAAACAGCCTGAGTTTGAATCCCTTCACAGATAAAGAATAGAGTCTAAATTAAACCACTGAAGTCCTTCACTGCATCCTGCAGCTAATATTTTTTTCTTCTCTCTGCTCTCATTTATTTCCTTAGAAGGGTGTAATCTTCTCTGAACTTTCCACACTCTCGTTGCTGTCTTTTAGAGGCAAATCTCCGTCCCCGACTTTGATCTCTGTTTTGTTCCTCTTTGCGAACATCTGGGAAACCTCCAGGAAGGTCTTGTTCTTCGTTTCAGGGACCACAATCCAGATGTAGATCAGCGTGACTAGACAGATGACGGAAAAAATGATGAAGCTGTAGGGGCCTAGACCTCTCTGAAAGGGAAAAAAATGGACAGGAAAAGTAATCTGTTTGTCCTCAGTAGAAGACACAGCTGGACATAAACAGAAGATGTTTTTACTAACTAAACACATTCATTTGTTTGCTTTTTCGTTTATGTTTTTCTTCATCTTGTATGTTCAGCCACCAAGTTTATTAAAAACAGAACAGGCGCATGTTGTTTTCTTACTGAAAAGGCTCTAATCAGTACTGATTTATAAACTTCAAGTTCTGCTACACATCCAGAACCAACTTAAATAACCTTTTTTTCTTTTGGTAAATGAACGTTAACAGACTTCCAGCTACAAACTTAGGTCACATCTTCTAAAAATCCAACACACCTGTCAGGAAGTTGTCTGATGTGTCAGATTCAGCACAAAAATGACCCAGAGAGCGTGACTTTCACTTGTTGTCACTTTACAACCACAAACCTTATGGATTTTATCCAGATTTTACGGTATGTGACAGACCAACATAAAGTAGTGCATAATTGCAAATCCTGATTAAGAAAAGATTCTCAGTTTTTTGAGGTATGTCTTTGCTACTTCTCCACATCTGACGACTGAATTTCTTGCCCATTCTCCTTTGCAAAACAGCACAAGCCTAGTGAGATTGAGTGCGTCTGTGAAATCTACTTGCCACAGATTCTCAGTTGATCCAGGTCTGGACTTTGACCTGGTCATCTAAGACATGAATATGCTTTGATCTGAACAGTTCACCATAACCGTGGTTGAATGGTATAGGGTCATTGTCCTGCTCCAAAGTAAACCTCTGCCCCTATTTGAAATCGTACACAGACACTAACATGTTTTCTTGCAGGATTTCTTTATATGGAGTTCCATCCATCTTCCCATCAGCTCTTACCAGTTTTCCTATTCCTGTGAAGAAAAGTGAGTCACAGCATGCTGCTGCTACCACCATGTTTCAACATGGTATTGGGGAATGTGCAGTGTTTCACCTCACATAACCTTTTGCTTGTAAGCCAAAAACATTCATTTTGGTCTCCTTTAACAAGAGCACCTTCTCACACATGTTTTCTGTGTCCCCTATATAGCTTGAGGCTTTTAATTGCTTTCTTTTTAAGCTACTCTCCATAAAGGCCAAATACAACTAGTTGCTATGTCAATAGTCTCCCACCTGAGTTGTACATCTCTGCAGCCCCTCCAAAGTTACCATGGGCATCTTGGTTGTTTCTCTGATTACTGCCCTCCTTGCCGCAGCCTGTCAGTTCAGTTGGACGGCCATGTTTTGGCAGGTTTGCAGTTGTATCATGCTTTTTTCATTCTAACCTGTCTGCTGTGTTTCATGATTTTCAAAAATGCAGTTTGTTCTCTAATGTTCTCCAACTGGGAATAAAATAAAACCTGATGGACTCTATTTACTAAATTGTCGACTTTTTAAGGGATTTGGAGGTTAATTGAGAACATTTGGAAATTTTTTTGAAAACCACGTATCCTTTTGCTTCCACTTGTGTCAGCTTTGTGCTGGTCTATAACAAAAAATCCTAATAAAACCAAACATGAAACAGTTCAAGGGGTATGCATATGTTGATTGGTCAATTAAATTAAGCTCCTTTGTTGCAGAAATGTAACTTAATAGAGTTAGTAGTATAAATTATAAGGTTTTACTGGACAGAATAAGTATTATATTGACTTGTTGATTTCCCTTTATGCAAAAGAAACATCTGCATTTAGAAACATATTGACATCAGACGCTTCTGCTGCTTCAGTGTCACTTATTTAACCAACCTCCATGAAGGGGAAAATGAGGCCAACAGTGAAGTTGGAGATCCAGTGTACGGAGCCCCCAACCATGAAGGCAGCCGGCCGGGCCGACTGCCTGAACGTTTCAGTGGTCACCACGTTTGGAATGGGACCTGCCGAGCACACATGGGGTTAACCACGACCAAAACACTGCAACAAACCACCACTCTTCTCAAGCCGCCGAGAGGAGGCTGACGTCTACCACAACAGAGAGCTGAATTTACAAAATCTTTGATTACATGTCTGGTACAAGCAGCACTTCAGCTAATGGAGAAGTCTGCTGTAGTGTGTGAGTAAATAACCACAGGTGGGTCAGACTTACTGGGTCCGATGGCATGTCCTATGACGTAGATGATGACACACGCGATACTGAAGTAAGGCATCCATGACACGCTCTCCTGTAAGCAGAAACAAACAGCGAATGTTATCATTAATCACATCATTAGAAATGAAGAACAAACTTTTTAAATGATATAAAAAAGTCTAATAGGAAGCAAAGTCATAAAGGAATGAGAGATGACTGAGCATTTATATTCAGTCATTATCTGCTGCTGTCATTGCTATTTGTCTGAATACAGTGGTTTCAGGAGGGACTGTGCTCTAGATCTACATGTATTGGTGAGAAGTTCTTGCTGGCATTTTGGTTCAGTGTCTGAGATTTTCAACAACCTCAGCAAATAGAGATGCGAGATCATCATTTTATTCCTTGGAGCAGGTGTGAACTGCAGATGTATAGGCCTTTGTTGTTATTTAGGCCTTGTGTTTCAGCGCTTTCTCTGATTAAAAAAGCTAAATAAAATGCATTATTTGTGCTATTTCTCCGTTAGAGTAATATTTATGTCTACCACTTTTCTGTAGAGGAGCATTTTTGTCAATCATACTTTCGCTCTATATTTGCCTACAGTTTTGTGGCAAAATTCATCAGGAAACCGTTCTGTTTTGTTAACCTGCCTCAGTAGTGCTTTACACAAGCCAAGAGGTGACCAAAGAGCTTCACATTCATAGAAAGAAGTTGAAAGCATGAAAACATATAAAACAAAAAACAACAGTGAAAAGAATGATAAAAGCAAAAAAACTGGAGTATGGAAGTTTAAAACTTTATAAGGATAAAAATAAAAATGCAACATTCTGGTATATATCAAAACATTCCTAATTCTTTAAAAGCCAGACGGAAAAGATATGTTTTCAGGCCAGATTTGAACATTGTCAGGTCCACAGCTTTGGGGCTGCAACGGCAAAGGAGAGATCACCCCACTGTCTGTATTTGGACCTTTGAAGGTTTAAATATAATTGACCAGATGATCTCATTTCTCTATTGTTTGTGCAGTGGAAGAATGTTGGAGATATAAGGGACGAGGTCATGAATATCTTAAAAAGCAAACATTAGAATCTCAAACCCTGTTCTAAAATTCACAGGGTGTTAATGAAGTGAATGGAGAACTGGGGTGATATGTCATGTTATTAGACTGTTTTTGATATTTTGACCTGCTGTATTCAGCTTATTCAGCAGCACATGTCTGTTAATATATCACGTTATAACAGCAGGATATGTTTTTAAGGGATTTTTATAACCTTTATTTATGTAGAAGCAGTGAAAAAAGCCAAGCAGAGGGAGTGTATGCATTAAATGTCTGTATAGTTGCAGGGACTTTGGGCATTCTCCTATTAAACTACAGAAAATAAAGGTTAAAGTTTATTGCTTAAAACATTTTCCTAGTCTTCAGAGTGTAATACAGTTTTTTTAATAATGTGGAATCTTTATAAAGTTACAAAGAACTATGTTTCTACCCAAAACTGATAAGAAAAGAGACAGATTTTAAGCTAACAGAAACATTTTTTTTTCAATTGAACAATCTCTTAATTCAATAACATTTATTCAGTGGGGTAGGAATACCCATTTGTTTTCTATTTTTATCTTCAGAAAATTACAGATGCTACAATGATCTGCAATGCTATAAATCCTAATATAGCTGAAATATGTGTGCAATACTTTACTTTTGTTAATTCCTCAGTGTCCATGAACCTTAGCTCAATTACACTAGGGACACCCAGACCTGATTACTTCCTCTCATCAGAATAAAAAAGTCAGTTAAACAGAACCTGTCGGACAACATGAAATAGACTACAAGATCTTCAAAAGCAACGCAGCATGACCTGATCTAAAGGAAATCTTTAACAGAAAAAAAATAAAATTCTTCACATCTATCAGTCTGGAAAAAGTTCAGAATACATTTCTAAGGCTTTGAACCACAGTCAGAGCTATTATCAACAAGGGGAGAAAAATTTATTTTTCCAGAAGTGGCCCGCCTACAGTAATTATTGCAAAGGGTTCAACACCATCTCATCCAGGAGGTCACAAAAGAACCCAGAACAACATCTAAAGCACTGCAGGGGTAATTGCCTCAGTTAAGGTCAGTGCTTTAATTCAACAATAAACAGTAAAATGGCATCCACGGGAGCATTCAAATGCCAAAACCACCGCTGACCAAAAAGAAACACAAAGCCCCATCTCACATTTGCCAAAAACATCCCAAAGATCCCCAGGACTTCTGGGAAAATATTCTGTGGATCGAGGAGATATAAGCTGAACTTTCTGGAGGGTGTGTGACCCTTTAAATCTGGCAAAAAATTAAGAACATTTCAGAAAAATAATATCCCACCAACAGCCAGAAATGGTGGTGGTTGTGATGATGTGGGGCTGCGTTACTTCTCCAGGACTTGGATGACTTACTGTAAATGATAAATAAAGTCTGTCCACTAGTTTGTGACCCTAACCCTGAAACACACTTGGGATTTACAGCAGGAATACGATCCAAAGCACTCCAACAAGTCCACTTCTCAATAGTCAAAGTTCAGACTTCAATCCAATTGAGATGTTTAAGCATGATTTGAAAAGGGTCGATTATGTCCCCAAAAGCTTCACAAAATGTGGCTCACTTTTAAAAATTCAGCAACTCCATCAGGAGTCAGGTTGGATATTTAAAATCATAATTTAAAAACGACTTTGTTTTACGTTATATTTGATATTAAAAACGTTTCAGATCCATAATGTAAAACATTTGAGTGTAAAACAGCAGAAATCTATAAAAACGCCAGTAGAGGGCACCAGGGAGACATGTTAAATCTGAGTCACTCTGCAGCTCTCACACAGTTTACCTGGAAGCTGAGGGCCACGGTCAGCAGCACACAGGCCCCACAGCAGATCCCAAATCCCAAAAGCATGAGCAGCCGTCGGCCTGAGGACTCCACGATGAACACCTGTGAGAACAAACTTTCTGTTCAGAACTAAAGCTTCCAGCTGGCACAACCAGACTGCAGATTTAATCTTCTCTACTTTATTTAATGTTAATTTTTTTCACAATACCTACAGCAGCTATGGTCATGAAGACGTTCACTGCACCTGTTCCCACTGTAACAAACTGGACGTCGTCCTGATTTACTCCTGCAGATTCATAAATACTATCTGCATAATAGTAGATCTGTAAAATAAATTAGAGAAAGTTACAGAATATAAATGGCACATGATGAGGATGGTATGTGTCTGGTTGGTAATAGAAAATGGTTCAAATAAAACAAAGATTAGAGTGATGAAGGAAAAAGAGAAGGATGCCTCACCGCATTGACCCCTGACAGCTGCTGGCCCATGTTCATAATGATGATGGAGACCAGCTGCCAGCGGAGAGACCGCTGGGACAGCAGGGAGAGCACCGACAGACGGCCCTCAGCCCGCTCCGACTGGTCCTCTAGACGCATCTCTTCTATCTCTGCGTCCACATCATCCCAGCCACGCAGACGCTGCAATGCTGAGAGGGACAAAACACATGTAAACACAGTTTTATTTAGTTTTAGTACAGTAAAATACTTTGTTCTTACCCTTCCTGCTGTTCTTCTCATCTCGCTTTTGGATGAGCATGTACCTGGGACTCTCTGGGAAGAAGGGCAGGAGAACCAGCTCAATCAAAGCGGGAATGCCGGTCAAGCCAAGCATGATGGTCCAACCTGGATCAGAACAAAGCCACAAGTTTCATATGAAGGCTGTATGTGAGGAATAAAACAGTAGCAAATACTTACTAGGATTCATGAGTACCTGTGCTGTTGCCAAGTATGTTTCTGATGCCCATGACTTGTGCAGCCAGGATGCCAATAGTGATGAAGAGCTGTGGGACGATTCCAATGGCTCCTCTTAAGTTTTTAGGAGCGAGTTCACCCAGATACATCGGCACCACATTGGATGATAGACCTGCAAACATAGATAATATAAAACTTCTACACTAGCATGTACTAAAGTACCCTGCAAAAGTATTTATAACACTTTTACTCTTTCCCATTTTCTCATGTTACAACCAAGAACTTCAATGTGTGTTACCGGAATTTTATGTAATAGACCAAAACAAAGTGGTGCATAATTGTAAAGTATATACTTGGTTTTAATTTTATTTTGCAAACAAAAGACTGAAAAGTGTGGTGTGCATTTTTATTCAGATCCTGTTATCCCGAAGTAAAATTGGGCGCAACCGATTGCCTTCAAAAGCCACCTAATTAGTCACCTAAAGTCCATCTGTGTGTATTTTAATCTCAGACCACAAAATAACATCTCAACTTGTCATGGATCTGTTCCATTCTAATAGTGAAACAAGGTGGTGGCAGTGTCATGCTATGGGGATGTTATTATTCAGTAAAGACTGGGGAGCTGGGTATGTCTGGAAAAGATAATGGGGGAGGTACAACTATAACATAATGACACACATTTCAAATAAACTGGTGGAAACATACACTACTTTTAGAAAGTATTGACTCTGGAGGCTGAATGCAAATACACACCACACCTTTTAGATCTTATTTGTACAAAAAAAGCCAAAAGCAATGGGCTATTCTCTTACCACTTCCCAATTATGTACTAATTGGTGTTCATTTATCACATTAAATCCCAAGAAATACATTGAAGTTTATGGTTGGTTAGTAGGTAAATATCCTAAGTGAAGTTTCCTCCTTCTCTCCGGTCACAAACAATGAGCAAGTCCAAGGAGTGGGAATACTTTTGTATGGCAATGTTAAACATATGTCTCTAATCAAAAATGTCCAACCTGCACATATCCCCACTATGAACCTGGCCACAATTATAATCTCATAAGACTTGGCGATCTCACTGACTCCCATCATGATCGCTGGGACGATGGAGAAGATGTTATTGAAGAGGAGGGTGCCCTTCCTGTTGCAGGATTAAAGAAGATTAAAGACAAAAACTGCAGCTGAATACAGAACTGTCAGGTTTGCTGGGAAGGAGTTTTTACCTGCCGAGCTTGTTAACCAGAGGAGCCACCAGCAGAGACCCAAAGAAGCCTCCGAGTGGGTACATGGACACAGATAATGACCACAGGAGAGTCAAGAGGTTCTCCCCCACCGGTTCTTTGAAACGATCCATGTAGGTTTCGTTATAAAACTGCTGCATGAACTGCAGAGAAGAGGACAAGGCTGAAAGTGCCTCTGATGCAAGTCTTAGTAGGAATGATTGTTAACACAAGAGAATAGTTACTGGTGCTGGAGAGTTGACCACAGCCACATTATAACCATACTGGAAGGATGAACCAAACGCAGAGATGAGAGTAGCCAGTGCCAGAACAGTTGTGAGTCTCTAATGTGGGGGACACGAGTAAATCTCTTTCACCATCACAAACATCATCCATAAGGATTATTTAAATGTGGCCACAGATCAGACAAAACAAACCCTGAAGTGTAACTCACCCCTCGCCGCTCCATATGCTTCTCCAGCTCCTTCTTCTCATCCATGGCTGCGATTAGACATGTCACATTCTGCAATAATAACTGCCTTTTGTTATTGCTGCTGCGCTCTCTCTGGAGTGCCCTTTGGACATGGAATCAAGAGCGAGGTGAAGGTTTACAACTCGCCTTGTAATTATTACTCCCATGCTGCTGACTTTGCTCTCAGGTCTTGGAAGCTATTTTAGTTTTATGTAATTGACATGAGATATATTAAATGATGGCCTGGAATGAGTGCAGATATGAATATGGTGCCTTGCAAAAGTACTCATGTCACATTATGTCACATTACAGCAACAAACTTAAAGGTATTTGAGTATTGAATATTTATGTGATCGATTAGTCTATAAATGTGAAGTGGAAGGGAAAGGATGCATAAATTGGGTGTAGAGCGCTGTGAACATCAGTCTTCAAGATTTGCCACAGTCTCAGTTAAATGTAGGCCTGAACTTTGCTTGGGAATATGCATTAATCTAAACTCTTCTATTGTAGCTCTGGCTGGTTGTTTAAGGTCACTGACCTGCTGGATGAAGAACCTCCACCCCAATCTAAAGTCTTCTGTAGCCTCTCACAGCTTTTCTACCAGTATTGTCCAATATTTAGCTCCCTACATATTTCCACCAACCTAGACTAGCAAACCTGTTGGACAGGCTAGCAGGCACTGTCCCTCCTTAAGAAAAGCATCCCCACATCATGACGCTACCACCAATATGTTTCACTGTTGGATGGTGTGCTGAGGCTGAGGTGCAGTACTAGTTTTCTTCCACAAATAGGTTTTTACATGCAGGCTAGAACGTTGAGTTTTGGTTTCATGTTACTAGAAAGCCTTCTTACTCATTCTTGCTGTGTCTCCCACATGAAAGATGATGACAAACTACAAATGGCTTTGTCTTCTTCTACAAAGGACAAATAGGTGGAGTGAATGACTAACAGATCTGAGCTGTGGATCTCTGGAGCTCTTCCAGAGTTACCATGGACCTCTTGGTAGCTTCCCATTGCCCAGCCTGTCTGTTTTTTGGTTGGTGTCCAATCCTGGTCCTCGTGATCTACTGTCCTGCACATTTTAGATGCATCCCTGCTCCAACACAGCTGAATCAAATGAATGGCTCGTTGTCAGATCTTTACCTAACTTGATGCTATGCTGAAGAGGTCATTCAATAATTTGATTCAGCTGTGTTGGGGCAGGGATGTATCTAAAACCTACAGGACAGTAGATCTTGAAGACCAGGTTTGGAGACCACTGGTTTAGACAGACAGCCACATCTAGGTAAGTTTGCAGTTGTACCATACTCTTTCCATTTTTGGATGATCAACCAAACAGTACTCCATGTTCTTAATGATGCAGTTTGTTCACTAATGTTCTCCAAAAGAACCTCTGAGGCCTTCATAGAACAGCTGGATTCATACTGAGTTTAAATTACCCAATTTCCTTCAGAAGTAACCTGATTAGTAAACAGACTCCACTTGGTGGAGGTGTTCTGATCAAAACTGGTTGCCCTAGATATTATCCAGGGGCATAAGTAAAGGGGGGTAAACACAAATTCATGACACACTTTTCAGATTGTTTGTCATAATAAATGGAAACCCATGTATTATTTCCTCCTTCACAATCATGCCTTCTATGATTCATAAAAGATTGTTACTGAAACGTGATGAAGGCATTGCTTCGGTATCACATCACAGCTTTAGCTAAGTTTATAAAACCAATAAGGATGACTGCTGCCAATAGATGTTAAATAGCCCAATGATAAGCCACCTTTACTACTTTTATCAAAAGTTTTACAACATGACATGATAAACAGCTGCCAAAACCTTCACTCTTCATCTTGGAGTTTATTGGATTTTTAATTTTTAATTTAGCTTTTATGCCACAGTTAAGATGCATCAAAGAAGAATCTTCTGCAGGAGCAACACTGCTGCCTGTTTCTTTCTCTGCCTGTTCTGTGTGCAATCCGTCATATGGTTGTTATCGCTAAAGCTAAGGCTACAGGTCAATAAATGGTCCCTAATGTTGTTTGCTTTTAAAGCTGGATGTCATTAAGTTCAGGGGCACCTCGGTGCAAAAGCAATCATTACACAATTTGATTTAATATCAGAGCTTAACTACAGATAAAAGTGTTAGTAAACAAAACAAACATCTCTGAAGAAGAAAAAAACTGCATTTCTTTGGCATATAACCTTGCGAATCATTGACGAGATAAGTCCAGTGAGACTTTAAAATGATAAACAAGCATGGGGGATTTTGGGTTAGGTATCTTATAAATGTAATAGAGTTTCCTAATAAATGTATTGAGTATGGTGTCCAGGTCTGAGATGATGCTCATATGCTCTCATGGGAATTTGTTTTGATGGATTTAGTAACCTGTAATCTGTGCGTAGCTGAGGTTGAAAATGTCTGCATGTCTGCACCAAGTGGTCAGGGGTGTGATATGTAATCTGTCAAAATGAAAGGTGGCCTTCAGGTTTTTTCATCAACATTTTAAAAAACCGATCACAGACAGAAAATATTCGGTAATTATTTACAGCAACCTCTGAAGTAACTGTAACTTAGGGGCCAGATCGCATTATATTTTTGATGTGAAGTCAAGGACCAGAAGTGGCCTGTGGGCCAGGAGTTTGAGACCCCTGAGTTAATTGGTCTGTCTAAATTCTCCTAGGTGTGAGTGTGTGTCTGCATGTGTGTGTGTGCATGGTTGTTTGTCCTGTGTGTCTGTGTGTTTCCCTGTGATATACTAAAGACATGCCCAGGGTGTCCACCGCTTCTCGCCCAATGACGGCTGGAGAAAGGCACCATCCACTTTGTGACCCTTCAAGGACAGCGGTAGAGTTGTCAGTCTGCGACCCAGAAATCGTGGGTTCAATTCCTGCTTCTGCCTGCTACATGTTGTTGTGTCCTTAGGCAAGACACTTCACCTACCCGCCTACTGGTGTTGTCCAAAGGGGCCTTTGGTGCAATATGGCTGCGTCGCTTCTGTCAGTCTGCCCCAGGGCAGCTGTGTCTACAATCATACCTTGCTTCCACCAGTGAGTGAATGAATAATGGAGTTGTAAAGTGATTTGAGGGTCTCAAACACACTATATAAATGCAAGTCATTATTATTTTTAAAAATCATGTTGAGAGGAATCTGGGAATCCATTGATTGTAATCAGATGGCTTTACTATTAATTTCTTCTTTCTATCTCAGCTCTTAATAATTTTCACCAAATTTGTACTTCTCAAATGTTGCAATTTACCAGATTTTTTCATTTTCCTTGACTCCAAGAAATCACTTTCTGTTTTTCTTTCACATTTGTGCATTAGTTTTAATGCTGTCCTGAGAGTTGGGATTAATTTAAGCAGATGAAACTTTTCCTTAAGATCTGTTAAAATATGATTGTGTTTGTTTTTATTTCATGCATCATTAAATTTTTCATCTTTTAATCATGATTTAATTTAACTGTGATTTAAAGATCCATGCTTTCTTAATGAAGCACATTGGTATTTTTCTAATTTTTCTTTGCTATACAAATAAAATGTACTTACTTGCATCAGTGGAGCTCCTCTGCTATCCTTACTGTAAGTTAATCATAAACTTAATGAGTAGTTGATCAAAAAATAAAGCAATTCCCATATTGAACAGCTGCCGCGGGTAATATTCAGCAGTGGTGGTCATGACTGCAGTGAACAGCTGGTGGAGCTAATGTGCAGGACATCATCACATGATTCAAAGAAGAGACAGAGGATGTCACATGCTCAGTACAAACAAATTTTACTGGGACTTTAGCTGCTTGCTGCTTGAATGTTGAGACACTGAATAAATAATAAACCATAGTATCTTATTCTTTATGTGCCCTCTCTTAAAGCCTTATTTTATGTTCTTGGTGAAAGCTGTTCTGGTTTCAGTTTAATGTTCAGTTGAAGTTCTTCCGTATTTAGTGTTGGACAGTGAATTTGAGAATTGGCTCCTGTGACAACAGGATCAGCTAAATGAACAATTTGTGTTGAGTAAAAAAATGACTCCCCTCTGGTGAGTGGTCATCACAGCTCAGAGGTACACTGAACCTAATGAATTAACCGGGCAGAGAGCCAGCAGAAAGGAGAGCACACACTTCTTCCTTAAGTGTTTCCACCAGCTCGAGGTGTTTCAATGTCAGCCAAATCGCACGATGGATTAAATACTAGAGGAAAAACAGAGAGTGGGTCCTCTGTGTGTGTGTGTTTTTTTTTTTTTTTTTTGCTGTCTACAAGGACAAAGAATGGTATCTGACTGATTTACAGCCCCCAGCAAAAATATTCATACCTCTTGAATTTTTATCGAATATTATGTCATCTTAAACTCTAATGTTTTTTAATTAGGATTTTATATGATGGACAAACAAAACGTTGCGGATAATTAGGAAGTGTAAAGAAACAAAAACTTCTGTTTAAATGGAAAACATTTCAATTTCATTTCACATTCCAAAATGTTTGGCAGACATTTGTATTTGGCCTTTCTAGAAAGTACTCTGGTCACATGAGACCAAAACGTAACTTTTTGAACCACATACAAACTGACACAGATAATTTCCATTAAATATGCTCCCCACAGTGAAACACGGTGGAGGCACTGCAAAAAACTTGAATGGTTTAGGTCAAAGCAGATTCATGTGTTAGAAAAGTCTAGTCAAAGTCTAAATGTAATCTC
Organism: Valencia hispanica; assembly: GCA_963556495.2. Taxonomy (NCBI): domain Eukaryota; kingdom Metazoa; phylum Chordata; class Actinopteri; order Cyprinodontiformes; family Valenciidae; genus Valencia; species Valencia hispanica. Next base: position 25,495,428 of record OY747709.1, read on the forward strand.
ATGTAAAATGTGTTGCAAGACTCCAGCTACTCCAAGGTAATGTGCAAAGCTGGCCGAGACATACCTAAAAAATACTTGCAGCTGTAAATGAAAAGAAAGGGACTCATTCAAAGTTGGTTGCACTGGGTTTCATTTAAGGGGATCAGAAAAAGGGGGCTGAAACCAAACGCATACCACACTTTTATTTATTTATTTGCAATGTTAAAATTAGGAATAATTTTCCTGCCACTTGACAATTATGCTCAACATGGTGTTGGTCTATCATGTAAAATCCTTACAAAGTACATCAATGTTTGTGGAAGTAACATGTAGTATCACAGTGTGGGTCGCACATTCTCACACATTCTGTTTATCCAGACTTACCGCCCACTCTGGTGTTATTACTCTTATATTCCCAGCATGAGAGAATGAACTGTGCACTCTGTCCCATTTCTCCAACTAAAAGTTAAAATAAAACTGCTTATTTTAATAAGAACAGAGTAAACAGCGGAAATCAGACTAATGTATGGGAACCAGATGTTCTAAGAAAGATGCGCACCATTTTTCAGCCGTTATGTGCGTTAATTTTGATGCTTAAAAGTGGAATGAATGCATACAAGGAGAAAACAGTTCTGATTATGCGTTTAAAGTAAAACTGAAGTTTTGTGAGCCTCAGATAGAGCTTTTGTAACTTGTTAAACTGTACTGCTCCATTCTGTGGGGCAAAGATATTTCCTGTAATGCTTGCTTACGCCGTGTGTCCTTTTTCAGGGCTGCATGTCATCTATAGGGTATGCTCCTGTGCCATTTTTCTTTCTGAGACGAGGAGACACAAGAGGGGAGTTATTCACAAGCCTCTGACTTAAAGAAAGCCAACATCCACTGCAGTGATGAGTCAAAAAGCCAGATTCACTGCAGAAATAGTCATTATAGTTAAAGGTTAGGTCAGTGTCATGGTCTGTGTGTGTTTATTTAAGTTTATATCCTCCTCTCTGGTTTGTTGAGATCTGGCCAACAGGAGCCTCCAGCAGCAGGGGTCAAGTGAGACGCTGAAGGTCACCAGCACAGCTCAGATTGCAAGGAGGAACTATGACATGTGACGATCGTTCATGCTTCTCCTGACCACAATGACAGCGATGATGAAGGTGACACATAAAACTGAGGACGTCTTTTGCAACTGCTGCACTAAAATGTGTCGCAACTACCTGGTTACACAACAGCTATGAATTTTACAGTAAATAATAGACAAGCAGCAAAACCGACCCTGACATCAGTGCAAAACAGGTTTTAACTTAGTATTTTTGTTGTGTTTAAACTGATGGAACAGGCACTGAAAACCGGAAATATTCTAGACAAATTATCTTGTGGAAAAATGTTCAGCTAAGAAATGCAGATGAAATTTCCACAATATCTTGGTTTAAAAATCTAGATACTTCATTAGCAGCCTAAGCTGCAGTGAGTTTGACTTGTACAGATGGTGACACAACAACCACAGCATCAACTTCTGCTTTGGTGTTTAATGTCACATTTTCCAACTAACTTTGAAAAATCTTGTTTTCAAAATTATTTCAGCACCCTTCACAATTATTGGCAAAAACAAAAAGAGCAAAAACTAAAATAAATTAATGTTTGATGTAATAGCACTGGAAAAAATTAGAAAAAGTTCTACTCTAGATTAGATTACATTTATTTATTGGAGGAAAACAGACAATTTTAATAAAATCAATCTAAAAATTTGCTTGATATCTGTATCAAGCGGTCCAAATCTCTATACATCATCCTTGGTCCTGATGCACTGACAATGACTCAGTATCAATTTACAGATAAGGTATGCAATATTTCTTTCTCCTGTTATTTTAGAGTGTTTATGACACCACACTCTTTATCAAGGTACCCAGAGCCTTTGAAAGAGAACCAGGCCTAGAGCGTCATGGATCCGCCACCACACACAGTAGGAATTAAGTGTTTGTTCTCACAGATTCATACTTTTTTCATGCTAAACCCAACTGGAGAATCTAATTGCTTAATCTGACCTTAGCACACAGTTCAATTTAAGTAGTAGTAGTAGAAAAGTTTAATGTCACTGTGGGCCAATTGGATTTGCAGCAATGTCACAATCACAGGCACTTTGCAGGCCAGCAAAAAAATGATACAAACAGCAACAGACAACATAAGGGACATTCTTCCTACCTGCGCTACCACATTCGTTTTTACATTTTATAACTATTATTTTAGTTGAAGTCAAAGTAGAGTTGAGCAAACCCCAGATGCTTATCTTTGTGATGGTAGTAAACATGCTTGCTGGCATGATTCCCACACTGATTTTCATGGATAGTGCCAAATGGTTGTTATGGACATGTAAGGACCAGGGATGGAGAACTCGAGTCCTGGACTCGGACTCAAGTCACTTTTCAGGGACTTGACTTGATTTGAGCAGCATGCCAATGACTTGCACTTGGACTCGGGCTTGAGAAATTGCTGTTGTTGGATTAGCATGTTGCAGATGTTAATTTTAGCTTGTTATATTAGGTCAGATTACTGGACAAATCTTTTTTTTTAAAGGTTTTGTGGCCACAGTGGCCTTTATTTACAGTGGAAAGGTTACAGAAAGGGGAGAGAAGTGGGGAGTCGAACCCGGGACGGCCGCATTGAGGGCTAATGCCTCTGAACATGGGGCGCCTGTCCTAAACCACTGCGCCACGCAATGCCCCATCACTGGACAAATTTAATAACCTTCCAAAACCTTTGTAAGTGTACGGGTGACATGTTTATTTAATTGGTTTCAAACATACTTTAAGCACATTTTGTTTTGCACGCTACTGTGTTAGCTTGGTGCTAGCACGGGGGCATTGGGTACAATTTATTTTTAAATAAATAAAACCATGTATGGCTGCCATCATATTTGTCTTAAAATCTACACACTGCTGTCTTATTTTAGACTTGCTCTCAGGTGATTACTTGACTTGGACTCGAAGATTCTTTTTGGGACTTGGCCAGTATGACATAGCGACTCGACTTGGACTAATCCTATGGGACATGCACTTGAACACTAAGGACTTGAGTATGACTTGGAATTGAGAGATGGTAACTTGACTACAACACTGGTAGGGACCACAAGTGCCAAGCGTAGTGATTTAGAAATGTTATTTGACCTCCCTACCATCTTCTTGTTTACAGTTCCAGCTGTTTAAATATATTTAACTATTACTCTGACTGCAGATATGACCAGGTTTTGTTCAGTAACTAATTTTTGTAGTCATTTCCTGACTTAAAATCCACAAACACTTGCCTCACTTGAATGTTATGTGCTCTCCTGTCTTTCCCAACTTGAAGAGCATAAAGAGAAATGGCCTGTCTCACATTATCTTGATACCCCCAAGAAAACAGGACGTTTATAGAAACTAATCCACCTTTTTTTAATGAAAACCAAGCAATAATTGTATCACTGGTGGTAAATGACAATTCTTTCCTATGTATTTTTTTCTCTCCTAAAAAAATTACTCAAATTAAACCTCAGGTTATCCTTAAAGATTTCATCTTAAGGCTTTTTTATAATATCTGTACCAGAGGTGCCAATAAGCATGGAGCACACTGGAAATTTAAAGCATCTATTTTGGGAGAAATTCCAAAAATCATTCAATTCATATCAAATAGAAGAATTCTTTACATGTTGACATTATGATTGAAATTTGATAGATTATGCAACTTTAATAATTAGGTATTTTGAGATTTTAATCAATTAGTGTGCAATATAAAAACATGCTGAGAAACAAGAGAAATTTATTACAAGAGTAATACAGTAAGACAAGTGTCAAACTCAATTTTGTGCAGTTTTGATTCTTAAAAATCACTTTAGTGGTTGTCACTGAATGGGTGACCAGAGGTCATCAGTGTAAAACTATGCAAAGAAAAAAACAAGACAAGATCTAGAAACAACCTCCTCTGCTATTATAAAAGGAAAACCTTACTTAGTTTTCCTACAAGGCAACTGCAAATAACATTGCACAATATGTTAAAGAAGAATAAGAGTGTAGAGGGTAAACTGGCCAGCGATCATACCCAATTTACTTCAAAGAAAAAAAATTAAACCGGAAAAACAAAAGAAACAAAAATAGGAGATCCTAATATATTCAGCAGCTTAAATCCAAACAAAACCTTGAAAACAGCTAATTTAAAACATCACGTTGTCTTCTAAGTTTCCAAATGCTTACAGTGAGTCAATAAACTGGGACGTGATGCAACAGCTGCTGACATCACGTTAACATGAGATATATTTGTATTATATTCAGTTAATCCGAAACCACGGCACTGATCTTGGATACATTTTACATCTCAACATAGTTTTTCTGGTTGCAGAAACCGAACACAGACTAAGAACAAACCGGCATGGAAATACAGTACTGAAGACCCTGCTGCAGGACTAGTATAAGACCTTTAAAAAATAAAGAAAAAGATGAGGGGAATTTTTTTTCTGAATGGATCTGCTTAAGTCAAGCAGACCACATTCAGAGAAATGTGGAAACCTTCTAGTCTGCAACACTAACAGGGAAAATATGTTTTGAGAGATTTTCTCGTTTCTTGTTACATGGAAGTTTAGATTAAAAGACAAAGCTTACAGTATTTTCAGGACACAAAGTCAGCGATTACATCTCTTTTCTTCTCTAGGCACAATCAGCTGAACAAAACATTAAGATTTGTTTGCTCAACCGTTACTTCACAGCGGTAACTTTGTTACAGTACATGATAAACAGAGATGCTACAGTAAGCTGTCCTTCGTTTGGTGTAACAGAATCAAGAAACAAAACAGAAAAACTATAAGTGAAACACCACTTTAAGGAGTCAACAAGTGCTCACGTAACGATCAGTGTACTTCAGGTAATATCAACCCAACACCCACAGTGCAAGTATGTAACCCAGACGATGCATCTGCAGCTTCTCCAACCCATGCTGTAAGCAGGCTTCCTGCACGATTCCTTAACCTCTCAGGTGTTCGGTCCGGCTTCACTCGCCGCAAAGCGTGGAATCATCTGTCCGTCTGCACTCGTCTGTTACAGTCCTCATCATCTTCTCTCTGAGTGGACGAGTCCCGTCTCGTCTGGTGCGGCTGTGGCGTACCGTCCGAGCGCGGCGCCTCTGCTCGACATTTAGAGCAGCAACAGCAGAGCGCAGAGCAGAGGCGAGAGCGGATGGGCTGAGTAAAAAACACAAACATGACGCAGTTGGCTGCTCCCTGCAAGGTGTTCCCGATACCCTAAAGGGACATAGATAGATATAAAAAAAAAAAGAAAAAAAAAAAGAAATAAAGAAGTTACTTTAAATTGGAGAAAGTTTTCTTTTCTTGCCTAAACCCATTTAAAACATCCTGTGGTGGTAAAATGTCACAACATAGTGAAAGATAAACAGGAACAGTGACAGAGATGTTCCCATAGATGGTATTAATTTTGGGCTTTAAATGATGCATTTGACAATTTTTTACAGCTTTAGATGCAAACTAATATTTCCACAATAAACCTGATTCAATTGGCTTTTACAAGTCACAGTTCAGCCGCACACTTAATAGCCATAAAAAGGTTTCTGGCATAGTTCTGGCTCTCAGTTTTTGCCTTTTTTTATTGTGCTCATTTCACCCAATGAAAAAAAGAACGGTTCAAATAAATCGACTACAATCCCACAACAATATGATATTCACACTCTTGATGGGTGTGTGCACCCCTTAACTGCATAGCTTCTGTGGCATCTAAAGAAGTGGTTTCTAACATAGACGGCTGGTTTATAGAAAAAAAACTGCCTGATGGTTGTGGGATGAATCATGGGTTTAATCATATCCTCTCGTACACTCACAAGTTTAACAGCACATCAACTAATGATAGCACACATAGATGTGTCGTTTTCTAAATGCAGCAGACAACAAATGAAAACGACTACATTTGAACAGATCTCATCTCCACTAAAAGCTGCTTTTTTTCACACTTAAAAACTCACGTGTAGTGTGACCAACACGGGGTTCTGTCTGACCGGAGAGTCAGCCAGCAGCAGGACGAAGCGCACCGTGCTCCAAATTCGCAGGACGATGAAAATAATGGGGATGAGAGTTAGCTTCACATCTGCCATGGACGAGAAAGACTGCGACTGAGGCCTGTTGGCCAAGATGGGACGATACTCTGACAGGGCTGCGTGCTGCGTCAATCAGAAAACACAGACAGGGGATGATTTACAGAAGAACGGGAAACAAAGGAGAATGTAATGTACCATCAAGAACAATAGGTCATTTTCCATGACAGCAGCAGAAGTGAGACAAATGTGATCTATGATTTTAAAAGATCAGTGAGAATTAATTCGAATTTCATAAACTGAAAGAATAACGGCAAATTTTAAATGATAAATCCCAAAAAAACTATGGTGATCTTTCTTCTAATAAAAAAAGTGAGTATGTATTTAAAATCTGTAGGAAAGAATACAGTGTCTGTAAAAAGTATGGAATAAATAAGTGATTGCATAAATTTGAACCCCCTTTGAGTCAGTATTTAGTCTATGCACCTTTGGCTAAAATCACAGCAGAGTCTGTGTGGATAGGTCTCAATCAGGCTTGCACATCTAGACATTGCAGTTGTACTCATTTCTTCCTAGCAGAACTGTTCAATTTCTGCCAGGTCACGGTCTCTCAGTAAATGACAGCCTGATTTAGGCAGATTTACACACGCGTCATATTCCTTCCCATTTCTTATTGATGGCTTTAATGGAACTCTAGGGGATGTTCAGGAGGTTAGAGATTTTTTGTATCCATCCTCTGACTTATACTTTTAATTACCCTTTTCTCTGAGTTTCCTGGAAAGTTATTTTGTCTTCATGTTGCAATGGTTAATACTGATTAACCAACGAATGGACATTCCAGACACATATCTCTAAACTACAATTACTAGAGACACACTTACTCCACTCTGGTGATCTATATTCCTATCACACAGTACGTTTACATGCACATCTAAATTGAGCCTTTGGCAAAAATTTGACTAATAGCCCAACTAGAATGGGAGCCTTTATCCCAGTTTACATGTCTCTCAGAAAATCTAATTATTGAATGAAGGGCGTTTGCCACCGAAGCATGTTGGATTTTTCCGGATGGGTGAGAGTTACACAGATAGAAACAAATACGGACAGCAGTGAAGCAGACAGAATAGCCTAAATACAGAATTGGCACAATGAGCAAAGAAATGGACGACAACAACGCTGCAGCACTGAACATTTTGTAAGTAATGTAAGTAATGTTTGATTGTGTTTCACTTGTTGTTGCTGCTGTGTTGTTGTGTACCGGTGTTGTTATTCCTGCTTCTGTGGTCTCGTCACATCCCGTGAAAAGCTCGGCGGAGCCGGGGTTGAAGCTGCTCGCAGAGAAACGCGATTTCGCATTTGCATTATCTGGGTGCCTTAGTCCGATTATTCTAACTCTAGTTCGGTTCGACTTCAGCCAGACTAAGGTGTGTACATGTATTTCAAAAGTCTGATTTCAGTCGGACTAAGGCAATAATTCGGCTTTCTCTTGCTGCATGTAAACGGACTGACTATCACACTACTAGATTGACTGGAACTCTGTTGAATCAGATGGGACACTCTAAAGGGGGTGAATACTTGGAACCACTAATTTTGGTAAACACTTTATTTAGTTGTCATTTTGTAGAAATCAGCTTTCACTTTGACATTAAATATATTCACTTTGACATTAAATAGACATTAAATACACTTTTTTTATCATTCATTTGTAAAAGAAATCAAAAAGGGTAAAACAACCAAGGGGGTGAATACTTTTTATAGGCAATGTACAACCAAAACTAGATAGAAACAGAGTGGCTAAACAATTGCAAACGCATTAACATCTTTTTTCTGCATCACTCTCAGACAAGAAGTTTCCAGGTTCACAGTGTTAGAGAAGATAACAGCAGAATAGGTTTCTATAATAAACCTTTACACTGACCTTTTGATAAAGTCAACCTGCCATAACGGAAAAATCTCATACATGATAGGCTTTGATGGAACTGGTCCAATGACAATTAATGACAGCAGTCATGAATATTCATAGAGACTTTCTGAGAGGTTGTTATTTAAAGTCTGACATTGAAGGGACACCGCCCACTGCTGTATTAGAGCCAATGGTTCTGTCCATCAAGATAAAACTAGCCATGATCGCTTAAATCTCTGTTTAGACTGGTTTGATGTTTTAGATTACAACTAAACGATCCAAACTTACTTTGTAATCATTGTTTCTCCTGTAATCAGGCTTGCTACTGTATGCATCTTCAAAATCAAAATTATCCCCTTTTCCATAGTCAAATCTCCAAAGTTCTTGATTAATACTTTGAATTAAACTATAAAAACAAAAGTTCATTAGGGATTTAAATAGGAAATCAGAAAAATGCTTAAAATCTGTAACCTAATAAAAATTATGGTAGATCAATTAATAATTGGTCTCTCATCACAACTGCTGAAAGACACTAGATTCTACTGTATGTATGACAGACGTGGAAAGTGGACAACTTTTCCATCTTAGGTCCAGAAATTAGTCAAAAAAAAACTGCTCTGTTCAAACAGAAAACATATGTACACATTCTGCAGACAGATGGGCCCCTCACCGCTTTGTGGATATGCCTCTTGATCAAGATGTAGAGCACAGGGAGAGTGAGGTAGGCCAGAAATTCCCAGATCTTTCCAGTCAGCAGCATCCACAGGACCCGATCCGGAGCGTTGATCCTGACCCAGCACCAGCCCACAGACACCTCTGATGCATCGTAGCCGATCTTCTTGAGGCACACAGCGGTGACAGTAATGATCAGAGGAACACCCCAGCTAGAGAAGAAAAGCAAAACACGGTTTGGAGATTCAGTGTTAGTTACGTCAAAGGTCACCTTCATGTTTTGGAGGTTTCATTAATCCTTGGTGGGTATAAGATCCAACAAATCGCACCCTCCAGTAGGGTTGGGCGATTATGAAAATAAAACAATCGCCATTATTTTCACTATATTGAACGATTTCGATTTGATTTTTGTCTAATGAAAACATGAAAAAAAATTTTTTTAAATATAGCCCTAAGTATTAATGTTGCATACAGATCGTGTGTCCCACTCCTGTTGTATTGCTAACAACATCACATTATTTCAAAACTGCGTGCTAATGCTAACTGCTAACCTTCTACTACGGAACAACCATTCAACAGAAACGGAGATGGGAACCTCCAGAACCACACAGTTGCTACACCGACACCACACCTCTCACATGGCCAGGCAGGCACAACGCAAAACACTTGCTATTGGAGTAAAAATCCTCAAGAAAAGCTCTTATTCCTTAATGCTCCAATATCTGGGGGAAACTGCCGGGTCCTTTTCGAATCATCATCCAGCCCGAAGCAGCATTATTACCTTTTCCACTGAGTTTGCCAGACAATAAGTAACTGCATTTGTTAGTTTTTGGTGTAATAGCAGCGAAAGATGAGGCGATGGACTGCTGCTGCTTTATTCTTGCGCCAGAGCTACTGCTAGCATGGCTACTGCCGCTGCTAGTGCTAGCGTCACTTTTCACTGATGTTGACCGTTTTTGCTGACTCTCTTTGTACTCAGAGGGATGATAGGACTTCAGTTGATTAAGCAGATTGGTTGTATTACCTAGCTTTGTTGAAAAGGTCCTTCGGCAGAGCTTAGAGATTGGGTTAGTCTGGCTGCTGTCCTCTCTGAAATATCCAAACCATTTCCAAACTACTGAGCTCACGATGCCACTTCTCTCCACAAAGTCATTGCCGTGTTCTCATCTGTGGTCAGTTTTAACAATTGGGTTTTTTTTATCGTCTTCCTTGTGTCCATTTTCCTTCAAAATTGTTCACCAGCTGTACACTCTTCACACACCACTTTCGTTTTACCTACCAGCGGGGGCCTCCTGCTTCTCAGGAGCGCTTGTTTTTTTGCGACTTGATTGGGCAGTTAGCTTGACAACAAGGCGGCGCTTCGACGGATTGGTCTATTGGCAAAACGATTAAAACACACCACTCAATTATCGTCATCAAGCTTTTTAATATCGCGATATCGATTAAAATTTGATTCATTGCCCAGCCCTACACTCCAGTCGTCCCTCTGGGAACCGTGAACATACTGCATTTTCACACCACCACAGATGACAGCAAGAAATCAAATGTGACCCTGGACTCTTAACTGAGATGTTTTACTTTAATCTGTGCAAGAACGGCTCGGCTGACCCAATCATAAATCCATCTATCTATCTATCTGCAAACTGCTGGTTTAGTTTGTGCATTGCAAAACCACAAGATAATTTTTCTTAAAACCACTTTCTGAAAAACAGTGTTCACCATTTTCTACTCAACCATGACTTTTTCTTTTAAAAACACTTAATCTAAAAGATAGTTCAGCTGATTATTCTATTATGAAATGATAGGTAGATTTTTATAAATACCACCATTATTGTGTTTCTATGTGTTATATGGATCCCTCCATTGTTGAGCATTGCAGAAACAAAATTCACATTTGATTATGTGCCGTCGTTTGTGTTGGTGTGATGGCTCCAGCCCAGGGGCCAGTATCATTCTAAACCCAGTCCTGCTAAGAGGGGATGAATATAAATACATGCCACACACATTTCAGATTTCTATTTTTTTAAAAACAAAAACATGAAAAGTTGTTTTTAGACTTTACAAATATGCACTTCTCTCTGGTAGTCTATCATAAAAAAACAGTAAGATACATTGAAATTTTGATTGTAACCCAAGGTGGGGAGAGTAGCCAAAAACTGTCTTCAAGTAAGACCAGCAGTAGCCTACTTCACAATGTTGTTACTCAGGTAAACGTAAAAAGCAGGCATCCAAGAAATTGCTCAAGTGAAAAAGTATTTCTTAAAAAGGCTACGCAAGTACAGAATGACTGATCACAACAGCTGATTTAATAATTTACAATGTTATCAGACAAGAATATACAGGTGAAAAATTTGAATATCGTGCAAAAGTTAATTTATTTCAGTGATTCAATTTAAAAGGTGAAACTAACGTTTGATCTAGACTCATGACATGCAAAGCGAGATATTTCAAACCTTTATATGTTATAATTTTGATAATTATGGCTTACAGCTTATAAAAAACCCAAATTCAAAAATCACAGAAAATTAGAATATTGCATGAAATCAATAAAACAAGGATTTTAAATAGAGAAATGTCAGACCTCTGAAAATCACAATTATGCATATGTACTCAGTACTTGGTTTGGGTCCCTTTTGCATCAGTTACTGCCTCAATGCGGCGTGGCATGGATGCTATCAGCCTGTGGCACTGCGGAGGTGTTATGGAAGACCAGGATGATTCAGTAGCACCTTCAGCTCTTCTGCATTGTTCGGTCTCAGGTCTCTCATCTTTCTCTTGGCAATGACTCATAGATTCTCTATGGGGTTCAGGTCAGGTGAGTTTGCTGGCCAATCAAGTACAGTAATCCCGCGGTCATAGAACCAGTGTTTGGTACTTTTGGCAGTGTGGGCAGGTGGTAAGTCCTGCTGGAAAATGAAGTCAGCATCTCCATAAAGCTAATCTGTGGAAGAAAGCACTAAGTGCTCCAAAATGTCCTGGTAGATGGCTGCATTGACTGTGGCCTTAATAAAGCTCAGTGGACCAACACCAGCAGATGACATTGCTCCCCAAATCAACACAGACTGGAAACTACACATTGGACTTCAAGGATCTTGGATTGTGTGCCTCTCTGTTCTTCCTACAGACTCTGTGACCTTGGTTTCCAAATGAGATGCAAAATTGGCTGTTTTTCTTTTTATTATTTAGCCCAGCTCAGACGCTTCTGATGTTTGTTGTTCAGGAGCGGCTTGACAAGAGGAATACGACATTTGAAGCCCATGTTCAGGATCTGTCTCTGTGTGGTGGCTCTTGATGCACTAACTCCAGCCTCAGTCAACTCCTTGTGAAGGTCCCCAACACTTTTGAATGGCCTTTACCTGACAATCCTCTGCTTGTGCACCTTTTTCTTCCACATAACTTTCTAATAATGTGCTTTGATATAGCACTTTGGGAACATCCAACTTCTTTTGTAATTACCTTTTGAGGCTTTCCCTCCTTATTGAGGACGTCAATGATGGTTTTCTGCACTACTTTCAGGCTAGCAGTCTTCCCCATGATTGCGATTCCTACTGACCCAGACTAAGAGACCATTTAAAGGTTCAGGAACCCTTTTCAGGTGTTTTGGATTAATTAGCTGATTAGAGTGTGACACTTTGAACCTTTTCACAATATTCTAATTTTGAAGTTGAAGCTTTTGAATTTGGGGGTTTCATAAGCTGTAAGCAATAAGCATCAAAATTATAACAACTAAAGGCTTGAAATATTTAGCTTTGCATCTAATAAGTCTATATTATATATTAGTTTCACATTTAGGTAAAATTACTGAAATAAATGAACTCTTGTACGATATTCTAGTTTTTTGAGGTTCACCTGTAAAGTTACGTGCAAATTAAAATGAAATATACAAATAATCAACATGATTACAAATAAATTTTAAGCAGAGCAAAGATTTTTCCAAATCATTTTTTTTTCCAATATAAAACAATCTAATTGACAGTAGGTGATGTGCATATATTTGTTAGAACATGGTAAAGTGCTTCCAGTGATAATGTATAGTGCTTAATGTATTTTATTAAATCTTAAAATGGCTCAACAAATAGGAAATAACATCAAAACAACAAAGCGTGTGTACAAAGAGGTCTCACTTTCACATTTGCATCTGGTGTATATTTTGGTTAAAACCAGCTTGTTCTTGACTTTAATCAGTAAAATGACTTGCATTAAGTAAAGTATCCAGATATTTTACTCGGGAAACAGTAGCGATACTTAATTATAATATTACTGATTTAAAAATAAAAAGTGCGGTAAAACTATGTTTTCTAAAAAATAAACAAACTCAAGCAACTGTAATTACTACCCATCTCTGGTTGCAACGTGTCAAAGGTTCAAGGGGTGTCAATACTTTTTACAACACTTGATTGAAAAAGAAGGATCAAATATATATATAGCTTAAAATAAATAAGTTAACCTGGGTTACTTTAGCCCCACTTTCTAAGTGGAAACCGTTCGCTGGAGTAGTTCCACTTTAAGACGATATATTAGCCTTTTCCCCCATCGTCAAGTAACATAAATTAAAACCCTATTACTTTTCAACGGAGACAGAAATTCAGATGAACTCTCACTGTTGTTTTGAAGCATTTTTCCGATGAAATAACTTCCCGACATGCCTCAGGCGTGGCTCGGTGTCTCTTTGCGGCTACTTTTGACGCTAACTAGTCTGCTTCCCGGCGACTTACATACCTGACCAGGTGGAAGAACAGCACCAGGCTGTCCGCGGCCCTTTGGCTCGACCTGACGATGAAGACGTAGAGGTACACGGCGATGGACACGGTCCAGAAGAAACTGCTGGTGTTGGCGAAAGTGGATATGGCTCCCTGAGCGACGCATTCGGGAGAGTCGGTGCGGAAAACACTCCAGACTCCGAAGGCGTAGGAGACGGCCGAAAGCCAGTCGGAAACCGAGAGGAACACCAGCAGCCTCCGCGGCGTGGTCCTCAAGTCCGTCCAGATAATGTGCGTGAGGATGATCAGAGAGGAGCCCAGGAAGGAGAGAGCGCAGGTACCCAACACCACCACCTGCTCAGACAGATACAACTCTGTCTGGTTCCCGCTGGCCATCGCTCACTGCTATATCAGAGTTGTTCCCAACACCTCTGGGAGCAGTAGCAGCAGATTGGTGCTGCATGTCATCATGACTTCAATCTGAGGAAGTTTAAAACTCCGAGTCTAGACGAGGCAAACAAAACTTTTCACCCTGCGTTTAAGCCCTCCCTGCCTCCGTCTCTCCCCGCCTACTGGTTGCACCAACCGGAACCCAAAGCAGAACTCAGTCAGCTGGTGAAGGGAAAAAACAGGTTTATTTTTGTCCTGAGATTATTTATTTCTTAGCTGGTGTAACAGCTGTTGTGTCACCGTGTGACACACGATATTAAGGTTCAAACATAGATTTTTTTTTATATCTAAAAAGTGACCCACAAATTAAGAAAGAACAAACAAAAATGTTTAAGTGATCAAAAAACAGCCCATTCTAACTTAAAACCCCGTTTCAAAGTTTGACATTTTAGCAGTGGCGCCACCAAGGGGGGCCTTAGGGGCAATGGTCACCAATATATTTATGCATATTTCATTTTTCTGTCCATCATTATATGGTATTTGAATGTCCTTCACTCACTCAGTCCACCTACCTTGCGTTGATTTTTACAGCACATATTTAATTTTTTAAAATATGTTTTGACTAAAATGCTACTTAGTTCTGGTTGCATTTTAGTCATCTGTACCCATTTTCATTTATTTAAAATAGATACTCATAAAAGCGGAAACGCGCCTATGGAGGAATTTTCATACAGCTTTAAAGAAAATATTGTTTTTTAACCAATTTGGAATTAAATAAAAAAATACACAATGACTATTTCAGAGGAAATGTTCAAGCACGTTGAATGATAAAGACTTGTAGTTTTTGCAGGAATTTAAACTGAACAAAAAATAAATTCTGTCCACCTGGGTAACGTATGATATAAACGATTAGCATCCTTACCTTTGCACTGACCCCAGGAAGGCCAGCTTCTTTATGTCTCTTCAGGTTGGTTTGTTTGTTGTTGGGTTTTTTGCAAGTTATTGTTGCTCTTTCATTAAAAATCCCTCAGTTTTGTTATTAAATGTAGAATATTTCAATCCATATGCTTATTTGGTCATGATGTTAAAATTGTTTCATATTAGTCCTCCAGACCTTTGGGAGAATCCAATCCAATCCATCTTTATTTATAAAGCACTTTAAAAACAACACAGTTGACCAAAGTGCTGTACACAAACACCCATAATTAACACAAGAAATAAACAAACAATTAAATTAAAAATACTGCTAAATGAATAAATGGATAAGTAAAACACAACGCTTCAGTCAGAGTTAAAAGCCTGAGAAAATAAATACGTTTTAAGAGAAGATTTGAAAACAAGGAGCAAGTCTGTCTGCCTGATCTCTCCCACCTACCTCTTCTTAAAAAAATCAAATTTGGACTCATCAATTCCAAATAATTTTAGACCTATATCCAAACTTCCATTTCTGTCCAAAATACTGGAAAAAGTGGTTGCCAATCTACTTTCGACTTTTTTAGAAGAAAATAATATCTTTGACACTTTTCAGTCTGGTTTCCATGAGCGTCATTCTACGGAAACAGCTTTACTTAAGGTGTCTAGTGATATCTTGTCTGCAGACTCTGGAAAAAACACAGTGTTGGTCCTGTTAGATCTCTCCTCTGCGATTGATGCTGTTGATCACCACATTTTGCTTGCAAGACTGCGTGACCTATTTGGACTGTCAGGTTCAGTCTTATCTTGGTTTTCCTCATAACTGTCTGGCAGGAGTTTCAGTGTCTCTGTAAATCAGTTCATGTCAGATTCTGCTGATCTGTTGTGTGGTGTACCCCAAGGTTCTGTCCTGGGTCCAATTTTATTTTTGCTCTATATCCTTCCCCTAGGAAAGCTCATCAAAACATTTGATAATGTCTTTTACCATCTTTTTGCAGACGACCTCCAACTCTATTGCTCAGTAAACCCCTCTGAGATTCAGAAATTGGAATCTCTATTGACTTGCGCTAAGGAAATAAAAAAATGGCTAGCTGAAAACTCATTGAAACTAAACTTGGATAAAACCGAGGTACTAGTGATTGCCCCTGATGAGGCCGCCGCTAACATTATCCAGCACTTAGGAGATCTGAGTTGCTTTGTAAAACCTAGAATTAAGAATCTGGGGGTAACATTCGATAATGCTATGTCCTTGGAGGCACATACCAAACTAGTTATAAGAAATTGTTTTTATCAGCTGCGTAATATTTCCAAACTTCGTCAGCTGGTCTCCAGGGAGGATCTGGAGCTAGTTATCCATGCTTTCGTCTCATCACGACTGGACTATTGTAATAGTCTGTTCTCCTGCCTTGACAAAAAGTTCATGTCTCGGTTGCAACTGGTTATAAACTCTGCGGTAAGACTGCTGACACGCACAAACAGGAGAGCTCACATTACCCCTGTTTTAAAGGCACTCCACTGGCTTCCCTTGTACTTTCGTGTGAAATTTAAAATCTTAGTGTTGACTTTTAGAGCTTTTCATGGTCAGGCCCCTCCCTATGTCCAGGAGCTGCTTCGCCCATATGCTCCTTCTCGGGGCTTCATTCAAGGGTCCAAAATCTCCTTATGGTCCCACGTACTCAGTTTAAGACCCGTGGAGATCGCTCCTTCCAAGCAGTTGCCCCCAAGTTCTGGAATGAGCTTCCTATCTGTCTACGTTCATTAGACTTAGTGGATGTTTTTAAGAAGAATCTCAAGACCTACACTACCGTTCAAAAGTTTGGGGTCACATTGAAATGTCCTTATTTTTGAAGGAAAAGCACTGTACTTTTCAATGAAGATAACTTTAAACTAGTCTTAACTTTAAAGAAATACACTCTATACATTGCTAATGTGGTAAATGACTATTCTAGCTGCAAATGTCTGGTTTTTGGTGCAATATCTACATAGGTGTATAGAGGCCCATTTCCAGCAACTATCACTCCAGTGTTCTAATGGTACAATGTGTTTGCTCATTGGCTCAGAAGGCTAATTGATGATTAGAAAACCCTTGTGCAATCATGTTCACACATCTGAAAACAGTTTAGCTCGGTACAGAAGCTACAAAACTGACCTTCCTTTGAGCAGATTGAGTTTCTGGAGCATCACATTTGTGGGGTCAATTAAACGCTCAAAATGGCCAGAAAAAGAGAACTTTCATCTGAAACTCGACAGTCTATTCTTGTTCTTAGAAATGAAGGCTATTCCATGCGAGAAATTGCTAAGAAATTGAAGATTTCCTACAACGGTGTGTACTACTCCCTTCAGAGGACAGCACAAACAGGCTCTAACCAGAGTAGAAAAAGAAGTGGGAGGCCACGTTGCACAACTGAGCAAGAAGATAAGTACATTAGAGTCTCTAGTTTGAGAAACAGACGCCTCACAGGTCCCCAACTGGGATCTTTATTAAATAGTACCCGCAAAACACCAGTGTCAACATCTACAGTGAAGAGGCGTCTGCGGGATTCTGGGCTTCAGGGCAGAGTGGCAAAGAAAAAGCCATATCTGAGACTGGCCAATAAAAGAAAAAGATTAAGATGGGCAAAAGAACACAGACATTGGACAGAGGAAGACTGGAAAAAAGTGTTGTGGACGGATGAATCCAAGTTTGAGGTGTTTGGATCACAAAGAAGAACGTTTGTGAGACGCAGAACAACTGAAAAGATGCTGGAAGAATGCCTGACGCCATCTGTTAAGCATGGTGGAGGTAATGTGATGGTCTGGGGTTGCTTTGGTGCTGGTAAGGTGGGAGATTTGTACAGGGTAAAAGGGATTCTGAATAAGGAAGGCTATCACTCCATTTTGCAACGCCATGCCATACCCAGTGGACAGCGCTTGATTGGAGCCAATTTCATCCTACAACAGGACAATGACCCAAAACACACACCAAATTGTGCAAGAACTATTTAGAGAAGAAGCAGGCAGCTGGTATTCTATCGGTAATGAAGTGGCCAGCGCAGTCACCAGATTTGAACCCCATTGAGCTGTTGTGGGAGCAGCTTGACCATATGGTACGCAAGAAGTGCCCATCCAACCAATCCAAATTGTGGGAGCTGCTTCTAGAAGCGAGGGGTGCAATTTCTCCAGATTACCTCAACAAATTAACAGCTAGAATGCCAAAGGTCTGCAATGCTGTAATTGCTGCAAATGGAGGATTCTTTGACGAAAGCAAAGTTTGATGTAAAAAAAATCTTATTTCAAATACAAATCATTATTTCTAACCTTGTCAATGTCTTGACTCTATTTTCTATTCATTTCACAACGTATGGTGGTGAATAAGTGTGACTTTTCATGGAAAACACAAAATTGTTTGGGTGACCCCAAACTTTTGAACGGTAGTGTATTTATTTACACAAGCCTATCCTATTGTGTACTTCTTTAAAATTTTACTTTTATCTGTTTTTATCTTCTTTTATTGTTTTCTTTTTCGTGAAGCACTTTGTGACTCCCTGTCTGTGAAGGGTGCTATATAAATAAATTTTGCTTGCTTTCTTGCTGATCTGTAGAGGTAAAGCATTCCAGAGTTTTGGGGCAGCACCTGAAAAAGTCGGGTCCCCTCTCAGCTTCCTGTTCGTCTTTGGAACAGTTAACAGCGACTGATCCACTGATCTCAGAGAAAGTGAGGGAGAGTACGGCTTCAGTAGATCAGACAGGTAAAGTGGGGCAAGACCATTAAGACATTTAAAGCAAACAAAATAATTTAAAAATCTTTTCTGAAACTGACAGGAAGCCAGGGTGCAGGATACCAAAATCGGGGTGATGTGCTCTCCTTTATGAGCACCAGTTAAAAGTCGAGCTGCATTTTCTCACTGGAGACATGTGACCCCCACCTCGTGGTGGACACAAGCCATCATCCACTTCCTGCCATTACAGAAGATCAAGTCTCATTGGTAACTTTTTTTTAAGCTTGTCCTCCCTTTCCACAAGACTGAAATTAGACCTGATTGGTTTCATCTCCCTTAGCTTTTGCTGTCTCATTTTTACTGGTTGACAACAATGTTAATGATGTTTATGTGTTTATCTGTCATTCTGAATTAGTTTTTTAATCAGCTTTAGTCTAGTTTGAATCCCTAAAAAAGGTTGTTGATGACAACAATGACAAGGTTATTTGTCCAAAAAAGTGACATCCCAGTAATAAAATTCCTGAAATGGCTTTTCGTTTTGTTATACCACCCAGCGATTGGAAGTTGTCCCCATCTTGGTGTCCCTTTGAAAGCTTTCGGGAGACGCCCATGCACAGTTTTCTATTATTAATCCAGCTATTTTGATTGTTTAAATCTTTATGGTTATAATAACACACATTTACTGTACGGTTCCAGACGTCTTAAGTTTCCTAAAAAACATGAGTTGTTTAAAAATAACTAATAACCAAACGCCATTAACAGCATAAACTAATATAAATAGTACTCTCATCGAACGTTTTTGTCAGTTCTAGGGTTTCAATGTATAAACGATCTGATCTTTACTGGATTCTAAAATTATTTGAATCTAATACAAAGTACAAAACCACACATCACTGATCTCACTATTTCATCGTTATCGAACTGAGGTGAATCTAGAATGGAAACGTCTGTAACTTCAAAATCCAAGAAATGCTAAAAATAAATAAAACCCTAAATTTAAGGGGGGATACCTTCTTTTCCCATTACTGTGAGTAATGATAGATTTACTGCCTCAAAGAAACAACAACAGACTGTTGTTGTTTTTTTACATCCCATAGGAAATATTTTTATTTTGCACTACGTTGTCCATCACCTTCTATTGTCTTTGATTGTACATTAACTGCTGTTTGTGAGGCGTGTTTCACGTCATCTAAACTTAAATTGAAAGTCCTGGTTTTATCCTTTTTATTAATTCATGCTCTACATCTCCAATCCCTCCAACTCCACTCAGGACATGCACTATTTGAGCTGCTGCCTTCAGGCAATCACCTCAGAGATCTGCAAACCGAAATATCAAGACACAAAAACAGCTTTTTCAATTAACTGCAACATAACCTACAACATGGCAGAGTATTAAAATCTATCCAACATTCCTACATGCTGGCTTTTAAGATTTTGTAAATACCAACATCGTAATAATACGTAATTCCTGGATGATTAAAATGTAATTCGGATGTTCATATTAAGTTAAAATATTAAAATAACCATTTATACCTCGTTTCTTACTGCAAAACTATGATGATTGGAGGTCTACTGAGCCTCCTGTTCTTTTTTTAATGTTTTTTTTATTTGTTATTTGTATAGCAAAATACATGCAAGTACTGGCAATTTATTTTCCAATTTTAAATTATGGGTTGAAATACTAACAAGTATCTCTGTTTCTGTCTGAAGTGTAAACTAAACTTGACTTAGTGCTGTGAGACTAAATTGACGAGAGCTTGTTCAAGGTTTTTCCTGAGTAAGCTCAGACCCTTTTAAAATAGCAAAAAGCCTCTCGCTCTTGACGTACTGTATTTTATGAGGTAGAAGGTGTTTACATTAGGTTCTGCTCTAGGTAAGCATTAGTGGATGATAAAAGTGAGAATCAATATGGTGATTAGGAAGGCTGGTTCTGACCACAAAAAAAGGAAAGGGCTGCATTAAAAAGCGCTTTGCAACTTAAAGGTGGTCCATCACACATTGTTTTTAACAGACCTAGAAGGTAATTTACTCAGTGAGTGGTTATGCCTTTGTGCTATTTTCTAAAGAAGAAAAAAAGCTCGGAGGATAGCTTGACCTTGCACTGCCCAGATTGAGCATGAACTGATACAGCAGGAAGAAAAAGAGTATCAGACGTTTTAATAAGTAAATATATTTCTGTGAGGGCTGTTGAGATGAAATTCCAACCAAATGTTTGTAACAACCCGTGATTTACACATCCAAAAAAATCAAAACTTATTAGTCCAAAAACGAAGTAATGTTCTATAAAGTGGAATATTAGAGGGAATAAGTTTTGAATGGATGAAGAAAATCAGACACAAAAAGCATTGTAAAGCAAGAAACCAGCAAAAAATGTGTCAGTATTTAGAAAAACAATCCTGACCCCGATGCAAATTAATATCTGCAAATTTATTCCTACCTTGTAACTTATGAAAGAGTTTCTGATTACCAAGGTATCATCCTAACACGTCTCATATTTGGTAAAAGCTAAGAGCTCCCTCAAGAACTTCACAACCATATCGTTGCAAAACATATTGATTACATTGGTTACAGACATAATTTAAACTTCTGAGTTCTGATAATGAAAAGAACATAGTTTCACCGTGAACCACTCACAACCAGGTGCTCCTCACAAAATTTTTGACACTAAAGTGAAAAGAACAATGAGAAAAATTGTTTATGAGCCAAGGAGCACAAAGAAAGACTTTAGAATTTACAGAATTAGCAAATACAGTTTTCCTATGAAAATAAGAAGTAATGCACTCTGCCACCATGATCTCTATGATTACTCACTGCACAAAACTCCACTGTTAAAGAAAAAGCAGATGGACGCTTGTTTAAAGTTTGGACATTTGGACAAGCCAGTGAAATATAGTCTGGTTAGATGAGACCAAACTGAACTCTTTAAATTTCATTGATGACACAATGTTTGGCTCTGGAAGACTTCATGTAAGTTAAGGAAAGAAGAATGGAGACTTTTCCTGGGAAATTCTTGACAACAGTCAGAAGACAGAATGAGGTTGGATTTTTCAGCAGTGATGCCATTGTTTGTTTAAGATAGGTTGTTTGGAAGAATGGGTCAAAATCCCACCTGAACAATGCAAGTTATTGGTATTATCCAAAAAGTATTGATTACATTTTGATAAGGGTGTTCCGAACTTAGTCCCGGTGTCCTTCCACTTTATTACATATAACTTAATTTAAAGCCTAATTTCTCTTTATCTCGTTGCAATTGTGTATTTCTTGGGTTGTTACCAAGATCTGCTGTGAAAGTCACATCAATTGGTCCATGGGAAATATAATCAATACTGTATGTTAGATCCAGAGTAATTTGTGTCTCCGATGGCTTTTTGTGCTATAAATGTAGCCTGTTCAGATATAGTTTGTTGTAAAAGACATAGATTTATGGTTATTTAAATAAGTAGAAACATTTTTTCCTCTTGGGATCTTATCTAAATCTAATAATAAAATCAAATCTAATAATACAATCTGTAAAAAGTGGCGTCTTTATTTCTAGATTACCAACCTCAGACTGTACATTTATTTTGGTGTTGCTGATGTATAGTTGGCAATACAAATGGCAAAGTTTATTTATTAAGTCCAAATTTTACTTTTAAACCCTTTTCACATACTAAGTATATCTTATGACACCAAGCCTAATAGATTTATATAGGCTTCACTTTTTTTAATGCTGCAGTTCACATCTAATGAAAAATTATTAACAATTACATGACCCGGAGTTCATTATTATCATTTTAGCTTCATGAAAATTATAAACGGCTACTTTACTTGTAATTTATCTACAATTGAAGAGTTTCACCAATAAATAAATAAAAACTAATTGTGAATAAAGTAATATAAACTGAATTAAACCTGTGCCGTTGATGGGCATTCTTGGTCCTAAAATAAAATTTCCTCTTATCATGCAGCTCGCAGGGCCCCAATAATAAGGTGACGACTCGTAGCCTCTTAGATTAATGAGAGACGTCTTCTGTTCTTTGTGTCCAGCAGCTGTTAATTATTTCCTGGCCTTGTATATGAGGCTTTCATTGAGTTAAAGCCTTAAAGCCAGCGAAGCAGCGACCTTGTGTTCAAGCTGTAGTTTACTGCTTCTGCATCGCTGCAGCTCAGAAAAAACTGCAACCCCCTCCACCTCCCCCTGGGTTGCAGCAGTGCAGTGGAAACATCAGGGGCTTCTTTTTTTTTTTTTTGCTGACTGCAGCAACCGTCACACCTGCATTAGAGTAAGAATCGCACATGAGCAGCACTGACATGTTTTTCATTCCCATTTGTCTTATTCTTTATGCAAAAACAAAGCATCAGAGGAACAAGATAGATTCAGCTGTAATTACTGAGTGAGTCTTTGAATTGATGTGCACCTGGTTCATTTTCACTCATTAAGTCTGCTTTGTTATCCTGGCATCCTCAGCTTTTCAGGGACCTTGGTGCTTTAACAAGCCACAAAGTGGTTCACACACAGCAAAACATTTTGTTTTCAAAAATAAATGATAGTGAATAATAAACCTGTTATTATGAAACATTTATTTACATTTATTTATGTCTTTTGTTAAACTGACAATTTAAATTATACTTGGTTACAAAGAAAGATGCACTTTCAACTGAAAAAAGGAATCCTGTGTTATTAGGCCTTGCAAATATTTCTTGGAGACTAAAAACGAATAAAGATGAATGTAGGTTTATTTAATTGGTGCAGACCTTGATCAACACAAGCATGCAGAGAGGTCGCGTTCAGTAGATGGCAGCAGAAGAACATGGGTTTACAGCTTAGAGTTCAGTGGTTTGATGCCTTCATCCAGATGTACATGTTGGTAACAAAAAGGCCATGCGCTCTTTCGATCTGTCTGTATCTTGTTCACATTTCAAACTTACAGCCTGGGTCTGTTTCAACTTTCCCTGCAGTGAAAATCTTTGATCCTCTTTGCACCTCGTGATGATCATTGATCTCAGGCGTTCTTATTGCGAAGAATTTCTGCGGCAGTATACTTGCTGATTGCTTCGTTCTCACTCCTCACAACAACCAGCTAAGACACTGCCAGAGAAACACCCACAGCAGCCGCGGCCTACCGTCCGTCCACCCGTCCGTCCACCCGTCCGTCCACCCGTCTGTCCGCCTCCTTCCTGCTCAGCGGGAGCTTGACTGGTTTTAGCTGCACAGTTTGACCCCGTCAGTCTGGTGTTGCTGCCGTTTGTGTCTCACTTTCCCATCTTTTTGGTGGTGGGATGCTTTGCTAATCACTAGAGGACCTGCAGAATAAAAGATGTAGTGAAGAAAAGGATTGAGTAACAATAGTTTTTGAAAACACGCTTATTTTGAATGGATGTATTTTCATATCATGTAAAAATATTCAAGTGAATAGGAAGTGTTTGCTCCCTCTCCGGTAACCCAGAGCTTGTTTCTAAATAGATACTCCATATCCCTCCAGCCTTTTTCTGCAGCCTCACTTGAAGTTTGCATAACTTGGACAAACACAAACACCCACGAACTAATAATAGATCTCTCATGACTCATGATTTTGCAACAAAACCTCGGTCTGATTTAGCCTTCACCTACTTGTGTGCCATACTTGTGTATCTGTTCACTCGAATACTACATAAGCCGTTGTGTGTTGATGTACCTCAGGAACAACAACTAAAACCCTCCATCCCCCTTGCTATCAGTTGCGTCCACTCGCTGCAGAGCTATTTTAGGCCGGCTGACCGCTGCTGTCTCCATGTGGGATCTGCTTCCCCGACAAGACAAAGGGGATACTGGAGACTGCCGTTGCAGCTGCTGACAAACGGAAAAGAGGGACTTCTGAGTACTTATGGATTCTGCAGTAGGGTTTTTGTCATCTGTCCACTGTGTGTTTGTGAAATTTATGACACAGTTTTGGCTGTGTAACTGGGAATTCCAGACCTTGATTTGTGCTTTTAGGTGCTGGATCTTTATCTGATGTAAAAAGAAAAAAACAGTTACGTGTTTTGATGAAAGCGGTCTGCAACAAATTTGCTTAAGTATTTTTCTGTCAGAAGTCCTCTCATGTCTGCAGAGAGGCACAGGGGCTCATCTTGACCTGCGTTCTGATGCCAAACAGCTGCATCTGTGTCCCTTTGTGTCTTTGTCTTGAGGCCAGACGCCGCCTTTGCTGAGCACATGATGACAGGAATTCCTTCCTGCTCATGCCGTGATGTAATCCCTAATACAGGACTGAGGAATGCCAATGAAAACACAGCACTTCTCGGTAAATGAATAAAAGGCTGCCGCTCTGCTTCAGACAGCCGGCTGCAGCGGGAATAGCACAGATCCTCCACTCAAAGAAAAAAAGATTGTGAAGATTATGTCTACAAATGTTATTGTGAGCGGGGAACTAAAACTGTGATGAAAAAAACTGAAATAGTTTAATTGTCATTGGTTCATTCACAACTTTTACAAATATAAAAACGTGTGAAGAAGTGCTTTTAAAAGACAACTCTATCAGCTTTCTTGTGTTGTCCATAACAAAATCTAGTTTATTGTCGTGGAGAATTTATTCATTCAGAACATATTCAAGGTTAAGAAGGTGGAATTCAACATTTAAAAAAATATTTATTTAATTTACCTAGTTATGAAAATGCTCTATGATTAATTTTGTGTGATAATTTAATTAGTAATTATTTCTTGATTAAATGTTATTGTCAATATTGACAAATAAATTAGGATTATATCTGATAGAGGAGTGAGAAAACTCAACAATTTAAGACAGCCGATTGGAAAAACCAACAAATAAAGTTGTAGCATGTAATCTTTAAGTTATTTAGTATCTTTACATTTAGATTTAACATACATTTACTAAGATTCAACACTAAGAACTATTTTGTATTTTATTTTATTGCTCTATGATAAACAGTTAGCCTAAAATGTTTTTCATAGCCCTGGCAGATTTAAAAATATTTTCATTCAACCAAGAAGTTTGTTTCTAACAGGGTATGAGGTTTGCAGTTCTCAACAGATTATAAAGCACAGCAAAAGGAGTAACAACTTTGAAGTCAATGATCATTTATACTCTTCTCAATCATCAATTGAAAAATCTTCACCAGCCTTACAGCAATTAAACCCTTCTTATAATTCCTGACGAGCTTTTTGTATTCTTCCACTGATGATTTATCGTTGGTGATGAACTACTTTGAGGTTAAAATACCTCTTTGTCATCTGCCTAATCTTTAGCTCCCTCCAAAGATTTTTCATCATGTTTAAATCAGAAATCCGTCTGGGTACTTGGAAAGCATTAATATTAATATGAAATATAACATAAAGTGATTACATAAATGTATTTTTTTAGAGTAAATGTGGGCAATTTTCTCTAGGATTTACTCTCATAAAAGTACAATTGTCTTTCCTTAAAATACGATATTTATGGGGATCGCTCACCTTTAGTTTGGTAAAATGTCTTTTAGTGGTGTAAATGATAATAAACTTAATTAATTAGATATTTTTTTTGTTTTATATATATATATATATATATTATATATGTTCCTGGCTGCAAAAAAGATTTTCAGTGCTTGCAAGTGCATCTTAGGGAAACTGTTTTAAACTACATTTGACAAGCTAAGAGTGGTGAGTCTTCCAAGCAGCCAAGTGCGGACTCTCTACCTGACAAATTAAATTTATGCAATTGTATAATGGGAAGAATGGCAACAAGAAGAAAATAATCTGCGTGAAAAACAGTCGACAATTACTGCTAAATTTAGGGGTTGTTTGTTAAAAATTGTGGCTTAACTTTTAGATATCAAACTCAAAATAACACAAACATAATCAATCAATATGTTACATTATTTAGCAGCCATCATAATTGTTGTGGGGTTTTCTTTTGAATTAAAGCAGGTAATGTTTTAAATTTGTTTTATTTTCTTTTTATCATAATACAAATAAAACTTTAGAATTTAACATGAGAAGGTCACACTGGGCCCAGGATTACTCACGAACAAAATGTTTTTACAGCACATAAACAGTTATTTTTTAGTTATAATTATGCTGAAATAAAAGTCCTCCAGCCTCTATTTAATCCATTAAAAGCTCCACTATTCAGAAACCTCCCTATACAACAAATCCTAACAGCATTGTTAGCCATAAGATGATTATGTGAGCAGTGGGACCGAGCCAGTGAAGCATGACTGTTGAGCATTGTGAGCCGACAGTGGAACAACCAAGAGCGCAGAGAAGCGTGGGGCGCCGAGGATGAGGAATGAAATACACAGGGCTGCTGATGGGTGTTTTTTAGCTGACACATCTTGAGGCCTGACAGCAGTGGGATCTATAGGCTCAGGTGTAGGTGAGCCTTGGTTTGGGCTAGCGTGAGAGAGAGCTAGTTTGTTTCATTGCAGAGACTGTTTTTTTTTTTTTGCTCCTGAAAGGAAATGTTGCCTGTAGGTTGGATATGTCACATAAGTGTGGACTTATTGAAGAGTGCTGCTGCTGAAACAGCAGAGGCCCTGTGGTTACTTGAACCAACGTTCACCCGAGCGAAGCACATTGTGATAATATACTTTTATACTCATAATTTTAAACATTTACAAATCATTTTAAAATGAGATAATGTCTCATGATATCTTTAAAATTCCTATTTGCTGTTAAATATTTACAGGGGGAAAAAGACATTAAAATTCTGATGAATTATTGAGATGATCTGTCTCCTTGTAATATCATAAAGATGCATCAAGAATTAACTTGGACAAACAAACAAAGCTGTGCACATTTTAGAACAAAATGAAATGACTTCATATTATGAGACTATCAGTAAAAAAAAAAAAGTAACAATAAGTTTGAGCTTAATAGATCAAACCAACGTTGAAGTGTCACCATCTGTGGCCAAATCCTGAGTCAAAGCCTCGAGTATGACACCAAACTAAATCAGGATAATAAATGTTTTTGATATTTCATTAGAGGTCATCCTAATTAAAGAACTACTATATATATATATATATATATATATATATATATATATATATATATATATATATATATATATATATATATAAAAACTCAGCAAAAAAAGAAACGTCCCTTTTTCAGGACTGTGTATTTCAACAATAATGTTGTAAAAATCCAAATAACTTTACAGATCTTCATTGTAAAGGGTTTAAACAATGTTTTCCATGCATGTTCAATTAACCATAATCAATTAATTAACATGCACCTGTGGAATGGTCGTTAAGCCCTTAACAGCTTACAGAAAGTAGGCATTTAAGGTCACAGTTTTAAAAACGCAGGACACTAGAGAATTGTCTGCCGACAGTGAAAAACACCCAAAGAAAGAAATGAATTGCCATGTCCGCACTGTGAGACGCCTAAGACAGCGCTACAGGGAGACAGGAAGGACAGCTGATCATCCTCGCAGTGGAAGACTACGTGTAACAACACCTGCACAGGATCGGTACATCCGAGTATCACACCTGCGTGACAGGTACAGGATGGCCACAACAACTGCCTGAGTCACACCAGGAACACACAATCCCTCCATCAGTGCTCAGACTGTCCGCAATAGGCTGAGAGAGGCTGGACTGAGGGCTTGTAGGCCTGTTGTAAGGCAGGTCCTTACCAGACATCACCAGCAACAACGCCGCCTATGGGCACAAACCCACCTTCGCTGGACCAGACAGGAGTGGCAAAAAGTGCTCTTCATTGATGAGTCACGGTTTTGTCTCACCAGGGGTGATGGACGGATTCGTGTTTATCGTCGAAGGAATGAGCGTTACACCGAGGCCTGTACCCTGGAGCGGGATCGATTTGGAGGTGGGGGGTCCGTCATGGTCTGGGGGGGTATATCACATCACCATCGGACTGAGCTTGTTGTCATTGCAGACAATCTCAATGCCTTGCGGTACAGGGAAGACATCCTCCTCCCTCATGTGGTACCCTTTATGCATGCTCATCCGGACATGATCCTCCAGCAGGACAACGCCACCAGCCATACTGCTCGTTCTGTGCGTGAGTTTCTGCATGACAGCAATGTCAGTGTTCTGCCATGGCCACCGAAGATCCCGGATCTCAATCCCATTGAGCACGTCTGGGACCTGTTGGATCGCAGGGTGAGGGCTAGGGCCATTCCCCCCAGAAATGTCCAGGAACTTGCAAGTGCCTTGGTGGAAGAGTGGGGTAACATCTCACAGTAAGAACTGACAAATCTGGTCCAGTCCATGAGGAGGAGATGCACTGCAGTACTTCAAGCAGCTGGTGGCCACACCAGATACTGACTGGTACTTTTGATTTTGAGCCTCCCTTCATTCAAGGACACATTATTCTATTTCTGTTAGTCACATGTCTGTGAAACATTTTTAGTTCATGTCTTGGTGTTGACTCTTTTAGTGTTCATACAAATATTTACACACATTAAGTTTACTGAAAGTAAAAACAGTTAAAAGTCAGAGGACGTTTCTTTTTTTGCTGAGTTTATATATATATATATATATATATATATATATATATATATATATATATATAAACAAACAGCTGACTATTTCCAAATTGAGGCCTCTGAGACATTTGCGGACTTTGGAGTAATTTTTGTGGCTGCTGACCAGAGTTCAAGGATGGTAGAAATTTGGGAAACTGTACACTTGCCTTTTTTTAAGGCAAACATCTGAGACCCTTTTTTGGACCTACATTAATTACTTCTTTTCTATGTCATTTCCTTAAAATATTGCATGATTAATTTATTGCTTTGCAATTAAAAGAAAATAATTCATAATAAAAAAATTGCCATTTTTATCGAAAAAATACAGTAAAATCTAGCACTTGGGTGCTTTCAACTTGCTGATTTTGGTCTATAGAGCCAAACGATTAGGCCGCACAGAGACCACAGCCAGCTGACAAGCAGTTTGCAGCAGGAGATGAGAGAGAGGCAGTGCTGTATTACTCTTTAAACAGACACTGATACTACCACTCACATCAAATAAAGAGGACTTTCAACTGTCGGAAAATTCAAACCGAATGCCTTTATACTGGTGACCGGTCCATGCCTAGGCGTGAATGAATTCCTTCTACTTCTCCTGACAGGAGAGGGTTAATAGTCCTCAACAGGTTAAAGAAAAACACACAGTCGTCATGGCAAGGTCATGCAAAACACACAGATCATAGTGCGCTGGAGAGTCATCTCCCGAGTCACTGAGGGGTTGGTGTATTTGAGTTTTCACGGGCTTCTATGTGATTTTACTGTTGAGTTTATCAATAATGTGATCAAGTGACAATGTGGAAAGCCTGCTCCAGTTTTATCAGCGTCTCTATATACACTGTACTGTAATCTTGCAGAAGCCCTGACAACACTTCTCTTTTGAGAGTGAGAGCACTTTGAATGTACCGTCACGCCTTAGTAGAAGCTGTATGCCATGTGTAGGAAGTATTCCTCTTATTGGTCCTGGCTTTGTAGAGAGGATGCTGCTAATCCCCGATTTTTCTTTAGTTCAGAATCCACACAGATGTTATTATGTCACTTTGTAATTTGGGTAGCTGTCCTCTGCATTTGGCAACCTCTTCCCTAGTTACACTTAAACAACATCGAAAGCTGTCATTTTAAAATTAACCTTTTAATAGTTAAAGTTAGGCCAACTCACAGCTTTGATTTAGCTTATCTGAGGGCCTCGAATCAGGTTTTTGACTTCCCTATGCTATAAAATCTAAAATACTCCTCGATTAACTGCCTCTATATGCAGTAATAGTGAAGCAAGTTATTGAAATAAGCTCCAACATTAAAGTCAGAGGCGATTATTCACACTCACCAGGGAGTAATGCAGCAGCGGAGCTCCTCCATCCACCAGATCTGCAGGGAGCTGCAGGGTCACGTCACACAAGGTACCAGTTGACCACCAGCTTCTTCTCTTTTTCTCTGGGCTTCTCTTTCTCTCGGTCTCCCTCTCTCTGTGTCTGCTTCCCCCAGACAGCACAACAAGTCAAGGCATGTTCCAACACGCCACCAGCGGTTGAACCCGGTGCATGAGCCTAGACCACAGAGGGGGAGGAGCGGAGGATCAGAAAAGGGGGAAGCCCAGAAAGGACCCAGCATGACTCAGCCTCCTTCACTGAGTTAGCTTAGCTTTCAGTTTAAAACACTTCAACACATGATGTGGTTACTGTTCTAGCTGATGACGTGACACAGGATACGGGCAGCTTTAATGGGCTGACTTGTCTTTATGTTATAGAAAGAGTAAAGTCCTGTTTGCCTTTTGGAACAGTTTACCTTTTAGGTTTAGGAACCTGGTGTTGGAAAGTTATAGTTTCAAGACTGCTAATATTTCCCATCATGGTGTTTCTGTTGTTTAAAGTCCTTTTAATGAGACACTAAAGGAAGCACTGGAGTGTTTTACCCTACCCGTTGCTGAGCACTGCTATTCAGCTGGCTAAAAGGAAAGGATGCAACTCCTTTTCCCTTGCTTACAAGAAAGACAATTTCTTCTGTTTGAAAATATTTCTGATCACAATAAACTGGGAATTTAGTTTTTTTAGTTTTAAGACGGATGTACGGAAAGAGTGACATGCCTGTTACCCAAGCAAACCAGCCAGGGTCTCTGACGGATCTTAAATAGAATGTAATTTATTAGAAAAAGTCCTAAATATGCCCAGGGGTGTGAATCATTTTTAATTTAACTGTAGATAAGTTCATTATTAAGTGAACGTTAGTTATTTTTTATAACACACAGAGGTCTTAAATTTAACTCACAGACACGCTGCCTTGCTAATATCAGCCTGCCATACTCACTTGTTACAATATAAAGAGCAGAATTGTAAATAAGTATAATATTCTGCAAAAAAAGGAAAATAACTACTTGTGTTTGTACTTTAGCATGAATCTGTCTATCAAAATAGCAATTAACGTTATTGATATCATTATTATAACTGTAATAATCAACATTTTTATTACAATAGCTACTGTAGGAATAATTTTTCCCATTGTTTATTTAATTTTATTTTATTTTCACTATTTTTGTATAAGCACTATAAAACCGTGGTATTTTATCCAAGGTTATCATCTCATGGAAATGTCTTGTCAGGGTTGTCTAATAT
Organism: Valencia hispanica; assembly: GCA_963556495.2. Taxonomy (NCBI): domain Eukaryota; kingdom Metazoa; phylum Chordata; class Actinopteri; order Cyprinodontiformes; family Valenciidae; genus Valencia; species Valencia hispanica. The sequence goes on from OY747709.1 coordinate 25,526,784, forward strand.
CTTTACTGAGCACCAAACTCTCACTCCTTATTGGTTGAAGCTGAATGCATAATATATAAAATGCAAAGTCTAAAAGATCATACATTTCAATTCTATCTGCAGTGGTTCTGTTTTATTTTCACCAAAAGCTGTAACTGGGCACCAGTACAGCATACTAATGAAAGCTGCTGATTCATCAGATTAACATTATAGTATCCCTCGGTAGGACACATCAATTACAGATGAAGCCCATCAGTATGAATTATAAAACGGAAAATCCGAGGCAATGCATCAGCAAAGATTTGAAATCCGTGTGAAATATTAATGCTTTCTTAGCGCAGCAACGTATGATGTTGGATCTGAGTTTAAAAGCAATTCATTAATGTAGCGATGAAGGGGTCCTCTGTCAAATGGATCAGAGTGGTAAGCCTATGTGCAAATGTGCATTGCATGCTGTTCAGCTGCTCATACGTTGAACCACGCTAAATGTGCCAGATCATCAGTGTTCATGAGTGCTAATTATGTTGAGTAGCTGGGGTTTTTTTATCTAATAGAGGAGGGGTGATGCCAGTTCATCACTGCTGTTAGTGGAAGTTGATCACTAGGCAGATTCTGGCTTCGGTAGCAGAAGCCAGCTCAGCAAAACTCACCTGCTACAATATGGTCTGAGTTTGGCTGCCTGGGCGTCTCTGAAAGTAGCGTACCGTACATCAGCGGCGCCGCTCTCTGCTGCGGCCCGTCAACAGGCCGATGACCTTATCAATGAGAGAGCAAAGTCACCACGATGCTACACCCGGAGGAAACTCAAAGTGCTTTTAGCTCTGCCTGGAGCTTCGTCTCTTTCCCCGCTGCAGGCGTCTGGACAGGAACTCTGTGAAAAAAGCAGAAGAGGGGGAACTGCCTGGTTATGGTGGTGTTAATTTATTGACAGCCACGAGGCAGGACTGAACTCCCAGGGTAGATTATTGTTAAAGTGCAAACTGAGTTTTAATGTATGCAAGAATTAACCTTCTATTTACACAAGAGTGAAATAAGGACATCCAATGAGCAAGGCCACTCAGAGGAAATTATGTTCTGTTGTGCAAAAGTCAAACCCATGCATAAAACCAGAATTTATCACCTGTCTTACCTGAGACTGCAGTGAGGCCTCACTTTTATTTCTGTCAGTCAGAGTTCTTGGTAATGGGGTGGGGGTTTGGAGGGTGGGTACAGAAGAACCCCTAGCCCAGCAAGTTCAAAGCTTGCTGCATTGATTACATCATCGGAACAGGAGTGCTGGAATGGGACAATGCACCATCGGGGGGTGAGGGAGGGGGGAGTCAGTGAGTGTGTGTGTTGGGGGGGGGGGGGGGGGGTGAATTAATCTGTTTCCTTCTGTTATGTCTCTAACTAGTCCAGGGCTGAGCAAGCCGGCCCACGCCGCCTCAATTTGACCACTGATGTGTCACGTGAGCGAAAGACTCTCTGACGGGTAACTGATAGTGTTGTGTGGTGGTGTGCATCTCCATATTCCTGTGTGTGCGTGTGTGTGGATATTCGCGCTGCTGTGGGCCAGCACTGCAGGAGTACAGCTGCTGCAGGACACTGCAGAATCTGTGTTCTGCTGCCTCCTCACTGGCTCTTGCTCTCTTCTCTCTGTTCTCTCTCAGGGTGAATTACTCAAGGAGGATGGTGAAAGCATGTGCTGCATACTTTTTCAGGGGGGTAAAGGGGGGGGGGGGTTGGGGGGGATCACTTAGGAGCAAAGCATGCCAGTGAGGCGGTTTGTCGGCCAACTGTACACGCAGGCAAGAATACAGTAGGAGAAACTGGAGACCAAGAGAAAAGGAGGTGGAGGGAAGGAGAGAAGACAGTTGGGAGGTAGGGGAGGGGGGCAGGGCAAGAACAGAGGTGCAAGAAACATCAGGTGAGTGCGGCAGTTTCCTGTACTGCCAGTGCAGCATTCACCCCAGTGAGCCGGTGTGCAGGAGAACTGCAGATGTTCCTGGCTAATATGAGGGTCAGAACGTAGCGCAGTGCTTTATTGTTCTCTGCTATACATTATTGTACAGAGAGTAATCTAAAAACCACGTAGTCTGCACAATTACCTAAAGTGAACTCACTGCTGACCCAAGCATATAGTAAACTCCCCCCGCTGGTCTCAAAACGTGCATTTGTTACTAACTCACATCCTAGACATGCATCGTCCTCGTCAACTTGTCCCCCCCTTGTTTTTAAAAACTCTTCAAGTTTTGTATAGAAAGAGGGAAATAAGGCAGAATTTGCAACCTTGACTTGAGAAACTGCTGCAGCAAAATTATGGAGTACAGTAGTACTTCTACTAAGAACAATCTTCACACTTCCTTCCACAAACGGTACACTTTCTCTTCATTAGTGTGAGCACGATAAAGTCCTCATAAAGAATCTAACATCCACATATAGGACATCAGAGGAGTCATATTAGCACAACTTCATGACTGCACCACAGCTTCCCTGTCCCACACAGGCCACTGTGGCCTCATTTTCATTTCCCCACTCCCTACCTAGACTCTAGATTCTTGCAGATCTTCCTTGCACATTTCAAGCACTTTAATCAAAGGAAACTTATTGTGTTAAATGTAAACACAAAGCTAGCGGGGGGGGAAATGGAAAGATGAAACCAGCAAAGTCAGCAAAGATCGAAGTCTCCCTCTAAAGGAGGGAACTCTTTGCATCCCAGTAAGTTTTCAGTGCCCTTGTGAGAAATGGAGTGCTGTCGAGCAGCCGCTATCTCACACGCAGACCGCTATTTCCAGCCTGTACTATGTGTTAAACATGGATGAGGGAGCAGTGGAGCCTGACTGCTAGCTGAGTGGCTCTGTCTGTCTGGCCGCTGCCTGCGAGTGATGAGGCAGAAGCAGCCTGGAGCTTCAGCACTGCAGGCATGCATATATCAACTCATATAAGGTTGATTCGAGGAATATGCTCTGCTTTTCAAACAGAAAAATACCTAAGGAGATGAGCATGCAAGGTAAGGCGGAGGATGGAATATTTACCTACAGAAGAGTCTGCCACTGCATCACACTGGAGGAGGAGAGGATGAAAAGTTCTCTTCACTCTGCGAGCCTCTTGGTCACTGGTGATGTGCTTTCATGGCGCGGCAAAGTTGACTGCAGCACTGCCTCCTGAACAGAATGACATTGTTTGCACTCTCTCTCCCTTTACTCCTCCTCCTTTCTCCGGTGCACGCTTGTTCCCCCTCCTCTTCTTTGCACGCTCACTGGCAGCACAAACTGCACAGCTCAGCAGTGTTTCCCCACTGCCGCAGCAGATCCTGCATGAGCTCTGCGTATCTGAGAGGGATGGGACTTTTAAAGGGGAACGCAACCTCCAGGGTCAGTCGGTGTGCACACCTCTCCTCTCCTCTCCTCAGCATCCCTCCTTCTCCTCCTCCTTTTCCTCCTTCCCACAAGAATCATCAGTGTAAAGGATTCCTTAGAACAGAGAGACCCCATCTGTCCAAACATAACTCACCATGCACTCATACTCACTTTAACACCACAGCCGAAGCTGTTTTGAGGTATGAGGATGATCAGACTCCCAAGAGTAGCTGTTTATCATATGCATCCCATTTATTCTATTTATTCTAATAATAATAATAATTATTATTATTATTAATTTCATAAAAGGTATGAAAGTATTTAGAAAACCTGAGTGGTGCAGTAGTTTTCAAAGGTCTTAGAAGTCTTAAATTTCCTTTCAAATTTCTTAGGATGTGTCAGAACTCTTCACATACAGTATGGGATTTTAGAAAATGTGACATTATCCAACTGATTGTACTAAAATATTTTATTCTACTCCAAGGATGAACTAAGAATCGTATTTTAATGAAATGCACTCATGTCACAAAACTACTACACACAGTTTTCCCCAGGTTCTGTGGCAGTCTTGCAACCCTGCAAACATGTGCACAGTCACCTTAAATCCTGTTTTAAGTTTTACAGTTCTCTGAGGTACAGTACAACATTCCCAACAGTGGAGCAAAATGTCCTTAATCTGCAACTACCTACCTTTCATTACCCATGATGCAATATTCTACTGGTGCCATTCTGCAGTGCGCTAGAAGCAGAAAAATCTTGACCAACTGAATTTGCCTTTTATAGATTACAGTGAGAGTGAGTTCATCCATCATTTAGTCAGGCTTTAAGCATCACTTTTCCCCCCCATGATGTTTTTTTCTATATAGAATATCTTTTTTAGTGGTTCGATTGCCAGCTTTCAAGTGATGATATTTGGACACCGTGTTGATAATGGTGTCTCCATTAGAAACCCTCTGTGTTTTACCCATTAGTGTCTTGGCTGTTTTCCTGCAGCAGTGCAGTGCTCTCTGCTTCTCACTGCAGGAGGTTTCTCTTTTTTTCACGGCTTTGTGGTGCCTTGACCCTCAGGTAAATGCCCTGAGACTCTATTTCCCAGAAATAAAAAAATAATAGCTTAATTTATCTCAAGTTAACCCTGATCCCATCTAGTCAAAGTTTATGCTCATCTCTTTCCAGCTCATTAGAGTTTGTATATTACATGAAGGCTTCCCCCCATTTAACTTGCATGCTCACTCTCGTGAGATGTAGCATTGGTGCTGCAGATTATTGAATCAGCAAAACTCCCACAATGTAGTGTTGGGGATTAAGCTCCATGAGGCTTTTCATATCAATCAATGCACATATGACTAATCAGTTTAAGTCACTGAGCAGGGATGCTATGAGAAATATGAAAATTTAGTTTCATGATTATGTGCAAATTCATCAGCTATCAATTTGCTCTTGTTCAAAATATGTTAAAAATATTATTCAGACGCTTTAGCATTAAAAAGTAGTGCCAGCAGCACTTTTGCAGCATTAATGTTGTTATTATTGTTGTTATTGTAGTCACAGTAATAGTAGAACACATGGTTTTAGTGGTGGTAATAGTAGCAATATTTCTAAGCATTTTTCTCAGTCACATTGACTTTCCCACTTCACACACTTAATGTATTCTTTATTAAATTTTTTGCCTTAAAGGCCAAACACCATCATATTTTAGAGCCAGAAAATCTAAAAATCTTGACCGTATCAATCACCCTTTCCTTTTATTTTCAAAACAGGTAAGTCGCTTCAAAATGTGCTTTTTTAAAATAATAAGAGCCTTCTGCATCACACCCACTCATACAGGAATGCACTACCATATATGGATGATGGTGTAGTGTCTGTAGCAATATTCTTTGGAAATGTCTAACATAAATCACGGGTTAAATTGTTTACCTGACAAAACAAAGGGAATATGTTGAATGCATGCATTTACCAATTTTGCTACAAACACCATGTGTGCAAGAAACGTGGGTAAGCTTTGTCGAAGTAAAAATATAGGGAAGATTGAGTTTTGTCCTTAACAACTAAAAACTGAGTTTAAAACAAATTTTTCTTGAATATTATCTTGAGTGTAAGAGTACCAACAACCCAAAGTTATGGGAAGAGGACAGAGTGCATGGCGCGGGTATGACGGATGGCTCGAGCAGGTTGTTAACAGCCTGACCAAAGAGGCAATATGGGTGTTTTTTCTTACTCTGCAGATCAGAGTAAGAATGCTAGTCAGAACTGGAGTGGAAATTATGTTTTTATAAATTCAGGGAGAAAGACAAACCCAAAGGTTCTTCACATTTCTCTTGACATCCTTCTCCTTGCTGGTCAAACTATCACAAAAATCGTCACTTTGTGGGCTCAGAATTGAGCTGGAGACTTTGCTATCATCACATACGTCATGTGTGGCCATTTTGTTTGGCATTGAAGCCCAAGTTTTGTATTCCGAATATACAGTGGCTTGCAAAAGTATTCGGCCCCCTTGAACTTTTCCACATTTTGTCACATTACAGCCACAAACATGAATTAATTTTATTGGAATTCCACGTGAAAGACCAAAACAAAGTGGTGTACACGTGAGAAGTGGAACGAAAATCATACATGATTCCAAACATTTTTTACAAATAAATAACTGAAAAGTGGGGTGTGCGTAATCATTCAGCCCCCTTTGGTCTGAGTGCAGTCAGTTGCCCATAGACATTGCCTGATGAGTGCAGCGTTCTCTCACCTGAAGAACATCTCTAGGATTAAAGGACTGATTTTGCAACACGACCTAGAAAAACTCATCCATGCGTTTATCTTTAGTCGGATTGATTACTGCAACAGCATCTTCACAGGTCTGCCTAAAAAGTCAATCAGACAGCTGCAGCTGATCCAGAACGCTGCCGCTCGCGTCCTCACTAGAACCAGGAAAGTAGAGCACATCACACCAGTTCTAAAGTCCTTACACTGGCTCCCTGTAGCTCAGAGAATAGACTTTAAAATACTTTTACTAGTTTATAAATCATTACATGGCTTAGCACCAAAATATGTTGAAGACCTGTTGTCATGGTACCAACCACCAAGACCACTCAGGTCCTCCAACTCTAGCCTACTAAACATCCCTAGACTCAGAACTAAACATGGAGAAGCAGCTTTCACTTTTTATGCTCCCCTTATCTGGAACAGACTTCCTGACGAGTGTAGAGCTGCTGAAACTCTGAACTGCTTTAAATTGAGACTAAAAACCCATCTGTTTAGAATTGCCTTTGAGTAAATGCTTGATGTCATATGTATGAAATGTGTTCATGCTCTCTTGCTTTTTTTATTTTTCTCTTGCTTTATTGTGTATCATGTGTAATGTGTGTTTCTTTTATGTGTTTTTTTTTTTAAATCACCAAATCATGTAAAGCACCTTGAATTACCCTGCTGTTGAAAGTGTGCTATACAAATAAAATTGCCTTCCCTTGCCTTGCCTAATGACTAAATAGAGTGCACCTGTGTGTAATCTAATGTCAGTACAAATACAGCTGCCCTGTGACGGCCTCAGAGGTTGTCTAAGAGAATGTTGGGAGCAACAACACCATGAAGTCCAAAGAACACACCAGACAGGTCAGGGATAAAGTTATTGAGAAATTTAAAGCAGGCTTAGGCTACAAAAAGATTTCCCAAGCCTTGAACATCCCACGGAGCACTGTTCAAGTGATCATTCAAAATGGAAGGAGTATGGCACAACTGTAAACCTACCAAGACAAGGCCGTCCACCTGAACTCACAGGCCGAACAAGGAGAGCGCTGATCAGAAATGCAGCCAAGAGACCCATGGTGACTCTGAGCATCATGCTCTGGGGGTGCTTCTCTTCAGCAGGGACAGGGAAGCTGGTCAGAGTTGATGGGAAGATGGATGGAGCTAAATACAGGGCAATCTTGGAAGAAAACCTCTTGGAGTCTGCAAAAGACTTGAGACTGGGGCGGAGGTTCACCTTCCAGCAGGACAACGACCCTAAACATAAAGCCAGGGCAACAATGGAATGGTTTAAAACAAAACATATCCATGTGTTAGAATGGCCCAGTCAAAGTCCAGATCTAAATCCAATCGAGAATCTGTGGCAAGATCTGAAAACTACTGTTCACAAACGCTGTCCATCTAATCTGACTGAGCTGGAGCTGTTTTGCAAAGAAGAATGGGCAAGAATTTCAGTCTCTAGATGTGCAAAGCTGGTAGAGACATACCCTAAAAGACTGGCAGCTGTAATTGCAGCAAAAGGTGGTTCTACAAAGTATTGACTCAGGGGCCTGAATAATTACGCACACCCCACTTTTCAGTTATTTATTTGCAAAAAATTTTTGGAATCATGTATGATTTTCGTTCCACTTCTCACGTGTACACCACTTTGTTTTGGTCTTTCACCTGGAATTCCAATAAAATTGATTCATGTTTGTGGCTGTAATGTGACAAAATGTGGAAAAGTTCAAGGGGGCCGAATACTTTTGCAAGCCACTGTAACGTCATAACTCTTTGGTAACTTTTGAGACAGAGATATTTTTTCAACTGAACTAAACCTATGATCACCATAAGAGAGATTTGTTTGGAATGTTAAGTTTTCACTGTGTGAAGTATTAAGAAGTAGTCCAACAACTTCAGCACATTAAAATAACTAATACAGAACTGCCTTTCAGTCTGCACCCCACATTGAGATGGTTTTACAAGCTATGATTGACAAATCTGACACTGCCTCTTATTACTGTATATTATGTTTCTGGCAGAACAAACACATGAATATGTAAGTTCAATGTTATGGTTTACCGTTCAGGAAATTATTATATATTTATATTGTTACTTGTTTGAATATATTGAATGAACCTTGAATATATGGAATGAAAGTTTGAATCTACTGAATGTAACTTGAATATATGGAGTGAATGTCTGGGCGTGGCCTAAGGGATTATGGGTAATGTAGTAGATTATCTTAACTGTCACACTGTTTATACAAAAGTTTCGCTGAGGTGAACATTATGATTTAGGCATTAAGTTGCCTATTTCAACAACACATTCAGTTTTTCTGCAAATTAAAAAATATTTTTTTATCTCCTTTTAACAATTTTCCTGTAGGTGAACTCTTCATATTTTACGATTTAAAATGGCATTTAAAAAAAAAGTTTTTAGTTTGTTTATGTGTGGTTACTGGGACCACAAGCAGTGGTTGTCACTGTGTAGAAAAAAATTACATGGATTCATGTGCTTGTTGGGACTGCGTTCAAGCCAGCCTCCACTTCTAGAATGACAGTTAAGCTAGCCCTGACTAGATTTTGACATGTGCCAGTAGAGGCGGTGTTATGGTAGACTACTCTCGCTTACGACCACCTTTCAAAATAAAAGAGAGCTTTCTGTTTGTTTCTGTATGGTTCTTAAATTGCTTACGAGTGACTGTCAAAGTAAAGAACTTCCTGTTTGTCTTTTATTCATTGGTAATAATGTATAAAAACGAACAAAATAAATGGAATAGTTTGTATTAAAATTGGTGAGAGTCAAGTGGAGGAGGTGTAATGGTAGTCTGAAATTGAATTAGTCTGTGGAATCAGACATTTTTAATTAAACTGGGGCCATTTACTTGAAAGTGGATTGTATATTTCATATTGGAATACAGGAAATTGCACACATTACAGGAGTATCTCCAACTTCTCTTACTCACCATTTACAATTGTGTTTTAAAATAAGTCATCGAAAATGGGACAGTTGTTTTATTCAAAGAAATACATTAAAACACATGATTTAATGTAAATAATAGAGAAGATATTAGAAATGTATGCTCCAAAGCAAAAAGACCTATAAAATAAGATTTATAAGTTTAATACAAACAATTCCATTTCTTTTGTTCTTTTTAATACATTATTTTCCCCTCATAAGCAATTTAGGATCCATCCAGGACTTTAGCCCTGGACTGATGACTTCTCATGGTGATTTAGATGTTCTGAGAGCTGAATCCGTGTTCCGCTGCCACACTGGAGCTTGAAGTACAAGCACCACTTCAGCCATAGTTCTGAAATCGAGACATTTCTCCAACTGAAGTGATCGGAAGTCGAAAAGACTTGTTAAATGAGCCGTTTCTTGAGCAGCAAGACATCACTTCAGCGGGAGAAAATCCCGTAGCTTGCGCCACCTCTACAGGTGGTTGGAACCATAGACATATATAAAGAGTAGACCCCACATTGGTTGCTCTGAGGCAAGAAATGCGGCCGCCATCTTGGGCCGGTATTCCCATCCGCAGACTTCCACCATAACAGTAGCAGTTATTACAAGTTGCCTGAATACTGCGTGGCGTACTCCTGTTCAAATCAGCGGGCTGTTGAGAGTAGGGCTCGGGGGATAACTTTTCATAAGAAAGACTGAATATTTTTATTGTTTGTATTTTGTAAAAATCATATTACTGTACTGTATTTATCTCCACCAGCGAAATCTTAGCTAGCTAACGTTAGATACAGTAAGAAGGCTGAGACTTTATAAATCGTATATTTTAAAGCCACTGACTTAGGGTGTATTCAGACCAGAAAAGTCCTTTGGTCCACTTGTTTGGTCCAAAAGCGAACCTAAGTTTTTAAACACATCCACGCGTGTGACGATCGGTGCGGCCAATGGAAAGCAATGACTAGGGTGGCACACAGAGCGCAGACCCAGAAATTGAGGAAAACATGGAAGCCCTACGCTGCTCTGCATATTTCTGCTGTTATTGGAGCTGCAAAATCACATTGAGTGTCAAGAGCAGCTCAGTCAAAGCAGGTTTCGCGACGCTCTGTTTCATATTTTGGAAAGGCGTCGGGGAATGCGTACAGTAACCCGAAGGAGACGATGTCCTGACCCACAACATGCTCGCAGCACTGTGGCAAAACAGAAGACGAACGATCAGGTATGAAGTTACCTTGCTACGGTGGCTTGTTTAGTCCAAAAAGGCACATGAATTCTGGAGTTGGTTTGGATTGACAGTGGTTTGTATTCACACCTGAAGCGAACCGCACCAGAGTCCGTTTGGAAGCGAAACGAGACCACCTAAAAAAGTGGGTCTCGGCCCGGTTCTCTGATCCGCACCAGGATTCGTTTGTGTGTATTCGAAACGAACCCTGATCCGTTTAAAGTGGACCAAACAGTGCAGGTCTGAATACACCCTTAGATTACGTCTGACACAAGAATGCTACTGCAGAAATTAATATTTTTTACTGGTATAAAATATCTGTTATTCACCCATCCAACCGTTGAATAGATTGCAAACAAGCTTACTGATCATTTTAGCAGGTTTGCGTCATCAACAGAAATGCCTTCTTTCTTTTTTTAAAAGAAAGGTTCTAAGAAATCTGATAGAAGTAAATAGGAAAATATGAATAAAATGGGAAGATAGAAATAGAAATAGAATTGAAGAATGTCATGATATAGTTATATATAATGTGATATAATAGAAATATATACACACACACACACACACACACACACATATATATATATATATATATATATATATATATATATGTATATTATCTATTACCTATATCTTTATTTTATATATTTATGATCTGTTTATTAGCCTATATATTATCTATATTATACATGTGTATATTACTCATTAATTATATTGTATATATTATTAAAATGGTTGAGTAGTACTTTCTGCTTCTCTATATTATAACATTGTGTGTAAACAGGCCGAACCATCTGTCCTGTATCATAGCTACATGTCTGCAGTTAGCAGACAAAAAAAAACGCATTAAAATCCGTTTAGTATTTAGGGAGTTATGATTTAATAAACGCGCTGACGCTTCATTGCGTCTGCCAAACAGATTACAAAGTGGAGCGGGGGATACCGGCCCAAGATGGCGGCCCCACGGCTCAACAGCGCCAATAGGCAGTAGCGGTCAAAGCGGTGTCTATTCTTTATATATGTCTATTATTGGTACTACAGGGGGCTCCTTAGAACACAACAGTTGTGTTTTTTTTAATTAATAAAAAATAAATAAATAAAAAAAGAGCACAACTGTGACCCCTCCAAGCCTCTGTGACTCTTCAGAATGCGCCGTCAGCTCACAGATAGCGAGATGATGCTCAAATGCGCTAATGGGAATCTTTTTTAATTATTGATTTAGTTTACTGTACTCCATGGTTAAAGTTCAGAAATGTCTGTCACTGTTTCAAAAGAAACCCGTTCAAGGAAATGACCCCTGCTTTCAATGTATTGGAAGATACTTCATATCTCTCTCAATGGCCAAAGTACATTTGTTTTCAAGGTTTCAACAACAGGAAAACTGTTAAAAAGAAGATAAAATTTCTTAATTTGCAGAAAAACTGAATGTGTTGTTGAAATAGGCAACTTGACGCCTAAATTATAATGTTTACCTCAGCAAAGCTGTTGTATAAACACAGTGACAGGTATAATGCAGTAGATTACCAATAATCCTTTAGGCCACGCTCAGACTTTCATTCCATGTATTCAATTTCATTCCCCATATTCAGACTTTCATTCCATACACTCAATTCATATATTCAAAGTTCATTCAGTAGATTCATGTGTGTGTGTGTGTGTATATATATATATATATATATATATATATATATGTATAGATAGATAGATAGATAGATAGATAGATAGATAGATAGATAGATAGATAGATAGATAGATAGATAGATAGCAAGTCGCTCAGGAAATTATTATATATTTATATTGTTACTTGTTCGAATATATTGAATGAAACTTGAATATATCTAATGATCCTTGAATAGGTATGTGTGTGTACTAGCCGGGCTGATTTTTTGTTGTTGTTGTTGCATTAAACATATTTTTTATAGCAAGCAAGCTCAAATGCTGATAGTCCAAAAATCTGACAAGCTGGTAACAAGTTAAAGAGACAAACCAGACTGTTCTGCAATCCATGAACATTTGGATTAAACGTGTTTCAGGACTGACTGCTAGGCACTGCTTCTGAATACAGTGAGGACAAAAACATATCTTCAAGCTTTTCTTTTGGCAGTTACAAAGTCCAAGATACAGCTGCATTCCACATGTGCTTTTTGGTGGAAAAAATTGTACTATGACTGCTCAGAGTTTGTCATAGTGTTAGTTACATGTTTTTTTTTATTTATTTAGTTTTAAAACAATAATAACCTTAAAAAAATCTGCATGGTAACCATTTAAGCTGACAACCGTTTTTTCTATATCATGCAGTCAAGCTGATATCCATCTACATGTACAATCAGCTGCTGCTGCTGCAGAGTCTTGCAGCTTCTGTACTCTCCTGCACCCTGTAACTCCAGGTAAAAATGCCCCCACCTGCACATCCCTCCTACAGCTCACACCACGCTCAGTAATGACATCCCTTGTAATGAATAAGCCATGAGGAGGGGCTCTTTTACACACCCTATTGGATTACCTTGCTATACTTTACCTGGCTGTCACCTCAACACCTCTGGTTCCCTTCTTGACTTAATATTACACATTGTTAGTGCACCAAAGGCTGCCAGTGTGGAAGTAGGTGATGAGAATCATAGCTCATATACATTGTCCTATATGTGCACCACTTTGTATCTTTAAGTAGATTCTGATTAAATAAATTAGAATCGGTATTCTGATTAGGCTCGTTTGACAGATTAAAAGTGCCTTTTGCAAATAACCTTCAAGCAGATGTTAAACATACTATTCACTGAGCCCGTGTTTCTGTGTTAAAAAATATTTTTGTCTGGTCTTTCTTATTTGTCTGATGTACTATGCAAATCTTAAGTTGTGTTTTCATTAGCTGTAGGCAGAACATCATTATGTATACAGAAATAAAGGCTTGAAAACATCAGTTTGTATGTAATTAATCTATATAATGTTTTTCACTTAGTGAATTGATTTACTGAAATAAAAGAAATGTACAATAATATAGATTTTTTTTTAAATATCACTGAATCTGATCCCTGAAATGGACTGGTGACCTGGCCAGGGTGTACCCCACCTCTCGCCCCATGACAGCTGAAGATAGGCACCCCCCCCCCCCCCCCCCCGCAACCCTGGATAGGAATGACGGGTACAGAAAATGGATGGATGGATGAATCTGATCCTCCTTCTGGTTTGCTTATGATCTGAATAAAAGTTTAATAGAACTAACTCAGTGATGAAAAAAGCCTAAATAAATCAGGGAACAGTCTTTTGACACCTGGTGTCGTGGCATGAACTGTGACTAGACCCATCTGAGGAAGTAAAGGTTATCTGTCATGCATAGACCTTTCTTGACAGATACAGATAATGGAGTTCACCCCAACCATTGGTTGGTGAGTTAGTGTCTTTTTTTCTCTCCCCTAGTGTTTCTCTCTTTTTTGTGATTCACAGCTCATTCCTCAGCTCTATTGATCTGTCCGGAAAAGATAATAGACACATTGATTCTCAAGCTCAGCAGCTTGCTTGGTTTACACATCAGTTCAGACTAATTCTCTGTAGTCCTCAGTCAAGATGAAAATTGCTTTGACTGACAATTGACTTCTCGCTTTTGGAAACCATGCATTCAAAAGTTGCTCTGGGAAGATTTGTGTTTCTTCGGTAAAGAAATGGTTGTTTGGCAAATAATTTTTTGGAATTTTGTCAATGAAAAAAATATGATTTGTAAAAAAAATTCCCAGAAACACACAATGTTAGACATACATCACTTAGAAATATTGTTTAGTAAAAAATAATTAAATTATTTAAATGGTAATTTTAAAGCAATTTCCAAACAAAGTTACAAAGTGCTACTTATTGCAAATATGAAAATCAGATATTAAAGCTGAGAGCGTACAGAGCGAGCACCTCATGAATGGCGCCTACAAGTCCTCAATGCAGCCTTCCAGGTTTTAATTCCCAACCCTGAGAGTAATGCCGCATGTAAATTATAATGAAACCCTACGAAATGTGACTGAGTTATTTGATGAAAATACGGATATTCACGGATTTTACGTATTGCATACCCAAAGTATTCTAAACAAAACGCAGAGCGCCTTCTATTTTCCCCTGATGCTGATTGGCTGTACCCCAAAGAGCGAAAATAAGGAAGACTGTAAACATTAGTTTTTGCTGTATTGCTGAGACGGTGTTCATTGAGCGTATTATTGCATATTAAGGTATGGCATGTAAACTATCAAAATGGGCCGTTAAAAGTATTCATGGATTTTAACTATCCATGAGCGGCTGTGGCCCCTAACTCCTGTGAATACCAAGGGTCCACTGTATTCATCCTTCACTCGCTGCCTGTTTATTGTCTTAAAAACAACAAAACCTTAAACATAACGCCAAATAGACATTACAATCTTTATTAATGTGAATATATACATTTTAAGTTTAAGAAAGATCTTCAGTAGGAGCAAATCCTAAAAACACTCAGAGCTGTAGAGTAGCCAGTTCAGCACTTGGGTTATGAGGTACTTCCACCTTTTGCCAAGCATGTTTTGGGGCAAGCTTTCAACAGATGGATATATTATCTAGGTTTAGCTTTAAATCAGTGCATTATAGCTTTGGTGACACACTTAGCCATGTGCTCCCTGAGTTTGTACTTTTTGACCTCTATAACACAAAGTACCTCACAATGTTTTTGTTTGTGTTCTGCGAAGGCCTTAGATCTTTGATAGAGAACATTAGCAAACAGCATATTAAAGACCAAGGTACAAAGCAGGTTAGGTTTAAACAACATCTCAAGCTTTTAATGTGGAAGAAACTAGAAAGAGTATGGCACAAGTTCTGCACTACCATGGCATGGCTGTCCAAACTAACAGCAATTTCATAGCGGCCCTGGGCCCTCATTTATCAAACACACTGTACCACACTATGCGTTAAATTGTTCCTATACGCACGAAATACGCACAGACCTGTGCATAAGTATGGTTGAAAAATGAGGGCCCTGGATCCAGACGGTGATCCAGATTAACCCCAAATTATAATCACTTGTTCCGGGTCCAATTGCAGACATTTCCTGAAAATGTCATCATAATCCACTTTATAACTTATAACTAACCTCCGAGAAGCAGAGATCAATGGAAAACAACATGTTTATAAATGACAATACGTTAAAAAAGCCACACGTGTTTATTATCTGTCCTTTTTGAACACTAAGTGGAGATTTTAGTTAAGAAAGACTAAAATATGTATCCCTCAGTTATGTGTCTTTCTGAAATGAAATAATAAGATAAAGTGAAACCTTGTGACATCCATGTGAAATCAGGAATTTATTCCCCAAAAAAGACCTGATAAATGGTCTTTTTTTAGACCTGAGGCAAAGTACATGGTAAAAATCTGATCAGTTTATCTGGTTGATACTTAAGTGGCCTGAGTGGCAGCGAGAACTTAAACTCTGTCTGTTAAAATTACATGTCCTTAATTATTTGCTCTGCTTTTTTACAGGTTTGGGCTGTGCTGCACGGCCCTGAGTAGACTCCAAACTAACTATTTGTGCCTGGGCGTGTTCATCCATGCAGTTTTGAGAACTGTGAAGGACACAACATTCCTGTTCAGTTGATTTTATGAAAGCTTCATAGTTTAGTAGGGGTCAGGGTAGCAGTGGTGGTGTGGAGGTTTCCATTGTTTCTTCACAGCAGGAAGGTCCTACATTCACACCATCTCTTGTGTTTTTATGGGATTTCTATGCTAGAATGGGATTTATTCAGGCTTTCAGTTTCCTGCCATCCAAAAACCTGGATTTTAGGCAGCTGATACCGTTTGAATTAGTGTGTTTGTGTTGACTGACAATTTGTCCTCCAATTTTTTTCTGTCAAATGATAGCAAAGGATAGATTGTTCTATTCCTTGATAAATTATAAATTGCTTTTGTGGAAGCAGCAATAATTTTATCTCTCAAATGTTCTTGAGCTGATGCAGTGGTTTCCTCTGCACAATCGAGCCCATTTATACTGCAGTGTTGCTTGAGGGCCTGAAGATTACAGCTGTTCAATATTGATTTCAGCCTGGTCTCTTTGGTGCAGGCATGCATTCAGATTCTCTAATCCTTTAATGATATTAACTCTTGGAGATGATAAAATCTCCACATTCCTTTTAATTTTAATGCTTTAAGTGTTTTTTAATGGTTCATCTATTTCATGACACATGAGTGGTGAACTCCTCCCAAACCTTCTCTAGATGCTGTTTTTACAGTTGCACCTAAACATCTTTTTGATAGTTTTATTGATAAAATGCTAATTTAATCAGATATTTGCAACAAATCAGTTGCACAGAAACAATTTAAACAGGTGACTATAACCAGTACTACATGGGTTTTATAGAAGTTTAACAACAAATCCTATACTTTCAATGACTACTACAGTCTCAAATATCTGACTACCTCAGTGTTTCTCAAACTTTTTTTAATCATTCCCCACTTTGGAAAGGAGCATACATAAGCCCCCAATGCTTTTATCGCCCCAACAGAATGGTGACCACGCCTGATTTTTAAAGTGTTTTATTTATTTAAATAGACGAATTAGTCTACAAGTTTTTAAGGGTATAAATTAGTTGGAAAAAGGGGTTGCACACTGGTATAAAACCGGCTCACAAATATATGCTGTCAGTAGTTGCTACATGTAGAACTTCAGCTCACAGTTGGAGAAAATAAAAGTTGTGGTTTTATCAAATTTACAAAGCTTTCAAAAGTACAAAATAAAAAAAATAAAAATAAAATAAATGAAGACCAAGATACTCATCCCTGTACTTCCTCCGTGGTTGACCGTGTGACTTCTCTTACTCTGAAACGTTCCCTGATCTTTTTAGATATTTGTACATTTTGTAGATGGAATCTCTGATAATGCGGCTACTTCAGCTTGTTTTGTTCTGCTGCGATATATTCCAACGTCAAACTCCCAGCCCGATGTTCCAGGTCCCGGTTCTGTTTACAATGATGATCACAATTGCTAATTTATTTGAGTGTGTTTAATTTTGTGAGAGGGGGGAGCTGGTTGATTTAATTTACAGTGCAGTGAAACATTCACAACGACAGAATCTAGGGAAGAAAAACTATTTAACTACTTTTTGGCCATGTGTGGTATGTCTGGAAAGAGATTAATGAAACATATATTGAAAAAAAAAAATGCCTACAGAAAAGCATCGTGGTGACTCTGTGATTTACGTGGGCTTTCTTCCTCTGGCACTGGAAACATACAGTATGTAAAGGCCTAGATAGATTTCATCAAGTACCATGAAATCCTGCATGGGAGAAAATGTAGTGCTGTGTGTGTAGGTAAGCTGAAGCTTGGTATCACTGGAGCTTCAAACAGGACAATGACCCCAAACATATCTAAAAGTCCACCACTACTCGGTTTCAGAAAACATCCTGGAAGCTTCCAGAATAGCTATCACTGGCACCTACCTTTACCTCTATTTAAAAACTCTGGTAGATTTGAAAAAGTGAGCTGCATTATGCAGACTCATAAATATTAACAAAATGAAAGTATTTTTTTCTTTAGGAATGGGAACCCAACCTGAAGCTGGGATCTGGATTTAAATTAGATTTTCAGTAGATAGTAACAGCAAACATAAACACTACTGAATACTAAAGATGCTTTTCATGAAGGTGTTTAATAAGTTGAGAGTGTAAAAAAACAAAAACAAATGTATATTTGTGTTTAACTTTGAGGAAACACATGCAAATTGAGTTGTGTTGAGCTAATAAAATTGTTCTTGTTTGATGTGTTGATTAAACAACTGCTACTTTGTGTGTTTTGACTATAAACCTAATTTGCAGTGCAATTGTATAGGCAAATTTAACTACCTCTACTTCTACGTCTTTATCTGGACTTTTAACTCTACTCTATTTCAGTGACTTTATGAGTTCAGGTGATTTACAAGTTATTGCATTTACTTTCATGTGTGTTTAACTCAACCAATAAGAAGAGCTGGACTTAAAATGCTTGGACGGGATGATGGGATCCTGACTTTACAGAGGAAGATCTCTATTTCTCTGCACCGGTGCTTTTTTGCTGACCCCATTTATAAAAACTGAACAGATTCCTCACAGGGCAAAGTGGAGTTAGAAAGAGACCCATAGCAGTGCCCAGATCCCTTGTGCTGCCAGAGAAAGGACTGTACTCACGGATTCAGATTTTAATTGGATGTAGATGTTAATGGATGTTCAATGAACTTTTATTCCCCCTGCATCATACACAGTGATATTAAACATCCTGATCTGCAGACAACCATGAAAGATATGAAGTTTGGGGTTTCATCCTCCTTCAGTGTGAGATGGATGGTAGTGAAGGAGCAATGATGGAGAATGGCTGGACGCCTGACCCTCGACACTTTGCATACTTGAGATTAACTCGGATAAATGTCTCTGCTTCAGTCCATCAGTGCATAATTAAAAGAAACAAAGCAGCTTTAACACAAAATCTTGGAGTCTGTTCTTTATTCTGTTATTTGTGCACTGGAAAGCTGCTGAGCTGCTTATGTTAATCCTTTTTTACTCCTGCATTGTATTCAGGTTGCTTCTTGGAGGATTGCCGCATATCCTTGATGGTAGCTCGTGTCGTTTGTGGAAGTGCGCTGACTCCTGGCCTACATTCACCGCTACCATATGTTACAGTCAAAAACGAATAGAGCACACAGGGACAAAGATAGATAATGCACACACTTCTCTAGAGTGCCTTGTCGATGCCTGTGTCTTCCTGTGAAGGTATTCAGCTGCGGCAGTATCTCCAAGGGGGGGTTCCTGACTCATGCACTGCTTTCAACAAAACCACAGCACCTCTGAAAGGGGCTAAAAAGCAGCTGTACATTGGGAGATCTGATTTGCATAAAAACAAACACTTTCCTGTCATTTTTACTGCCTTTCGCTAAATGTAACTTTCTATTTAATCATTTGGGACAGTTTTACTTGTACGGTGCTAAGATTTCCTACAGATTTCTTCTCTTTTTGCATTTTTGCCATGTTCTTCAGATCATCAAATTAATTTTAATATCAGTCAGGGTCATTTAGGTAATTTCAAAATGCATTTTTCAAACACCATCACACAAAGGTGTGTGTCTCATCATGTGTTGTAAAACTAACACAGCATGTCAGAAAAAGAACTTCATGCATGTTGATGGTAATGTGGTAGTGTTGATGGTCTGAGCTGCTTTGTTGCTTCAGGACTTGGAAGATTTGCCATGATTAATGGAGTCATAATGCTGAGGGAGAATGTCCAGCCATTAATTTGTGATCTTCAGCTCAGGCACAATGGGGTTTTAGAATATAAGTCATTCAAACCTTAACTGCATGTCCTCCTCTGAAGGGGTCAGAAAACCCAAAATGAAGATTCTGGAGTGGTCTAGTCAAAGTCTGGACTTAAATCGGACAGAGATGCATAGACATGACCTTAAACAGGCTGTTTGAAAACCTTCCAGTGTGGCTGAATTAAAACAGTTCTGCAAAGAAAAGTTGGACAAAATTTCTCCAGTGATTCAAAAAAACTCTAGTAGTTGCTGTCAAAGCATGGCGGTTGCCAAGACTTGTTTGGCCTAGGGGGAAACTACTTTTTCACACAAGAATAGCTTTTTCTCTCTTAATAAATTAAATCATAATGTGAACAATGCCTTTTGTTTTTGCTCAGGTTATCTTTTTCTGATATTAAAATGTGTAAAAGGATTTGAAACTTTATAAGGAGAAATTGATGCACATGATGGCTTAACTCAAACAAAAATGGTCTATTTTTAATTTGTGAATTATTATGCAAATCCGGGCTACACGGTAGTGAAGTTGGTAACACAGTTGCCATGTAGAGGGTCCTGGGTTCCAATCCCAGTCTGGGGTCTTTCTGCATGAGGTTTGCATGTTCTCCCCTGGAACTCTAGCTTCCTTCCACAGTCCATCACACCATTGACCCAATGACTACTGCAGATAGACACGAACACCCCCACACACACCTTGACCCTTCTTCAGTCAGAGGCCTCTTCAGATTTGTTGCAAGACTGACTGCTACCGGAGATCCTTCCATCACCATCCACATTGACTGGTGTACTGTCCAGGGTGTACCCCGCCTCTTGATCGCTAAAGATAGGCACCAGCTCCCCCGCAACCCTGCATGGACAAGCAAGAACAGACAAAGAATGGATAATGCAAATCCTTGAAAAGGATGATATACAATGCAGTATTTAAAAACTGTCTGTAGCTAAAACTAAAATTGCTGGAATCACATATTCATGCTGCTCAAATAGGAATACTTCACACAAATATTGGAAACTTACACTGCTTACACCCACAGAGATGCACTAGCAAGAATTTCTGGCCAGAGAACACTGTACGTATGTTTAAATTCAAATAAACTTCTTATCATGTGAGCTGTTTGGCTCATGCTGCGTTTAAAGTTTCAGTAGGACAGAGGGAGGGGAAAAAAATACATTTTTTGTTGTATTAAGTCTGTTTTTTGTACTCTTTCCCTCAGGAAATAATGTTATATCAGCAGATTCACAGGAAAAAATATAATAAATAATAAATTGAGAATGTTACACTTTATAATCAAGCATTTTAAAAAGCAAGCTCTTCATTGTATGAAATAACAAAATTAGTCAATCTAATGCAGCAAGTGGCACAGCTAAAATTTCCTAGTAGAATTACAGAGGCACCAGGCTGATTTTTAGCATGATTTTTCTGCTTGTTAGTGGGTCAGAACCTCCATTTAACGCAAACAACCCCCTTCTGCGTGGATGTGGTTAGCGACACACATCAAATTTGAGTTTGGAAGAGATTATGCTTTCTAAAAAGCCTGGGCAAAACCCTGGCCTCAACACCAGTCAGAATTATGCCAGAAGCCTTTTACCGGCTGTATCCCTTCTGGAGGCTGCATCTCTGCTCAAACTTATAAAAAGACCAGTTCAAATATAAGCAGGAGTAAAGTTACATATTTCAGATTGTGTGGATAATTTTGACCCTGTGTAGAGAACAGAAGATCCACGATAAATTTAAACTTGTGCACTAAATGTTTTTATGAATCACAAAGTGTATTACCAGTCCACCCTGGAAAACAGAATGACTGAAGTAAATTCTTAAAAGCTCCAAATTAACATTCACCCATGATGCATGTAAATAATATAAATTCCTGACCCACACTGTAAATGCAATCCAGCGAGTTTGAGGATGACCAATGCACCAGATTAATACAGCTGGACTGGTCAACTCCTGCCACATCAACCAACAGAAACAGTTTACTTTACTGCTGTGATGTGATATTATTTAAAGCATTAGGTTGTGTTTATTTTAAAAGCCTTACCTTTTCACTATAACAACTGTTAGATATATTTTCATGTATGAGCAAGACAGATTCCTGATCAGAGTTACCATATCTATATGGAAAGACTCCTCTGTACATAGCCCAGTGAGGCGCCTCATCCACCTGGGACCCCTCCTGGTTTGATGAGGTGTGCTGTTCCACTGCTGATTGCCTCTCCGTGTTTCAGCAGCAATGCACCATTCAAGTATGCGGGCAACTTGACAAATGAGCTGCGATCTGAGCAGTGGGGGGATGCTTGTACTGCACCACATCCTGTCCCATCCACATCCCCCTGCCCTGCAGTGGTTCACCTCCCTTAACAGATGCGCTTTTTTACTCTAAACCAGCAAAAGCACCAATGAAAGAAGAAGAATATGTGCTCAGTAAATGCCTGCTGACACATGTAGAGAGAATAAAGGAACATGAACCTACACAGTGTTTTTGTTTTGCAAAATATCCTTTTATTACACATTTCAGACTGATTAGAATAAGAAATTAATTCCATTAAAAACATATTCAAACTATATTTATGTTCAGGTATTTAAAATCAAGTTGAATAAAATAAAAGTATCTTTGCCAAAATAACACTCAAGATACGCTTCTTATTTTGTTTTATTGTAAATACATAGGCTCTCAATAGTATGTACACCCCTGGAAAAAAAAAGAAAGGAAAAAAAAGCCAGTTCTTTAAATCTATTTTTCCAACTTAAATATGACATTTTTTTCCTGTACAATACAAATGAAAAAAAAATTAATCTTTTAGGTGGAATAATATAGCAACAGAAAATGTGCAGTAACATAGTTCCATATGTATGTACACCCTTAAACTAACATTTTGGTGAAACACCTATTGAACTAATTTCAGCATTCACTGTTCACATCTGCCATCAATCCCAGCAGGGTTTTCCTGACATTTCCTGACACTTTTCCATCCTTTGACTAAAGTTTTAGTTTGCAGAGGTGACAAAGGCTGAAAATCATTTTACATTAGCCAAATATTGTCCTCAAGTAAGAGTAGCACTACTACAAGATATTTTTACTGAAGTAAAAGCGAGAAGTAACCGTCCAAGAAATTACTCAAGTAAGAGTAAAAATTATTTGGTAAAACGGCAACTTGAATACTGAGTAAATAATGAGAAAATCTGATTCAGTATTTCTAAATGTTTTCATCAGACAGACAAAAAAATGTTAAGTTATGTTCAAATTCTGGTAAATTTACAACCAAAATTTAGAAAATTTACAAATAAAAATGAGATTACAAAATAACAAATTCAGACGGAAGAAACCTTTTCCCAAGACAAATTCATTCAACATGAAAGATACAAAACCAATACTTACAGTACTGTCCAACTACTTCCAGTGACAATAACTACTATTTACAGTGTGTTCATGTGAGCTACAAATTGCACATCAGGCTCAGCAGGTAGAAAATAACATCAGAACAACAAAGCTTGTGCAGAAACAAGGAGTCTCACTTTGACAGAAACTTAAGGTGTGTGTCTCATGCAGTACAACTACTTGTAAAAGTGAATGTTTTTCAAAAAGGTACTCAAGTAAATGTGACTAGTTACTACCCACCTCTGTATATAAGGTACATGTCATTGAAACCAAATGTTCCCATATAGTGTACAAAGAGACACGTCTTTTTTCTCCTCATTTTCTGATTAATACAAATATTTTTATTTGCTAAATGTAAAATTAATGAGAGAAGTATTTCTAAACTTTGGGACGTTTACTCACATTTCCGTAGTATTAGGTACAATTGTCTTTTATACTGTATGACTTGTTGGGTTTCCTTCCACGAGCTTCTTCCAAAAGTTTGCTGGGATTCTGGTCCAGTCCTCCAGATAGAACTGGTGTGACTAAGTCTGGCTTGTAGGCCATCTCACTCACACTCTCCTTTTCAGATCTGCCCACTAATTTTCTACGGAATTGAGATCAGGGCTTTGTGATGGCTACTCCAAAATAATGTCTTTGTTTTCTTTAATAAAATCGCTTTATAACTAATATGGCTGTATGCTTTGGGCCTTTGTTCATTGGAATTGCCATTTGTGCCCAAGCTTCAGCTTCCTAGCTGATGTCTTTAGATGTTGCTTCAATATTTCCACACATTGTTCTTTCTGCATTATGCCATTTATTTTGAGATGTCTACAAAGTCCCCCAACATGACATGTTTTCTGGCTTGCAAGCTCTCCTCTTTCTTCTTCAAATGTAACGGTGGTCATTATGTCTCCTGATCTCTTGGCTGATTTCTTCTGACTTTCCCATTGTGTCTCACAAAGAGGCAGTTTGTTGCATGTGTTGCCTTAAAATACATCCAGAGGTTTTTCTCCAGTTTACATAAATGCTGTGATTGAGGAACTTATAAAGGCATGTTTTCCCCATCTGAGTTTTTCCTTTTTTTTAAAGACATAGTAAGCTTAGAGGGTGTCTGTAGATTTAAAGAAAGTAATAAAAAAAAATCTCAATAAATGTCTTAATTATTGTGGCATTTAGCAAATATACATAATTTTGGTCATCTTAACTTACCTTAAACAGGAAAAGTCAGTCAGAAAAAGACAGTGAGGAAAAAAAACGCTTCTCTGTATTTTTTATAATTGTGTGTGTGAATATCTGGTTTCAGCTGTGTATATCTCAGTAAATAGAAGACAATCATCAATATCCGAGGAAAATGTGGAACTTGGCAGATTTTTCCAAAACTAATGAAATTTCTTCCCAAGGAATGACTTAAAGCTCAGTTAAAACCTCCTAAAACCTTATGAGAGATATTCTCATGCAGCCAAGGACCACAGTTCTAAAGGGTAGATTTTGCCCAGAACCAGCATTGCATTTCACCAACAGCAAAGCTCTGTAGTTACTTTTCTTCTCATGGAACCAAGATTAGTGACCAAGGTGTATGAAATTGTGAGCAATCGGGAAATACCTGCCAGTTTTGACTGACTGCTAAACTATTTTGTGGAATATAGTTGTCACATTGAAGGGAGCAAAAGTTTTTAAATGATTTTTTTTTGTCTCCATTTTAATTACATTTTAAAGTCTAACAAAAAAAATGCTCTTTTACCAGAGATGTTTGCACTCTTTGTGAGCCCCTGTATGCTTTCATTTTGGACTATACAAAACAATGCCAAGCTTTGTATGTTGTGATTTTTATTCCTCGTTTATTCAAATTTGTTTTTAAGTTTTACATGTTCAGTCTTGTGACAGCTGTTATATAAACCTTAAATTAAGTATGTTGCAGTGGAAAAAAAAGTTCATCAATCTTTCAATAATACAAATTACTAATTGACTTTAATAATTTAAAGATGATACAATATAAAATAAACATACTCAATGGGCTTTTTAAGCACTACACATTAAAGTCCTTCTGAAATAAAATAGAAGTGAAAGATATTCTCATTCATGCCCATTGTGCTAAGGGAAGACAAATATAATTTTATTGCTGTGTAAGGATTTCTCTTTTGCAGAGCAGAGTTGTGCAGGTCTTATATTGCAAGCGATACTCTGAAACATAAGATGTCTTCTCCACTATAGCATCAATCTATTTAAGTATTCCAATTGAGTCAGAGTTGTAGAATAACCAAAAATGTAAAAAGTTGTTTGAGGATATTTACAAAAAGAAGCATCAGTTGGTGATTTTTGCATCAGTTTGTACGCTGAAAGTCAGAACATGAAGTACCTACCAGCTGAACTAGTTCACCAGCTCCATCACTACGTTGGCTGCAACTGCATCCACCCGCCGGTCCTCCTCAGAAACTGCAGCTGGGAGCAAATGAGCAGCAGTGTCTGACGCAGCATGCGATCATTCACCTTGACTGCGTGTGCTGCTCGAACTTGCCTTCGTTGCAGCTGTCAATGCATACCTCCACTCACCCCCCACCACCCCAGGCCTCCATCCCCTCTGGAGGCAGCACACTCTGCCAGCCGTGGAGTGGGACGTACTATCGATCCTGCTGAACTGATGGTTTCTAAAAGGGAGCCAGTAAGCATGTCTGCTTGCCCCTCCTCCACTGTGGAACGGCCCTGAGATATCACTGAGCTCAGCACATTGCACCATCTCTGTATGGGAAAATGGGATTTTTACCAGGAGATGAGCTGAGTGGAAGGTAATTCAAGTCGTCTAGCTATGTTCCTCACGGAGGACGTAAATTGAGCCAAGTTACCTTCAGAAGCCTCACACATTGGAAAAATAAGGTCATATTTAAAGGTCCCTCTTATTCCAGTACCTGTCATGGAAAATTCACATAATATGTAACAATAAGCATGAGGAGTGAGGGGAAATCCGGTGAAAGGGGAAACTCGTCAATGAAGCTTTCAGTCTTTGATCAGAACGAGTGTGTGCCAGCTCTATGATGGGAAGAATAAATATCCTGAATGGGTTCAGAGGCTCTATGGCCCTCAGGCAGAAAAATGTGTGTGCTTCAGAGCAGCCGCTAGATGGCAACAGAGTACTACTTTTTCACAAAACTCGCCTGAATTTTGCTGCATTCACTTTGACTCACAAATCCCTCCAGGTTTGAACCATCACAGTCTTTGTCACATACACAAATTGAACTGAATCTTTTACTTGGGTCACTGTTATAGCTGATTATTCTGATTATTATATCGGAACAATGATACCTGTAATAATTTCCTTGTAAATGAACCATCTTGGAACAAAGTTTCTGCTTGTTAAGATCTGGGTCTAAAGGATTGGAAGTGTCTGGTTGTGTGCATGGTAGATCATTCTGTTCAGTTAAGTAGGTAATTAAGTTTCACAAACTGTGGAAGCTCAAGTCATTAGAGTTTTGCTGAGAAAAACAAAACCTTCTTTTCTTGTGTGAAAACAAAATGTTACGTAGGCGTTTGCATTACATCCGTCTCAAATACATTCAGTGGGGTAATAGGTGGCCAAGGAAGGTGAGGCAGCATTGAAGCAGTATGGAAGAACATCTTCATTTAAAAGGTAAATCGGACCCCAGTTAAGTTTTGAGAAAAGAATTTACTTCACAGGCTCAACTTTAATGATATAAGGATTTTAAAAGTTATAAGAAAACATTTAAGTAATGTATGATTTAAAAAGAATTCTCAGATCATCTATCCCTTCATTATCTTGAATTTGCTCAATCCTGTTAGGTTCTGGGGTATTTAGGTGTATTCGTCTCACAAAAATGAGGCAGTGGCAACAACTTATCAGACTCTGCTCTAGTCTGAAGGAGCTGGGGAAGTCAACGGGTGGCATGGAGACAACTGCAAGCTTCAGCACCTCCCATCAAGCTGTGGGGTTGGAGGGACCCTTAGGGCTGAGAGAATGACAGGCAGTGGAGTTGGAAAATGTGGTGTGGAATATTGTGGCCGTATTTTGACTTGGTGGGTTTCTTAATGGGGGATTGTTTGGATTCTTTTTGGGAGGTGTAGTACTGCTTCAGATTTGTCTGAAAAAGAAAAAATACTGCAGTTTGGGGCCAATATAGCAGGAACTACACAAAGAACTACTTCCATACATGCCGTTTTCTCTACTACATAGAGGCATGGTGGTGGTAATTTATAAAAATCAGCTTTTTGGCCTTTCATGAAACTAAATCCCAACCAACAGACGTAACACCATACTGAAGAAAGGATGCCAGTTTACCGGTTTGTTTTTTGCTTATTTTGTTTCTTACAAAGTTAGCTTTTTCGAGAAAGTCCAAAATCTGATTATTGTCTTTGCTATGTAAAGGGCTGTGAAAAATATTTCCCCCTTACATATTTCTTTAGGTTTTTTTCAGACTATCAAGTAAACTTTAATATCAGACCAAATCAACCAAAGTAAATACAAAAATCAGTTTTCAAATGATGATTTACTATGTTAAATCATAAATTACATTTGCTTTACATATAAAGCATCAGAGATCCGATTGTTCCATATGTTCCCAACAGAGCACTTTGCTCTCAGACTGCTGGTTTAATTGTAGTTCCTAGGATTTCTAAAAGTAGAATGGGAGGCAAATCTTTTAGTTATCAGGCTCCTCTCCTGTGGAACCAGCTCCCAGCTTTAGTCCATGAGGCAGACACTCTGTTTACTTTTAAGGCCAGGCTTAAAAGTAGACATGGCGTCTCTGTAGTATACTGCTATAGGCTTAGACTGCTGGAGGACATACTGACCACTTTTCTTCACTCTACTTTTCTCTTCTACTACGCTCCAGTTGCATAATTTGCTGTTATTTCGACTGTTACATTTGTTTTCTCTCAGTGTTTTTCTCTCCATAGAAGCTACACCTGGTCTGGTGTCCTGCTTAGCTGCAATGCCCTGTTGGACGGGGGCATCGACTGGGATGATCCCCCTTGTCCTGTTATCAACTTTACTTTCTTTAATATAGAAAGTGCTCTTACATCAGTTCTTTTTGTTCTTTCTGTGTTTCTGCTCTGTCTTCTCGAACCCCCAGATGGTTGTGGCAGATGGCCGCTCATACTGAGCCTGGTTCTGCTTGAAATTTCTTCCTGTTAAAGGGGAGTTTTTCCTCTCCACTGTAGCTAAATGGTTGCTCAGTATGAGGGATTGCTTTGGTTGGACTCTGCATCAATGTGGCACCATTTCAAGTCAATGACTTGATGCAGTCTGCTGGGATTCCTTAAATAGAAAACATTTAAACTGATTGGAATGTATGTATGATTGAATTGAAATTACCTTTCTTTTAAAGTGCCTTGAGATGACATCTGTTGTGATTTGGTGCTATATAAATAAACTGAATTGAAATTTTTTATTGTAAATTAACAAGATGTAACCCCAGTTAAACGAGGAATTAGCTGTGAATAATCACACTTTTGTCATTACATGTCTGCCAGAACTGTAAAGGGAGCATATGACTTAAATACAACCTATCTAACAACATTATGAAGGATAAAAGATCTCAAAAAGCAACACATCTTAGAGAAACTCACTAACAGATGAACTACAAAGTCATTGACATCTATTAGACTGGAAATGTTACAAAGTCATTTCCCAGGCTTGTGGACTTTTGTCCACAAAGACAGGAAGAGACTGTACTTGTGCTGCAACTCAAGAAGTACAACCTTCCAAAGGACAAAGGATCGTCAAGGGTGACCTTCCCTCCATCCAGGCCCTGTACAGATGGAGGGTCAGAAAAGGACAGCTAAAGTCAAAAATCATTTATCTTGTGTTGTAAATTTGCTCTTACTGTACTGTCTTTTATTGTTAGATATTTTTACTGTTGTGCGACTATGCGTGCTCCTGTACCTTTGACTTGTTGAGGTTACAATTTCCCTATCTATCTATCTATCTATCTATCTATCTATCTATCTATCTATCTATCTATCTATCTATCTATCTATCTATCTATCTATCTATCTATCTATCTATCTATCTATCTATCTATCTATCTATCTATCTATCTATCTATCTATCTATCTATCTATCTATCTATCTATCTATCTATCGTAGATTAAGAGCAAAGGGGAACCGAAATGGTTTGTGTGCATTAATTTGGCGAATAAAGCTGATTCGGCTCAAAACTGGTGTTTTAATAAAGAGAAATGCCACTCACAATATGGCGGCGAGCCCGTATTTACATTTCCGCCTTCCCTCCAGAGCTCCGCTGGATCGAGTCTGCAGCCAGAACCCTCTCTCATCTTTATCGCATATCGTCACGGGGGATGTCCTAATCTGCTGGTGCAGCTGGGAGCATTTTACCACGTGATCCGAGCGATATCAGACACAGTCATCACCATTTCACCTAATTCATGTCGGAGGCTCAAATGGTAAAAGGTGAGACAGCGAGGAAAACTACGATGAAGTAGACCAGGAAGCCTGACCCGGTTCTCTCAGCTAATCGCCGAATCACAACTTAAATAAGGTCGGTTTTCTCCGTGTTCGTTTAAGCTACTCACGAAGCATCTGTTTTGCTTTCAGTATTTCTCTTCCCACATCCAAAACACATATTTGGTGTCGGTTAGGGACTCTCCGTCCCCTAATCTTCAGCGTAGAGACATTCAATATCCGAGTTTTACCTTTGTAGCCTTTTGGTAACATTAGCCACGCTATGCTAACCACGGCAGATCTGTATCCCAATCGTTGTATTTTTGTTCAAAAACGCGGGTCGGTTTCAGCTAAACTGTTAAAGGTAACGGGGTTCTGAATTAGGGCGTCCTAAAGTTCGGGTTTACGTGCGGGGAAAGCTCACCGAGCAACGAGTGCTGGTTTGGGTATTAGCCTGATTTAACAACGACTAGCATGGCGAGCTCAGCGGGTTTAGGCCCACGGATGGTCGTCTACTCTCTCCTACTTCAGCTAGTACGCTTCAACAAAACAAGCCGGGACATTAACATTTACAACATCTCATAGTCTTAAAACTGTCCTCTTTTGCAGGTTGTACTGACGAAGACTTAACCAGCATCTCCAAGCTTTTTTTTTTGTCGAGAGGCGAGTATCCTAGCCTGTTTCAACGCGAAGAGTCGTTTACAGAATTAAAATGAACGAGGGTAAAAGTAATATGAAACACGCAAAATGTTCAGGAAGACATTAGTAGTTTATAGTTGTGTTTCAGGCGCCGTAAAGCACAGTTTTTTTTTTCTGGGACAAATGATAAAGGCAGCAATCTATAGGTAACTAATCTAAAAAACAAATTTAAGGGAGAAGGTTGAACAGAATGAAAAGCTAAACGAAGCTCCCTCATACTGTTGAACCTGCAGTATCTTATCAGTGAAATCAGTGGAGTCTTTGATGGCACCTGCACTGAGGGCTTGATATAAACATCCCCTAACTTAAACAATAGGGAATACAAGGGAAGTCTGTGTGTGCGCCACAGCATTAAACTGGAAAATTAAAAGTATCCATTCCAAAACGGATTGGGATCTGGTACATCAAAAATATCTAATTAAATAACATTCACAGTCTGATGTAAAAATCCTTTTTTTCTTTAGTCTTATCTAGATAAAACATTCTGAAAGTCAAATGGCGTGGAAGAGCCTTGTTCTTCTAATTGATAAAAGGATGATGACTTTGGTAAACTTTCACGATCGTGTGCCAATCCACAATTCGCCTAATTTAAACTGGGCACTGTCTAAATTGAGCCTTACATGCAAAACAAGTGTTTTCTTGGCCCAGTAAATTCAATGAGTCCTTCCTCTTGCATTGTAATCAACTCTAAACCAAACCAGGGGCCCAGGAACCCCAGTCAGCCCGGGCCTGGCTTTTAGCCTGTAAAACAAAGCAAGCTGCAAGCCAACTTTTAGCGCTTGTAGTGTTTATATTTGTTATAAATTACAATGTAACAAGTGGAGGAACTTTTTATGTGTGCCGTTGAGGTATTTTTTTTGCAATGATAGGATAAGGGTCCTTACTAAAGGGTTGTGCAAATTAACATGTTTTATCCTTTGTGAATGCTGGACAGCCACTGAAAAGGAGATGGTTTACATTCAAAAGCAGGCCACCCGTTGCCTGCTTTTTCTTCCCCCTGTTTTCCGATCAGTGAAGAGACATGACCCATTTAAATGGTTGTTTACTTGCATTAGAAGAAGAGCCAAGATGGTGCTCAATGAACTCTTGTCCACAATTTAATTAGAGTGGCTTTCCCAGCAGCATAATTTTCCACATTACAAAACGCTCCATACTGTGGCACTGCTGTACAGTCGGGCACTCTCTCTGGTGGTACTCGGTGCGTAAATGAAAAGTTGTTTTTGCCAGATTGTTTGCTAGACGTGTTTACGAAGCCACCTCTTATTTTTGGAGCTGTTTTTTTGCTTTCATTTTCGCAGCATATTAATGCCTTCGGAATGAAAGGTAACCAAT
Source organism: Valencia hispanica (assembly GCA_963556495.2). Classification (NCBI taxonomy): domain Eukaryota; kingdom Metazoa; phylum Chordata; class Actinopteri; order Cyprinodontiformes; family Valenciidae; genus Valencia; species Valencia hispanica. Next base: position 25,558,067 of record OY747709.1, read on the forward strand.
CATTTCCTCCTGGTGCTGCTGCTATGAATGTATTTCAGTCTAGAATGTTTTACAGGGAGTTGCCTGTAAATCTGTAACCTCCAAGTCCTTGTGTCAAGTTACGTTTTCAGATCAAATACAATATTGTGACAAAGTCCTGAATAGTCAGGGTCATTTGATCAGTTGAAGTAAATTTTATTGTGTTGCAGTTTCTTTTAGTTTATCAAGATAAGCTACAGAACTCATGATTGCAGGCAACTCATCAAATTAGCTTTTAAATGTCGTCTCACTCATATTTGTGCACCCTAATGTAGAACAATCACAAGCCTCCATAGACAAGGATCTTGTTGTAAATTAACATAAAAAAACATCCAAATATAACATTTTCTAGGCTACAAACTGAGAGAAACTGAGTGTTTCTAAACTTAATTTAAAAAACAATACCAATGTAATTTATTTTAATTCTTTATAAAAGCTGTAGATTTTAAAAGAATAGAGCTCATAAATCTGGCTGATCTAATATATTTGGGAAATGCTGAACTTTAAGAGGAATAAGCCTATGATATGTAATGTTTGTTCTACGGTCTGGGTGATTTATTGGAATCGATGAATAATGCTTTAACTCAGGAGTGTCTGTCTGGGGTTACACCATTGTGTCGCATGATGCTATACAATTGTCCTGCCATCTCAAACTCTCTAAAACAGAAGTTGGCCTGTTGGAGTTTGTTGTGTACAATACATAACTTCAGTTTCTTCTTTACAAAGATTGTGCTCACATCAGCTAGAAAACTGGATTAATGTTTAAAGTTTAAACGGCTTCCTCTATTTGGGTAATAAATCAGTCTATTATAGTTAATCTCAACCTAACAGACGTTAGACAGTTGTGTAACAGAAACTTGTTGATCTTGTTCCTCTGGGTTGGCTCCATGTTGCGGTGAGCTGCTAAAAGGGGGAAAACAATGGCAAACCGGCCACAATATCGGATGAAACAGAAAGTTCTGTAAAATGCGTCATGATGATGGTTCACCTTCTACAGTTTTGTAAAGGCTGTACAACAGCAGACACACATTTCCTGGGTGTGTGTCTCAGGGTTTCCTGGGACACTGTCGTCCTAACATGTTTTTTCCTCTCTCCAAGGATCACATGAGAACAGAGGCACTTTTGAGGCCACTCGCAGCCCTGCAGCTCCTCGGTTGTTGCTTCTTTTTAATAAAAAAAAAAAACTAAATTCGGTTTCCACTAAAAATATTTGCTGTAGTTTTTGCTTATGTATGCTGGCTGGCATTAAATGATAGATGGACCGGAACTGGATGATTAAAACAAGTTTTTTTTTAAAAGTTTTTTTTTAAGTTTGATCGGATGATTAAATTTTTTAAATATATTTTGATCGGATGATTTAAAAAGGATTTTTTTTTTTTTACGTTTGATCGGATGATTAAAACAAGTTGGTTTTTTTTTTGGTTTTTTTTTTGTTTGATCGGATGATTTTTAAAACATTTTGATCGAAAGATTTAAAAAGGATTTTTAAAAAAAACGTTTGATCGGATGATTAAAACTGTTTGTTTTAGTTTGATCTTTGCAGCCAGTAAGCATGTTGTACATGTGCACCACAGGGTTTTGCTGACAACACTCTTCAGCGTAGAAGTTAGTAACCAAAGGAGACATGGTTAACTATTTTGACTATCCATTAGGTGTTTAAAAGTGAAGTCCGAGGAAACACAGAAGCTGTTATCACCTTTACACTATATTCCACAGAGGCGCACCAGCTCTGGGTCGGGCTTGATTAGAACTTGGAGAAAAGACTTTAGTGGATAACGTATTACAGCGAAGTTGCTTTTAAACTCTTTGCCTTGTTTGTACAATATCGTAATTGAGCCAGGCCGAGGGCAACCGTTCACACCTAGCATTAAAATCCACCCTGGGTGATCAGATCAGTTACCCACTTTATGTGAAATAAACATGCACCCTCGTCACTGATTGGGTTGTAATCTCAACAATCAACTGGTCCACTAATGTTCATGAAACGTCAGAGAAACGATGTTGGCAGACATCAGCTCGGATACGTTTCACCCAAGTTAAAATTGTCTGAGTTATTTCATCTATAATCTCTTGAGCTTTAACAGGGATAATTTGACTGAGACAACAAGCACAGATACTGTAGCATTTCATAAAGCACCATCAGTAGAAAGAGACTTTAACCCATTAAACAGCACTGCAGTAAAACTCGTTGGCACGCCTTTATTAATTTACACAACTCACTGCATCATAAATGTGACTGGATATTCCACATAGAGAGGTTTTGTGTATTGCATGACGTATTTCAAAATGCTGTGACTTCAGCTGAATTTATCAGTAACACAAAATTCACTCACTGCATTCTGATATCCACTGATCTATAAAATCCTGACTTTTGAAGAAATATCCTTTTAAATACAGTATATTGGATATTATGTTTAATGGCTTTAGTGAACAGCAGGGGTGAAGTAATGCTTTCCCCCTTTCTTTTTTCTAACAAAAATAAAGTAAAAAAAATAAGCCCAGAGGTGTTTGGGTTATCACTCTGTAGCTTAAAGCTGCAGTCTGGAGGATTTATTTATTTAAGGTTCAATACTAAGATAAAAGGCTAGTGCTCCACGACATTTGTTGTTCTTCCTAAGTCCCGCCTTCCTCCCATAGACCCTAATGCATTTCACACTGACCGGCAAATTATTTAGCCAACAGAATTCGAGTTTCCGCCTTGTCGGCTGCCAACTTATATTCGCATTCCGCAAACCTGCGATGTTTACAGTTACGGTCGCTATATTGGAAGAGACGGTCAGTCATGGAGAAGTTGCTCACCTCTGAAATGTCCATTAAGAAAATACAATCGGGTGGTGCTCAATAGTTCTTGCTGCTCTCCTCTTGTTTTTGGAGGGGCCTTGATAGTGGGATTTTAAAAAATCTCTCCCTCCCTCAAATACTCCAGACAGTAGCTATAAGTCAATTGGTTCCCAAGACGAATTCCCTTCAGACTGCCGAACTACTACAGATATTTTTTGTGCCATCAGTAAAAGTGACAGTAAAGTATTTGTGTCTCTCTATCGGCAACTTTATGGCGGACTGCACATCACTGCAGTCAAAACCCCACAAACAAACATCCATTTTGAAACGGGCTTCTTCAGGACACCCGTTGCATAAAGAGTGATTTCTATAAGTAAACTCCACACAACACCTACATTTAAGGCAGCGGTTCCCAAACCGGGGGTGCGCCCCCTAGGGGGAGCGCAGGATCATTCCATGGGGTGTGTGGTATGAATGGATAATATTTAAAAGCTAATACAACGGACAGGTTTTTGACGAGGCTCCCACATAAACGCAAAGCAGAAGATCAAACATAGCCAAATACGCTTCTAAGCCAACTTCCTTCCCACCCAAAGAGAAGAAAATATGACGAAGCATATCTTGCCTTTAGTCTTGTTACACCAAACACCTGCAAACACCATAGTGACAAAGTGTGAAAAACCGCAAACAACTGTGGAGGATTACATACTTCCCTGCACTATGGACATGGTTCCATCTATGAGTCTTTCATTTACGAGACGTCAACGGACATGTAGGGACTTTGTAGAGATCTGCACAGATGGGGCAACTACTATGGCTGGGAAACTAGGAGGGCTGCAGGCGTTCATGAAGCGCATTTCCCCCAATTCATTATACACCGCGATGCACTGCCGTCTAAACAGCCGAGTCCCGAGCTGAATGATGTAATGAATGTCTTTGGCACAGTCAACTACATCAAAACACAACCTGTCAAAGCCCCAATGGTTGCGGTACTGTGTGAAGAAAATGAGCTCCGACAGTCACTGCGACTCGCTGTGAAACAGCTGTCATGTGGGAAGGTGCTGTCCAGGGGATGTGCATCTTTTTGAAGGAAGAGGACGGCGATCTTGGCCACAAATTTTACTGTATCAGTTTTTAATGAAACTTTCATATAGGGGCATATTCCTGAACGCAATGTTCAATGAACCAAATTCAGTGACGCAGGGCACAACCACACACCTCTACCTGGCAGATAGGGACATTCGAGCAGGTTCACAGGGAGGGGGGCCATGAACGTTTACTTATAAAGCACAGGGGGGGCCCAGCAGAAATAGTTTGGGAGCCACTGATTTAAGGAATCAACAATGCTGAAAATATTAAGTAACAATTTTGATAGTAGTGTCAGTTTTTGGGGATTTCAAGCATTAATAAAAATTGTCACAATAGATAAAATTATTTTACTAAAGATTTTTTTTGACGATAAGTGATACAATAAATGCTCATGCTAAGCGTGAACGGGGTCTGTTCGAACCTTTTCAGTTTTTTTTCTGTTATGGATTTTGGATCTGGAAATATTGGTCACTGTAAAGGTTTACATCAGGGGTCTGCAACTCCAGTCCACCAGAGTGCCAGCATCCTACAATTCCTAGATGCATTCCTGCTCCAACACACCTGAATCAAAAGGCTGAATTACCTCTTTGGCATGTCCGCAAGTTGTTCATCGACCATTTAGTTGATTCAGGTGTGTCGAAGCAGGGAAGGATCCCAAAGCTGCAGGTTGGTGTCACTGGAGGACTGGAGTTGCAGAGCCCTGGTCTACAGCCAAGGGAATATTTTCAAAGACTGTTGTTTAGAAGAATATCCCATGAAGATGATTTCAATCATCATTTTGTCTTTGTTTCAAAATAGTAAAGCCCATGTATAAATGACTGCTCACAGCAGGAGGGTTTGACAAATGTATATCTTGAACGTTGGCCATAGCTCTTTAAAAATTGACGCTTGAGTAAAAGAAATTGGGTACAAAAGTCTGATCGGTGTACCTCTGACCCTGATGCTCACTTCAAAAGTCTACACAAAGGGGAAAATAAGCTGACTCGTTTTGTTTTCATCTTTCACCTGTCCAGAGTGGACTTTCACGTCTCAGCTCGGTGGTCGGCATCAGACCCAGCACAGTCAACTGGCATCCCAGGCTGCAGGAGCACGGCGGAGGAGAGGGTCTGAGGCTGAATACTCCCCCCATTAGTCCTTGAGGCGGGGGGAGGAGGAAGAGGGAACAAGGAGCTGCTATACCCACCTGGAGCATGGGGCAGAAAGTCCCAGGTGGCATTAAAACTATTGACATGCGGGATCCGGCTTTCAGCCCCCTAACACTGGAGTTGCAGGCCCTGAGTCACACCAAGCCATCACGACTGGACCTTCTGCTGGACATGCCACCTGCCAGCCTGGACACCCAGATCCAGCATTCGTGGAACAGCGATGACCGCTCCCTAAATGTGTTTGTGAAGGACGACAACAAGCTGGTGTTCCATAGGCACCCTGTGGCGCAGAGCACGGACGCCATCCGGGGACGTGTTGGCTACACCAGAGGACTTCATGTGTGGGAGATCAGCTGGGCCATGCGTCAGAGGGGCACGCACGCTGTGGTTGGCGTTGCGACGAGCGACGCACCGCTGCATTCTGTTGGTTACACGGCTTTGGTGGGAAGCAACTCTGAGTCCTGGGGCTGGGACCTGTGCAGAAGTAAACTCTACCACGACGGCAAGAACCTCCCAGGAAAAGCCTACCCGGCCTTCCTTGAGCCAGACGACACCTTCATTATACCAGACTCCCTGTTGGTAGTCTTGGACATGGATGAGGGCACTCTGGGTTACATCGTGGATGGACATTATCTTGGTGTGGCTTTTAGAGGACTCAAAGGCAAGAAACTATACCCAGTAGTGAGCGCCGTGTGGGGACACTGTGAAATACGAATCCGGTACATAAATGGACTTGATCGTAAGTATAAAATTTTAATCTTTCAACTTGTCTTGTAATGTCTTTCATCACTTCGAAACAGATTTCCTCAAAGAACAGCAGGATTATTTGTAAACCTTTTTCTGCTCTGGTCATAGTTCAAAAGGATCTACAATGTGTTTTTTAGGTTTGATCAGGTAAATTATTTATCTGATGTTCTCACTGACTCACTATTTCATCAGGTCATCGGGTTTTGTGTCCTTATGAAGGGCTTTCCACTGGAAAGGCTGATCGAGAGAACTGCCTGCTTTGTCACAAACTGTACTTTTGCTCAAGTAGTAGTTCAGGTAGTCTCTTTTATATATGTTAGTAAAACATTAAGAGGTTCCTGGTGTTCAGGATTAAAGATGGATACTGTTCAGTATCATATCTTACCATCAGCAGCTGGATTCACACAAATATCATTATTAGTTGAGTAGTTGTTCACGGAAATAACTTTTTTTGAGCAATCCCGGTTTCCGATCACCCCCGAACTCTAATCACTTATTCCTTGTCCCATTGCAGACATTTCCTGAAAATTCCAGTGAATCTGTCTAACTTTTTGAATTATTTTGCTAACTAACAAACAAACTCTGGCAAAAACATAGGCTCTTTGGCAGAGGTAGTAAAATGCAGTACAAATGGATTCATCTGATTTTTGTCTAGCTTTCGTTGTGGAAACACTGGTGCACATCAGAACATGTACTACCCATCTGTCTCAAGTGCTTTGTGCTCATTAGATTTTTATGTTCTCCTCCGATCCCTTGACCTAGTTTTGTGCCTGCGCAAGAAAAGCACCACAGATAATCTCTTATTCACAAAAGCGATCTTTATTTTGAAGTGACTGTTTGCCTTTTGGCTGCAGAGCAGAGCTGATTCCATGCCTTAAGATGGAGGCCATTTTCAGACATGTAGCTGGGTTGTACTAGTATAGCGCCAACACAGCCCTGAGCTCTGATATAAACACACACCCTCTTAGCTGCAGTTAGATTCTTCCTCCTCTTCATCGGGACAATTGTTAGCAAGGCTTTCATCTGGCAGCCTGACTGATGAATCTTGCACAAAGTTTTCAGCTGGAAATCTCCTTACTTCCTGGATAGATTTTGCGACTGGTGCCAAACTTGGGGCACGATTTGCCTGTGTGCGCCTTACCCCTGCATGAGTTCACACTGTATCCTGCTAATGTGTTAGGGGGTTAACCAACTTTATGGCTGTATAAATCAAAGATTTCACCTTCAGCTGTTTACGTTACTGTTGAACACATCACCTCTATAAATGTCAATTCTTAAAGCATCAAATTATTAAAACCTTGGTATTTGCATTATATCTAAACACTAAAGGTCACAAGTTTAGATTTTCTAGTTTTTTACATTTTTCATTCAATTGATTTTTATAAGCTAACTGTGCTTCAAATAATCCTGATTTCTTTTGCAAGCAGGCATGGGTCGGTGTGAATACGGAGTATCAACGCAACGGTTTCCTACTGTTAACACAAACATGCACAATATGATCTAGGGTTTACTTAATAAAACAATCATTCCTGCTGCTGCTAAAATGACAACTGTGCTATGTTATAAATAACATTTAGGTTTTCATACACAGATCTGAGCAGAAACACTGAACAAACACCCTCTCCATCTAGTAATTTAGAAGTGCTTTTTGCACACTTGCATACTCTGCAACATCTTTGATAATTGTATTTGAGGATGAATTTTTATTAACTATAAAGTTCTGTTTATGTGTGTGTGTATATACATGTAAAATGTTTGGCTTTTTTACAAGCATTTCTTTGTGCATAATTGTTTAGCAGCTAATGGAGTGCAGAATTATTATGAAACAAAGACGTACCAGTGTAATTTCAAAATTTGTAAATGACCATCTTGGTCTTAAGATCAAAATGTGTGGGAACCTTGTGTTTATCTCATCAGATGGAGCCTGTAGTTGGATGCTAACCCATGCAGCTAATGCCAACTGTAGCTTGGACCAGCTCTACCTTACCCCTTTGATACCCCTTTAGTTTCCAACTTTGACAGTACATGTTCTGGTCACGTTGTTTCCAACCTGAACTGTTTTACTTTGTTGTGAGGAAATGATGAACGTGTCTTCATCTGCCAGCTTACGGTTTTGTACATTTTTCCTTTTTTGAAAGTATGTTTTAAAACCTTTGTGTGTACCACTAACAAACCCACGCAGATGTTGACACCGTGAGACTATTCTCATTGACTCCTTAAATGTGGGCCACAAAAAGCAGCAGTTACAGACCAACTAAACACCATCTCTGCAAACTGATCCTGTTTCTCACCCTTCTTCCTCCTTTGTGTCCCCCTAGCTGAACCTCTTTCGCTGATGGACCTATGTAGGCGTTCGGTGAGGGTGGCATTAGGAAGAGACCGGCTGAGTGAAATCCATAGACTTCCCCTGCCAGCCTCTCTCAAGAACTACCTGCTCTACCAATGACGAAGCTGACTGATGAAACACATTCAGCACTCCCATGTGTTTCTCTCTCTGGGATAGTCCTTGGGTTTAACCTGTTTGGCAGCATTACTGAAGCCTCCAGGACTCATATAGGCACCTGCGTGAATCAGCAAATACGCTTCTCTGTCAGTTGCAAAACTCCTCTTGAGGTTCTTATCCTGTTTTTATGACTCTTTTCAATTGTAATCTTTAACTTTGTAAAATCAGGAATCACTGAGTACTATGCACACACTGATCCAATCGATGCCCTGACAGTCACCATGCTGGTGAACCACTTCTGGCTTGTAGGTTAATGTGGCATCTGCTGTGACCTCCAAGCTTTTTCCAGTTATGCATTCCTGTCTTGTAGCCTTGGAAATCTAAATGAAATTGTGCCGAGACAACACTGAGGTGACGCTTGAGCCGAAAATGTCAACACAGTAGTGCACTGCTGTTATTTGACCACAAGATGGCAGTACACTTGCATCAGTCTCAAATTAAGCATCATAAAACGTCTGGTTTTTAGAAATGGTTTTAAAATATATCTGCTGTTCACATGACACAGGAAAGGGATGATGACCATTTTATAGAGGGACCCTGGTGCACTGTGAATCGGCTGAAGAGCAGCAGACCACTCACTGTATTCAGGTTTCTCTGTGACATGTACTTATCCGCTCAGCTGCCGCGGTGCGGGAATATCATCAGCATTCTTCGACAGAAAGATTATGTCACTGTGATTATTTGTAGCATGTACCTGCAGGAAACTTCTCAACCAACTTTTTTATCATTTTTGTCACTCCTTGTTTTATTAGTGCAGTAGTTTTTGACCACCTGCTGTTGAGGCCCAAGAGCATTTTTAAACTCAGTATCTCTGTTTGAGCACTGGTTTGCACATATTAAAACAAAGAATAGAGGAAAGAAACATGTAAATGTTGGCTGACTCTTTGGTCCCACTGGCAGAAAACAGAGAACCATTGTCTTGTTCATCTATGACATTTATTGATTGGGGGGGGTCAGTATTTTTTTTTTTTTTTGAAAGCTGGCTTTGTAGTTGCCTGACTTGATAAACTTTGGTTTTAAAGCACCGTATTGACAGAACGCGACAATCTACAATGTGCTGCACAAATGTCATGAAACTAGGTCAGATGTCCAACAGTTTGTCAAATGCCATATCATGAACTTGTCTGTTTTTAAATGTGTATAAGTGGTACACCTTACTTTTCCTTGCTTGCTTCCACTTGATTTGTATTACTTGGTGTAAATTTGTTTGTAAGTATCTATTAAAGATTATTTCACATTATCTGTTGTGTTAATTCTCTTGCTAAATCAGGCAATTCTGGTAAATACAGAAAATCATTGCTTTAAAAGCAATTCATGGTATTGTTACGTGGGATGTGATTAAAATTTAAGTTATGGTATGCTTTTACAATTTTTATGTGCACCGTGTAGATAAAAAAACAACTATTCAGCAAATTATTCAGTCTAAAAGATAGATTACAGAAGCCACAATCACAAGTTACATTTAGCATGGCTACATTTTTTTTATTCATACATTATCCTGTAGTGTTCATGGGTGGGCCCTGCTAGTTACAGGACATATACCAGTTTAATTATAGCTTAATTTGCTGACTGGGTTGACTGTCTACCAAATTGCTGGTAAATGAGATGTCAAGAGGAAAAGCTGAGGTGTAATGATGATAGTGACGGTAAACCCAGGTTTATTTGCATGTTCTGTTGTGCTGTCATGGTTTCCACAGAGTTAAAACTTGTTCTGCCTGAAGGACCCTGCATTATCAGGCTCCACCCACACTCTTCCCTCTTTCTGCCCTATTCACTTTCATCCTCCCCAAATTTACAGTTTAACAAAAACTGTAATTTACACTTTAACAAAAACTGTAAATTAGGGCTGAATGATATAGGGGATAAAAGCATTATACAGCATGATTGGAATTACTATCAAAAGGTAGCTAATATATTTTAAGTGCAGCCCTGGTCATTTTATGCTATTCTTCATGAACTAAAAGAATGCATTAAAACCGAATTAAAGTCTGTTCAATTACTTTTTTTTAAACTCTAGTGTTTAAGAAACAAAGAAATCTAGTTAAGGGGCATCATTAAATACTGTCATGGGGGGGATTTGCCCCCATATGTCATGCATAAAGAAAAGATTGTTACTAACCATTATTATTGATTTAATATATTTTAATTATTGATGTTAACTATAGGCTTATCTTGATTTTCTTTTTAGAGTTCTAAAGCATCTGGCCAATAAAGCCGATTCTGATTCAGTACAGCTGCTGAAGCTAAATCTAACAAGTCACTCGCCGATGGTAGAGTGCATACGGTTATTACAAGTAAAACTCCAAAAATTAGAATGTTGTGCAAAAGTTAATTTATTAAAGTAGTTCAACTTAAACGTTAAGAACCAGAGGCCAATTTAATCCCATCCAGATAAAGTGATTGACTAAGCGGTTTCTTTTTCAGAGCTTCTGGTTCAAAGACAGCAACTTCTGTCTTGTCAGAATTTAAAAGCAGCAAGTTTAGTCATACAGGTTTTTATGTCTTCCAGAAATGCCTGTAATCTACCTAACTGACTGGATTCACCAGGATTTATGGATAAATATAGTTGTGCATCATCGGCATAACTGTGGAAATTTATCCTGTGCTGTCTAATGATTTTACCAATTGGAAGCATATATATGGTAAAAAGAATTGGTCCTAGCACAGAACCCTGTGGTACTCCACAAGTAACCCTTGAGTATGAAGATTTATAATTTACATGAACAAACTGGAATCTGTCTGACAAATAAGATTTAAATCAGCCTAGTGCTGTTCCTTTGATCCCTGCGGTACTTTGTGCAAACATACGAGAACAAGAAGACACACACTTAAATAAAAAAATATATATAATACGCTAAACAGATTGATATATACATGAGTGCAGGTAACGATCGGTGCAAATCAGACAGGTGAAAAAAAACACAATATGGGTCATGTAACTGAAACAGAGCAGGTGGTGGGATCCTAAGAGAATTTTGTGATCAACAGTGTCAAAAGCAGCACTGAGATCTAACAAGACCAGAACAATCACAACTCCCTTATCTGAGACTGTGAGAATATTAGTAACTTTCACCAATGCTGTTTCAGTGCTATGATGAGCTCTAAAACCTGACTGAAACTCCTTTAACAGGTCTTTACTGTTTAGATGCTCACAGACTTGATTAGCTACTATTTTCTCAAGGATTTTAGATAAAGTAATAAGAAAGGATTCTATAATTTATTGAGTCATCTTGATTGAGAGAAGGTTTCTTAAGTAAAGGTTTAATTACAGCAACCTTAAAATCCTGCGGCACGTATCCATTTACTGAGGATGAATTCATCATATCTAAAATAGGGAAAGTAATCAAAGAGAACACTTGTTGAAATTATTTGGTTGGGATTGGGTCCACCATGCAAATTGAAGGTTTAGACAAAGCTAACATTTTTGATAATTCCGAAAGCTCGACTGAATCAAAACAGTCCTAACACAAATGAGGCTCCACATTTGTCTCTGATGCTGCCTCAGTTACCGAGGAAGAGGTAATCATGTTTGGGAGGATGGCAATGATTTCCTTTTTAATATAATCAGTTTTATTTATGAAGAATTCCATATATCACATATCCTATTTTTCCAGGTTAAATACGAATCCTCCAGGTGTGTAGAGCGCCATTTTCTCTCCAATTTCCTAGCATTCGGCTTTAAAGTGCGCAGCTCTGAATTAAACCAGGGTGCCAACCTACTCTGTCTAATTACCTTCTGTTTTAAGGGGGCTACATTGTCTAGTGCCAGACACAATGAGGAAATAACGCTATGAACTAGACCATCAGTTTGTAAAAGGCCAGAGATTAAATTGCTGCCCTCTACCGTGTTACTCTGAGATACTGAGGGAATAAATGTTTTAAAAAATGATCAGACAGGACATGGTTATGTGGAAGTACTGTTAGTTCTTCACACACAATGCCGTATCAGTACAAGGTCTATAGTGTGATGACCGGAGTGGGTGGGTCCCTTTACTTTTTGAGTAAAGCCAATGGAGTCTAAGAAAACATTAAAGACTACATTTAGGCTATCACTTTCAGTACCACATGAATATTGAAATCTCCCACTGTAATTACCTTATCAATATTTAATACTAGTTCAGATAAAAATAATTTGTGTTTAATCATAATCATCACCTTTCCTGGATCTTAGTTATAATGAACTTGAAAATTAAAAAACATCCCTGTGAATTATTTTAGCAAATAAGGCAGAGTGTATCATTTCCCTATTTCTGCAACCTTTACCTCTTTACTTTAATAGAACTGCTGTATCCAATCCTATGATGGTGTTTTGCCCTCTGGTGGCGGATCTAGGTGTTATAGGCCCCAGTTATATCCCTGGATGCAGGAAATATACACTGCTCACAAAAATTAAAGGAGCACTTTAAACAACCACATTAGATACATCAGATCTCAATATGAAGTTGGATATCTATACAAATAACGACAGGGAAATGTCTTAGGAACAAAAGGATGCCAAGTCTTTTAATGGAAATAAAAGTTTCCAGCCTACAGAGGGCCCAATTGTGTAGACACCCTAAAATCAGAGTGAAATGAAGATGTGGCAGGCTAGTCCATTTTTTCAAAAACTTAATTTCTGCAACACAAAATGCTTTTCAGTATCTTGTGTGGCCCCCACGAGCTTGTATGCATGCTTGACAACGTCGGGGCATGCTCCCAATGAGACGACGGATGGTGTCTTGTGGCATATCCTCCCAGATCTGTGTGAGGGCATCCCTGAGCTGTTGTACAGTCTGAGGAGCAACCTGGCGGTGCCTAATTGACCGAAATATAATGTCTCACAGATGTTCTATTGGGTTTAAGTCAGGGGATCGTGAAGGCCATTCAATGATTTCAATTCCTTCATCCTCCAGGTACTGCCTGCATACTCTTGCCACATGAGGCCGGGCATTGTCGTGCATTAGGAGGAAACCAGGACCTACTGCACCAGCGTAGGGTCTGACAATGGGTTCAAGGATTTCATCTCGATACCTTATGGCAGTCAGAGCACCATTTCCTAGCCAGTAGAGGTCTGTGCGTCCCTCCATTGATATGCCTCCCCAGACCATCACTGACCCACCACCAAACCTGTCATGTTGAACGACGTTGCAGGCAGCACAACGTTCTCCTTGTCTTCTCCAGACTCTTTCACGTCTATTACAGGTGCTCAGGGTGAACCTGCTCTCGTCTGTAAAAAGTACAGGGCGCCAGTGGCGGATTTGCCAATTCTGGTGTTCTTGAGCAAATGCCAGTCGAGCTCCACGGTGCTGGGCAGTGAGCACAGGGCCCACAACAGGACGTCGGGCCCTCAGGCCATCTTCATGAAGTCTGTTCCTGATTGTTTGGGTAGAGACATTCACACCAGTGGCCCTCTGGAGATCATTCTGTGGGGCACAAGCAGTGCTCAGCCTGTTCCGCCTTGCACAAAGGATCAGGTATTGGTCCTGCTGATGGGTTGAGGACCTTCTACGGCCCTGTCCAGCTCTCCGAGAATAACCACCAGTCTCCTGAAATCTCCTCCATGTTCTGGAGATTGTGCTGGGAGACACATTAAACCTTCTTGCTGCAGCACGTGTGGATGTGCCATCCTGGAGAAGTTGGACAACCTGTGCAACTTCTGTAGGGTTAAGGAATCGCCTCATACTGCCAGTAGAGATAATTACTCAAGCCAAAACTAGCACGAGTGGAAAACCAGCCAAAAAAGATCAAGAGGGAGAAACTTGAAATGACCTCCATATGTAAAACCATACCTGTTTTGAGGGTTTTCTAATTGTTGCCACTGTAGTGCACCTGTTGTTAAGTCCATGAACACCAATACAGCTGAAAGTGATTAACAATGCCCTCAGCTGCTTAGCCAACGAGAAAATTATCAGACAGGTTTAATTGATTTCATGCCAGGCCCAAATAAAAAAGTGTTCCTTTAATTTTTGTGAGCAGTAGTAGTTTTCATGGCATACAAAGGCCTTTTATGGGACTGTTGTATTTGTATATGTAAAAGTTCCTTAAAATTACTCCTTAATAGAGATGCATAACTCTTAAAAACAATGTTTTATACAATACGTACTGTGAAAATGTATCAGTTAGTACAGAAGGTGCTTTGATAAATATTATGGATCAGTGAATCCATTGTTTTTGTGGTGTTCTAGATTTACTTAGTACTACATGGAAACAAAGTTTTTTTTAAAAAATAAAGATATAAAGGCAAAAATTTTGTTTTTTGCCATTCACTAAGGCAAGGCAAGGCAATTTTATTTGTATAGCACACTTTCAACAGCAAGGTGATTCAAGGTGCTTTACATGATTAAGATGTAAAATAAAAAAAGCAGTGAAACACAGAGAAAGCATATAAAGTAAAAACAGCAATAAACCTAGAAGCATAGTGAAGCCGTCTACAAGAAGGGACAGAGCAGACTGTACTTCTTGAGGAAGCTTAGGTCCTTCAAGGTTTGCAGCAAGATGCTGGAGATCTTCTACAAGTCTGTTGTGGAGAGTGTAATCTCTTCAGCCGTCATCTGTTGGGGTAGCAGCATCAGAGCTAGGGACTTAAATAGGCTAAACAACCTGATAAAGAAGGCTGGTTCTGTTCTTGGGACAACTGTGGAAAATCTGGAGATGATAATGCAAAGAAGGATTCTTAATAAAATCAAAAAAATTATGGACAACCCTGAGTATCATCTTCATGAGACAGTCATACAACAACAGAGCGTCTTCAGTCCGAGGTTTCTTCAGTTTCGCTGCAATACAGACCGCTACAGGAAATCGTTCCTGCCCACAGCCATCATCATCTACAACAACTCATTAAAGAATTAATCATATGAGCTACAACAACACTTAATTTCCCTCTGGGATCAATAAAGTATTTTTGAATTTGAATTTGAATACACAGATACATCAAGGCATTACAAAGCATTTAATGTAAAAACCGCAAGAAGCATTCACAAACATGATACATCAAAACATTGAAAGTAAATATAAAATGCCACCATGGAAATATCTTCTTATTATTTATTTTGATCTTCCATGTTGCTAAATATATTTTAGATACTTGTAAAAATCCAATAAAAACAATACTAAATAATTTTTCAAGGTGTTGAAGTTGATGGATGGTTTTTAAATGTGCTATGTTTTTTATTTTTGTTAAAGGCATCCCATTATTTTGTTTTGTTTCCTGTTTTTATCAAATAACTAAGATTATCTTTGATGTGTTGCATAAGATGAATGTTTAGACCAGATGTTTTCCTGAAATGGAGAGAGACGGAAAAAAGTATGGTATGAAGACGTGCATACACAGCACAAAAATATAATTTTATTTTATTCTTTGTTATAGGAAATATAAGTTAACCAATGACATGAGCCACACTCCTGCAGCAAGTTTCAGATATACTTTTCAGAGAAATCTGTGGGAAGGAAAGGAGTTTAACTTTAAAACAGTCTCCATCTGTCTTCCACCTGCAGCAAAGTAAAACATTTAATTTGGTTAAATGTGCATGCAAAAAATGCGACCGGACCAGTTGCTAAATCTCTGTCCTTCATAGTCAAGACAACCAGACAATGCAGAGACTGTTAAGAAAGTGCATAGATGCCAAACTATCTGTCCAAAAATAGCAGAGAGCCGTATGACTGTCAGCGAGATGTGACGCCTCGGTTTATGGCAGAAGGGAGCTCTGCTGGGCGCCAAAACAGGTCATGGACGTGGAGAAATAACTGCTATGTAAGTGTATGTGGTGTGTTATCTCTGCTGTGTGGTTAATGGGGCTTGTTTGTTTGGACACTCAAACACACACATAGAAAACTGCACAATATCAAAAACCAGGCAAGTTAAAATCCATAAAATGTCGATGTTGACTAATAGTTTATGAGCACGGTATTATTATTTTTATGCCAAATATGCTCATGTTTATCAATTAGATCTTTTACTTTGTGAATCATGAAAACTGTGAGTTGTACAACAAGTGACCGGTCAAACATTCACAGAGCTTATTATACTAGATAATCAAAAGCACTCTCCTATTGCCTTATTATTTTGGTGCATTAATTTTTTAGAAGTGTTTTTTACCGTCTAATATTTTGCAAGAGTTGCTGACAAGAGAGAAGGTTTTGTAAATTCAGTTTATTTTTGGTTCAGTATTTCATACTTTAAAAAAAAGTTGGAATGCACTATTGTTGCAACCATTGAAGAATCTGACATCTCAGCCACTTTGGGAATGCCTACTCCAGGCTGAAGGAAAGGAGGCTCCGAGTGATTAATGAACTACAGATTCAGGAAGAGCAGAGTGGATTTTTGTCCTTGCTGAGAGACAACAAACCATGTCTTTACACTTGCGGAGCTGCTGACGGGGTCATGGGAGTTTGGTTGTTCTTGTGAATCTGGAGAAGGCTTACTGTGGAGGTGCAGGATGGGAGTTGTACTCCTTCAGGACTGCCCCTCCTCCCCGATCCTGTATAGTCCTTGTATAGTCAAGAAACCTCAGGGTCTCATCTTCGTTTTGCAGATGATATGGTTCTGTTTGCATCTTCAGGCCTTGACCTTCAGCTTAAACTGGAGCGCTTCACGGATGATTGTGAAGCGACAGGGACGAGATTCTAAAGTTATGATTCTCCACTGTAAAAAACCATTCATGGGTTAAAAGGTATTAGTAAAGGCAAAGAGCAGTCGAATGTGGAGGAATTTCACTGTTACTGTCCCATCATTGTGTCCTGCCTGTGACAGTTTTACTCTGAGACTTTAATCCCTGCATTTGTTCATCTTTTTACAAAAGGCTTAGGATTTGGAAAAGCAGCTGGATGAAAAAAATCTAAAGCAGATAAATTTGCATAAAGCAGTGCCACTGGGAACTGGATGTGGCAGATGTTAACAACACCAAATGTTTTGATGGGAAACTGAAAAGCAAGATGCTTAAACACGATATAAAAGAGGCTGTGCATTGAATGTCTGGTCACTTGATGTCAGTATTTCCAAAACCTGAAAATCTATGGCAGTCAGCTCCCAAAATTTTTGAACTGTCGCTAATGTCAAGCCTATCAAATATTTGATCTGGTTTCTGTTTATGTTGACAGAAACTGGTCAAGCTTCCTAAAGTAAACATGTGAAACATACAAGAAGAACAAGTCACCTCCCCTGTTCATTTCTGTCGAATCATGAGCCAGTCTGAGCACACACCCCTGAGCTGTCGCATATATTCAGCAGAACCAGAGCTACGTGCCTCTTTAATGTTGCCCATCAGAGACATTAATACGAAAGTAGAGCAGCTGTATCTAATGTCAGAGGTGCGACCATTTACACAAGCTTAAATTAGATCCGTTAGCATGGCTGTGAAAATGTACACCTGATGTTACATAATAAAAGACCCTACACTGCTAGTCCTAATAAAAGAATAAACAGAATCCAGAACAACTTTAGTAAGCAAAGTGAACCATGTTTTACATGTCAACAAAAACATTGTTATAATTTGAAACAGCTCAACACGCAAGTGCTCCTGGTTTGACGAGATGTTTTGGAACATTAACAAGGATATTGCTGTGACAAACAATGTTGGTGTTATCAAGGTGACTTCATATCTTTCCTATCAGTAAATATCCTTCCACAGGGGTGACTTCTTTTATTACATGTATTGTAAGAGAAAATGGACAATAATATAAAATTTGATGCAAACATGCAATATTTCATCATCATGGTGTGTCTTCAAGTGGATTTCCCATCATGAAAGAGGGGGGTTGTTTTTCTTTTTTCTTATCTCTCTGTTTCCAGACTAATTCCAGGTAAACAGTTTAATGGAAGATTTCTAGAAGCTATTATGTCAGCAGGAAGTAAGGGTACAAGATAAGCATACTGTTCAGAATGTACTGCATGTTGTTGTCCTTGTAGCATATTTTATTCCTCAGGACAAGGTAGTTATTGCATATACATTTGCATTAAACCACATCTTTCTATCTCTGTATGAGAATGACCTAGAGTTAGTTTCAGTGCAGAAGCTTCCAATCTGGCATCAGTGATGGTTTGAGGGTACATTAGTGCACATTGCATAGGTAACACATATGTGAAGATACAATCAGCACTGAATGAACTCTAGTGTAATAAATATCTTATATCAGCAAGCTGTTGCTTTGGAGTATTCGTCATGTACATAAAACAGCATGTCAGCACAAGAAACGACTGTGAAAAAATTAGACGCATAAAAATAATCAATGGAGTACATTTCTATTCAGCTTTTATAACTTTATAGACCCATTATTACCTTTTTAAAACAATTAACAGCCACACTGACTCACAGATAGGAACATGAAGTTTATTAATTGCAGCAGGACACATAAGAAATGTGGAAGGTCAAAAGTGCTACAATCCAATAAAT
Organism: Valencia hispanica; assembly: GCA_963556495.2. NCBI lineage: Eukaryota > Metazoa > Chordata > Actinopteri > Cyprinodontiformes > Valenciidae > Valencia > Valencia hispanica. The sequence continues at coordinate 25,576,717 of OY747709.1, forward strand.
AAATAACTCTTTAAATAGTAACTTATACTTTATAAATGGCATTGCATATTCGAATTAGAAATTAGTACATTTTTGAAATATTTACATAGGAAAAGAATTAAACTGTAATTGAATTTATTGTATATATTTAGGGTATTTTATCATTTTAAACTGATTTCAGACCAATCATGTTGATAAGAGAAGGTGTAATAATAACAACAACAACAACAACAACAACAATAATAATAATAATAATAATAATAACAACAGATGGTATTAACATTTGTCATTTTATGTATATTTAAATAAATATATATTTTCGTTTTATTTCCAGAATTTGAAATTAAAAAATGACATCTTTACCCAACCATTGCCACACATTGTAGGGACTGACTTTAAAAGGTTGCTGTTCAGTTTATGTAAAAGTTTATTCATTTTAAGTAGTCAGTCAAGCATGCCAAATTTTACAGCCACAATCAGTTGATAAAAATCATATTTTAAAAGTTTATTTAGATAGATTCGTTAAATTTTGGAGTTCAGCCCAGGATCTGAGTCTCACCAATAATCACAGTTACGCAGATAGACCTTTGAGGAAAATTGTTTACCCACACTTGCACTATACTATACATTGTAATGGTATATTTATTGATTGAACTGTGGCACATTTGGCCTTCCATACATCAATTCTAGACAACCCTGATGAGCATCCTCTTCATGAGACTGTTACACAAAAGTGTGCTGTTAGTTAGACGCTTCTTCAGATTCACTGTAATACAGACCACTACAGGAGAATCCTTTGAAGAAATGTGCATGGTAAGTAAAAAAAAAACACATTTAATTTTCCTTTGGGAATGATAGAGTTTGTGAACTAAATTAGATAGAATCAAGAGGTTGGGGCAAGCTAAACCACACTGGTCCCCTCCTAAATGGGAAAGAAGCAGTTCTAAAACGTTAGACGACACAAGTGGGGGCCTCAGCAATTGCCTGGATCAAATACCAGATGAACAGTTTTTGAGACTGAAGGATTGTGTGTCTAACCAGGTGATCGGCAGCACAGCACCGTATATAGTATATATATATATATATATACAGTGATTGGCGACCTGATCAGGGTGTAACCTGCCTCTGCCGCTCTGCCTCTGCCGCTGGAGATAGGCACCAGACCCCCCCCCCATGTGATTATCTGGATTTTCTTTTCTCATTTTGTCTCTCATGGTTGAGGTATGTGATGAAAATTACAGGCCTCTCTCACCTTTTTAAGTGGGAGAACTTGCACAATTGGTGGCTGACTAAATAGTTTTGGGCCCCACTATATATATATATATATATATATATATATATATATATATATATATATATATATATATATATATATATATATATATATATATATATATATATATATATATAAGATCAGCAAAAAAAGAAACGTCCCTTTTTCAGGACTGTGTATTTCAACAGTAATGTAAAAATCCAAATAACTTCATTGTAAAGGGTTTAAACAATGTGTTCCATGCATGTTCAATTAGTCATAATCGATTAATTAACATGCACCTGTGGAATGGTCGTTAAGACCTTAACAGCTTACAGAAAGTAGGCATTTACGGTCACAGTTCTAAAAACGCAGGACACTAAAGAGACTTGTCTACCGACTGTGAAAAACACCCAAAGAAAGATGCCCAGGGTCCCTGCTCATCTGCGTGAACGTGCATTAGGCATGCTGCAGGGAGGCATGAGGACTGCTGATGTGGCTAGGGCAATAAATTGCCATGTCCGCACTGTGAGACGCCTAAGACAGCGCTACAGGGAGACAGGAAGGACAGCTGATCATCCTCGCAGTGGAAGACCACGTGTAACAACACCTGGACAGGATCGGTACATCCGAATATCACACCTGCGTGACAGGTACAGGATGGCCACAACAACTGTCCGAGTCACACCAGGAACACACAATCCCTCCATCAGTGCTCAGACTGTCCGCAATAGGCTGAGAGAGGCTGAACTGAGGGCTTGTAGGCCTGTTGTAAGGCAGGTCCTTACCAGACATCACCAGCAACAACGCCGCCTATGGGCACAAACCCACCTTCGCTGGACCAGACAGGAGTGGCAAAAAGTGCTCTTCACTGATAAGTCACGGTTTTGTCTCACCAGGGGTGATGGACGGATTCATGTTTATCGATGAAGGAATGAGCGTCACACCGAGGCCTGTACCCTGGAGCGGGATCGATTTGGAGGTGGGGGGTCCGTCATGGTCTGGGGCGGTATATCACATCACCATCGGACTGAGCTTGTTGTCATTGCAGGCAATCTCAATGCCTTGCGGTACAGGGAAGACATCCTCCTCCCTCATGTGGTACCCTTTATGCATGCTCATCCGGACATGATCCTCCAGCAGGACAATGCCACCAGCCATACTGCTCGTTCTGTGCGTGAGTTTCTGCATGACAGCAATGTCAGTGTTCTGCCATGGCCAGCGAAGAGCCCGGATCTCAATCCCATTGAGCACGTCTGGGACCTGTTGGATCGCAGGGTGAGGGCTAGGGCCATTCCCCCCAGAAATGTCCAGGAACTTGCAAGTGCCTTGGAGGAAGAGTGAGATAACATCTCACAGCAAGAACTGACAAATCTGGTCCAGTCCATGAGGAGGAGATGCACTGCAGTACTTCAAGCAGCTGGTGGCCACACCAGATACTGACTGGTACTTTTGATTTTGAGCCTCCCTTCATTCAAGGACACATTATTCTATTTCTGTTAGTCACATGTCTGTGAAACATTTTTAGTTTATGTCTTATGGTGTTGACTCTTTTAGTGTTCATACAAATATTTACACACATTAAGTTTACTGAAAGTAAAAACAGTTGAAAGTCAGAGGACGTTTCTTTTTTTGCTGAGTTTATATATATGGAAAACACACCCAATAATGTTTATACCCCTGTTGTAAGTTGCACTGTTTAACTCACCTAATGAACATTTCTGCTGCTGTTATTTGCACATCTGTTTTTTACTGTTTATATTCTGCTATTTTCTTGGAAATAATAAGTTTGCTTTTTAACGCACAACTACTCATTCACATTCTGTAAGTAATCTTACATTTTAAATATTTAAAATTATCCTACTTAGTTGCACACTCTAATCTGAGAATGGCACATTATATTTAATAAGTGCACTGTACTGTGGTTTTGTCCTTAATGTAGGCCTACATATTATTCTTACATCCTGTTTTTATACTTTTATACTTGTGTGAATCTAATTGCTTCTATTACCTGCCACTTTGCTGCTATTAAGCTGAATTTCCCCTTTGTGGGACAATAAATGATTATTATCTTCTATTCTATTTTACTCTCTTCAGTAAATCCCTTTTTAAGAGTGCTGTTTAAACACGCCATGACGCAACTCAGTGGGCTACTACACTTGTTGCACATTGTTAATGGGTTATTGTTCACCTGCATGCCACATAAGAAGGTGCCGGAAGGTCATCGGATCAAAGTCTTGCCCGGTTGTTATTTTTTTTAAACTTTGTTGGTGTTCGTCGTGTAATTGTGTAAGACTTTTGAAAAAGGCCAAGGAGACACGGCGAGGAGCACATGTGTTACGTCAGAGCCAACACCCCCGTCCCTTCTCTTACGTAAATGGGACGGAACTGGGGAGCAGACGGCGCGGCTGGACGCTGACAGACCCAACAAGTCGGGGCTGTGGATAGACCAGACACACGGACACAAATGACCAGCTGTGCTCCGGTATCTTGAAGCGCTCTTTCTTTCTTTCTTTCTTTCTCTCTCTCTGCGGCTTAACGCGGTTTCTATTAGTACCCCAGTAAGAACATGGTGGCTAATTGAACAAACGGGAAAGATGACACAGAAGGACACTCTGCTGCATCTATTTGCCGGGGGGTAAGTCAGATCACGTTATTATAACCTCAAATGTGTGAATACTGTTTTAAACATTTTACTTGTTAATATCCTATACGTTTTTAATGTGTCATACTTTCCTACGACGGTGTTAAATCCTAGCTAGCTAGTGTTAGCACAGCGCAACCTCTTGTGTCAACGTGTTATTTCATTCTTATTTAATTCTGTGGCCGGCTGATTATTTACGGGTATTTAAAAGTGAGAATGCGAAGAAGGTGTGCGGAAACTCGCTGGACTTTAGTTTAATGTGTTAATTAAGGTTGTGGTGGACAATGACCGGCCGGCGAAATCTCTCCATGCGGAAGTTTGCCCGTTTCCTGCCGCTAAGGTTGGCTGAGATGCGCCAGCTAGCTTCTCGACGAATGGCGGCCTTATTGTAACAATTAAAATGTCTGTTGTAGGTGGAAACAGTTGAACGAGTTTCATAACAACGTGGTTTGGTCGTCTGACTCACTCTCGTTGTCCTTGTGGCTGGATTTAGCGCGATCACACTTGTAGTTAGCTTCTAGCATCGACATGTCCTTCACCGTATTATGTAATGTGCTCTGAGATGGTGGAGCCAACAACCCCAATACACAGTGTTTGCATTTCACTGCACATTAACAACACAACAAGCAGCTTAGATTATATAATAGCTATCGCTGTTAAAGGAGTTATTGTTTTAATGCTGTGTTGTTGGTGTATGCGGCATTTAACCTTCCGGTTTCGTTGCTGTGCCTCGGGGGTTTCATCTCATTTTAGGTCCGCATATGAAAACTGCAGTAAAATCAGACTCGATTGTGTAATAGACAGCTGCATAGATCAATTATCGTAAGAATGAGGCTTTCACCATGTCTGGAGAGATAAGTTATTATAACAGGAGACTGTACTTGAGGATTTACCTTGTGATATCATTTGTGCCTGTTTTTAAAACTATAACAAATTGAATCATTTCATTCAAAATTTAGAGAGAGGAGGAAACTATTTAGTCTGGATTAGGCACTCAGTTTCTTTTGTCAAGGTGTTGTAAGTTTTTATAATTAGAATGTCAGAAATGCCCAAAATATCTGTGATGCTGATCTTATGATTCAGAGGGTTGTTTGTCTTTCTTTGGGTGCAATAATGCACCAATCTTCTCAGAGGAAGAGTTCTCACCAGAATATAATAACATTGTTTTCTTGTCACCGAGACCAAAATTATCTACTCCAGAAAGCAACAGATTGTTCCTCTGCTCATAATTTGAGCGTTCGTCTTCTTTGACTGGGCACAATGTTGTCACAATGGCTGCAGGTGGAAAAGATGATGCAATCTTTGCCATACATAGGGTTTCTTGTTCAAGCAGACAGTGGTGTGGACTTGGAGGTATAAAATTAGTATTTTTTTTAAAAGTAGTTTGGGTGTGGAACCCGTCCATCGCTCTCATTAAGGTAGTGCTCTGTTTTAAAACTGCAATAGGTGAGCAGTACACGCCAGTATGGTAGCCAGAGCAGACAGGTATACTTAACTGGTTAATTATCTAATACCAGCTGGTTACACTATGTTACCCTATAAGGAGCAGGACAGCGAAGCAGTATACTGTTACATGCACTTAAAAAGCTTGCTTGACATTTACTAGTACTTTGTTTTTGCGTAAGATTATATCAATAACTAGATGGTATAGATGACACTGTTACTTCAATAGTCAATACGTTACATTTGCAGTTGTTTGAATCATTGACTTTTCAGTTCAAAATAAGTGTGGCCAGATCATGTCACAGATTTTTGTTTTAGGTTTGTGTCATGAAAATGTCAGTATCGTCCCACAGGAATCTCATTCCAGCCTATTGTAGTGTAGTCTAGATGTGAAGGACACGCAATGATTAGACTGCGTTCAAAATGTTTGTCATGCAAACATTGAAGCAGTTGGTTTGAAATCCTTTGGGTACTCACCTAAACAATGTTTTCAGATGAGGCCCAGATGTTGTTGTTCTGACTCGACTCGCCAGCGGCTCACATAGCGATGTCCCTGTTTTGATCATTATTCTTGGGGGTAACAAATCAACATACCTGCTTGTGTTTGGTATTTGTCAGAATTGCCACGTGGTGTGGAAAAAAGCACGCTCTGGTTTCTGGCATCAAGTAATACCGTGGTTTTGAAAACCTTCAGTTCAAAAATACATTTTAATGAGATTCCAGAGAAAGTGCAGTAGTGACTAAAAGTTTGGCTGTTATGTAGAGCTACAGAAAGTTGAACTCGTTTTATTTAATGAAGACCAAATTGTCAGAAAAGAGATAATAATCCACACAGTAAGCCCTTAATAACTACATCTAAATTTACTGTGTATTTATTGTATACATTTGCTTAAGTTTATGTCAAAGTGATAATAAATATTAGTATTAAGAAAAAAAGCTTTATTTTTGTTTTAAAATAATAATGTATGTAAATCCAGAAATTATTGATACTTATGTAGCAATTTCAAACCAGTCTGTGTTGTGGAAAATGCATAAAGTTTAAATTAACAGATCAAATTGGATTAAAGGTAATCAGTGACATGATAATTGGGTGAGGAGTTACTTTTACCAAGATATTTGACTTTGTCCTTCAGACATGACACGGTAGAGAGGCTTAGTCTAATCTGCTCCAGACTGCTAAGCTTGTTGCTGGTGAGTTTACACCGTTTGTTAAAGATGTTCTGGTGAGCTTTATTAACCACTTAAATATTTTTGATGAGAGTTCTGCACTGAACCAACCTTTCCTCAGAAAAAATGCTCCTTTTTTATGTGCAATCAGGAGGTCTGAGTTGAAGAACTGTGTTCCAGATGTGTTGCTTGAATAATTTTCACTGCAGTGCAAGGAAACTGCCTTTGACCATAATTGTTCATTGCCCCTGGGCTGTAGCTCTTCAGCTGTGTTTTCAGTGGAAAAACTCTTCTTAGTGAAAGCTGACGAGTAGCATCCAATAGCAACAGATCACTCCCTGGCTTCATGCATGTATTTTCTATATCAAAGCTCAGTTTTTAAGATTTTAATGCTCATGTTTCATCTTGTAGATGCAGTGGCACTGTGGGAGCCATCGTCACCTGCCCGCTGGAGGTGTTGAAGACACGGTTACAGTCATCTGGCCTCACCCTTCGGCCCGTTTTCCAGGTTCAGCTGGGGACCCTCAGTGGTGCTGGGGTTATCCGACCCGGGACGGTTACACCTGGGCTGCTGCAGGTGCTCCGGTAAGACGTTTGTTTGGGGTTTTGTTGAGCAAACGATGTTTTATTTTTCTACCTGTAAACCGAGGGACCATGTGCTCCTTCCCAGCAGCCGGTGCTCTCTGGTGTTTATTGTTGCTTTGAAATTATGTGTAATAAATATAATGATGTGTAATAAATGTAAAAAAAAAAATATAATAATAATATTCCAGTTATCTCAAAATTATAAAACTCTTATTAAATGTCTTTAATTCTTGGAAGTACTTTCAGAAGCCCATTACTTTATGCTCTTAAAATCAAAGACCTTTAATCTTGTTTTACATAAAGTGAGGATTAAGTACACTGTGTCCTGCTCATGTTTAGTGGCTTTTTACCCGCTGTTTGTTCAAGTGCAAACTCCATCTTCTTGCCTCATGATTTGACTAAAACAAATGTATGTGCCGTCTATGGAAGTGGTCCTTTGTCGTGTCTTCAGAGATTGGTTGGGAAGAAATAGACTCTGCCCCAGTTGGCCGAGTAGGAATGAGGGAGGGTATTAGTCAGCCGCTATGCTAGGTCAGTGTTATATTACACTCGGACAACTAGGTTTGCAAACTGAACTGGTCTAGACTGGTGCCGGTTGCTTCTGCAGGCTGTAAATATTACGGACAATAACAATAATCTTTTAGAACTGCCAAACAAATACATATTCAAGTCCAGCCATGTTTATACATTTGCTGAGCTGATATTTGTATTTTAGTAGTTTTTGTATTTTCAGTCTAATTAGAGATCCAGTTAAACAGAGACTCCCTCAGCCACTGATGAAGCCCTATGAAACTTTCACTTTTTTCCCCCCCAAAATTTTTCACAAAAACATAAAAAAAAAGATTTTTTTTTTGTTATTGTTATCTTAGGCTCTGTGCCTTAGGATGCAGCTACATTATGTAATGGGAAAAAAATCTAAGTAGAAAGACATAAAAAGGGAACAAATCATTTGTCACTCTGGAGTCATTTGGCCCACACTTAAACCTTAAGACTGGACATTACTTTGTCCTAAAGAAATGAGCAATGATGTGTTTTCTTTGCATTTATCTTGCAAATACTGTTTATTTTTTCAGAATAATTCTTTGAATTTGCATAATTATGCCCAGAAGAAATCAGATTAAATGTGTATTTCTCCTGCAGCCATTGTTGGGTCTCTATAGTTTTTTTTAAATCAGAAATGTTATTTATAGTTTTAAACATGCAGCAGCCTTTGTTTCCAAAGAATAGGAAAGAAGCCACAGACCATGAAAAGAATGATAAACTAATGTTATTGTGCTCCTACACTGAAACCTTGACATTGAACATTGTTTTGACCTAAAAAGGTGGTCAATTTGTCATTGTTTGAGAAGAGGCATCAGGTGACTCAACGGAGTGGAGTTCATGAACCGTACATGATTATCTGAGTGTGCATTACAGAAACGTTCCCCCTGCTCAGTTCCTGGCAAGTTGAGCAGACTGTCACATGGCAGAGACGGGTCACTTCTTACAAAGAGTTGAAACTCTTCTGTGAGGATCCGCCTGGCGTGACTCGCCAGGGCACCAAGTTCAGAGCAGAATCCAGTGAACTGAGCTGATGTAACTAGGAGGGTGATTGCAGCAGAGACCTATTGCATTCATTCCCCTTATAAAGCCATCAAAAAAAACCTGAACAAAAGTTGGTTTAATGCATGTCAGTGTGTTGAATGTCTCTGTTTTGTGTTTGTTACAGATCAATTCTTGAAAAGGAGGGACCGAGTTCTCTTTTCCGAGGACTGGGGCCAAATCTTGTGGGCGTTGCCCCTTCAAGGTACAGCAGATTCACGGTGCACACTTCTCATTTTCAAATATATGGCAGCCTGACAATGTAGAAGAAAAACACACATTCAAATGGTGTGATACATTGAGAAAACAATAAACAAAGCCCATGCAAAACAGAGGATCAACCTCTGCGCTTTTTAATGTTAAACCTCTGGAGTATCACTGAATTCACGGGTCAAGCAAGAAAACACAAGGCTGTTTATTATTTTATTTTTTTACTTCGTTAATGGCTGAAAAAACACACTTGTTATATAAACAGGAAGCCGTTGTCATGGGGGTGGCTTCCGAGTCCCATCCAGCTGATGACTTTGCGTGTGATGCAGCTGTTTGCATGAGTAGGCTGTTTTTCATAAAGCTCAGGGCAAATATGCGTGCTGCAGCATAGCAAACATAGTACTTGGAATAGGTGGCAATTAATCTATGGCTAAAGTTTTAACAGGAGAACATACTGTGACATATCAACTTCAATGTTATTCTATTTTTAGTGTCAACAAAGTTCTGTACTTTGACTTGTTTCCTCATTCCTGACAACCTTGTCGTACCAAATAGTTGTGATTCATGTGGCATTAAATGTTGATTGGACTTTGACACTGAAAATAAGTTATGTGTCACTTATGAGTTTGACTGGTTAAATAGTAGCCACAGCATTATTTTCTGCTGTTATGCAGGCCAGCTTTAACAGGCTTCTATGTAGAGCATCCCAGTGGGCATCTCTGGCTTGGCCTGTGCTTATTCAGCTCATTGTGGTGCAGTGATAGTCTGTTCCAGAAGCAGAACAGAGAGTGCTGGCACTGGGAAAGAGATTCCTCTAGATACAGTGTCCAAACCCTTACAATTTTTGTTCTGCTTTCATATAGCTTCACCTTCACATTCACACTGTGGGGAAGAAAGCACTCTTGCTGTAAAACTGTGAGGTAATCTGCAGCTGCTTCCGATCAGAGTCCTTATCAGTGTTTCTCTCTTTCAGAGCCATTTACTTTGCTGCATATTCAAAATCAAAGGAGGTGTTCAACAGGGTGTTTGTCCCCAACAGTGGACTGGTGCACATGTCCTCAGCTGGTACTGCAGGTAAGCAGCCTGTGTGTTTTTAGTCGACAAACAACACTGAAATGTAAAGCAATTCAGTGCCAAATCAAATATTTCTTAAACCTGTTAACACAGCTCTTCATGAACAGAACCTATGTATTTACCTAAACATCTAATTATGGGATACCTGAATGGTCTCCTTATCTTGTGCCTAAAGATTAAACTTTAAATGTTGCTTGTTTTCAGCTTTTGTTACCAATTCTCTGATGAACCCCGTCTGGATGGTCAAGACGAGGATGCAGCTGGAGAAAAAGTATGTACCACTCCCAACTTGTGTGTTAGTTTGGTTTTTAGGCAGATAGCGGTGTTGCGGTATAGGTCTTGGTAAAACACAACTATTTTAGGCTGCTGGCAGGTGGTAAAGTCTGATTGACCTTCAGCTGGAACCATTTAGGGGGGGGCGTACCCAGAGTGCACCCTCCCACAGCTCTGGAGTTCGTGAGTCTGAGCGTGTGACCTGCCTTTATAAATACGCACCACTGACGCACTGTCCTTCATCCTGTTGGCTATATTTACATTTCCAAGTTTGGAGCAGTAGTAAGGTCGCAGAAAACAAGTCTGCTCACACCGTCCACTGACCTGCTGCACAGGCTTGTGAATTTATCTTCCCCATTGGGACTTTGTTCTAATAAAAGGTTATACATTGCCACATCTGTGCCGGATAAATAATTGGGTGAGCAGCAGGAACCCAGTTAGGCTGGTTAATGATTGATCGAAAATAAGGAAAGCACTGAATTGATCATTCTTCCTCATGTAGGATAAAGGTGACAAATCTCTTAAAAAGAAACTTGCATCTGTGTCCTCTTACCTCCAATGCTTTATTGATAATTTGGTAATCTAAACAGGATTGTCTGGATGCCCTGAAACTTGGTGAGCATTCAACAATCTACATTAAAAAAAACGACCAGCAGCAACAGTATGGATGTTCAGGAGTAATATATAGTATCAAGAGTAAAAGGACTGTAAATGGATTGCATGCTCATTCATCAAAAGTTCTTACCCATCTGCTTCCAAAAGATTATATATATACAAAGTCATTTGAACCTCATTGGTTAGTTTAAGGTAAACCATTCAGCCAGCCTTTGATTAGATTTTTTTTTTTAAAGTTGTATAATTGGCAGCAAGCTTCAGATAGTTTCGTATTTTTGTATCAAATGTAAGTTTATAAAAGATGTCTCATAAAGTAGAAGCAGCAACCAGGCTTATTCCAAAATCGTTGGTAAGAGTGAAACATATTCTAAAGTTTCTTGAATAAAAGCTGTTGTTTTGGATCCAGTAGAAAATAATATACGGATCTTCATTTACTGAGTGGGTTGATGAATGAAACCAAGATGAATCCTTTAGAACGGGCCTTATGTTATGATTTTTGTTCAAGATGAGCTACTAAATGGAAATGGTCTGTGTACCAACAAAAGCCCAGTTAGACTCTCAATCGATAGGCGCGCATTCATTAAACAATGTGCAGATCGGCAACGCATGCCTTGCCCTTGTGGCACGGAAGGAAGCTGGAGACTAACTCACAACTTTCGGTATTGCAACATTATATCACCCTTCCCAGTGAGCCACAGTCACACTAAATAAATAATGAAAGCATGAGGAGGCAGCATTTTTTCCGCCTAAACTGTCAAAAAAAAAAACACCTACTCACAACAACCACAAATTGCTTGTTTTTCTCAAACATCCTCCTTGAGCTATTTATTGGTGGTCCGTGTCTGGGGCATATTTTACCTCATAGAAAATAAGACCACTAGAGACCAAGTGTGACCTTTTGTCACTAATGATCTGTACTGGTTTGACTTTCAGAGCCAAAGGAGAGAAGAAGATGAATGCGGTGCAGTGCGCTCGCTACGTTTACAGAACAGAGGGGATTCGGGGTTTCTACCGTGGCCTGACAGCGTCCTACGCCGGCATCTCAGAAACCATGATCTGCTTCCTCATTTATGAGACGCTGAAGAAGCACCTCGCCAAGAACCAGTTCGCCTCTCCGAATGGAAACGAGAAAGGAGCATCAGACTTCCTGCGGCTGATGATGGCAGCAGCTTTTTCGAAGGGCTGCGCTTCCTGCATAGCTTACCCACATGGTAAATACCATCCATATACAGCTCTATAAGAATCATGATGCATTTCTGTTTGTCTAACTGTTCAAACATTGTGTTTAAACAGAGGTCATCAGGACAAGGCTGCGAGAAGAAGGCAGCAAGTACAAGTACTTCTTCCAGACGGGGAGGCTAATAGCTGTGGAGGAAGGCTACGCAGCATTTTACAGAGGACTCATTCCACAACTAATCAGACAAATCCCCAACACGGCCATTGTCCTGTCCACCTATGAACTCATTGTCCACCTGCTGGGAGATTCCAAGTGACGACGTGTTTGAAAGCTAGGACTTTCCTCACACACAATGGATTCCAGACAAAAAACCCGAGAGACACTTGGCAAGAGACTGAAGAAAATGTAGCACATGCATACTTTCAAAGTGGTCCTGCACTGACTGCTGTGAAGAAACGGTAGCAGCTTGTACTGTCATCCAAAGAGTTGTATACATTATTTAATTCAAAGCTTGTTAGTTTATCAACACAAAGCCTCGGTACTGAAACTGCATACCTGTGGAAGGAGGCCATGTTTGTAGAGGTCTAGTTTTAAGTTAACTAAATTATTTTTTGTTTTGTAATTTTGAAGATATTTTGTTTATCACTGTATCATAATGAATGACGTGGGCAGGTTGACGCGATTAGTTAACGATATCATTCAGGAAAAGTAATGCTAGAGCTGTTCTTCGTTTAGTAGTAACAAAGGTTACTTCAAGATTTATGTTTTACAGTCTGTTTGAAGTTGTTTGAGCCACTAAGAGATTTATCGTATTTTTCCATAAAGACACAACTCTACAGAGATATGCGTGTTTTCTTTTTGAAGAGGTTCACATTTTGGAGCCTCACTTGATTTCTGAGTATAAAGGATTATTTCTCAACATTAAGACAATTAATGTTAAGATGCCTATTCTTGCCTAAGAAGGATCAAATAGCAGAATAATATTGGAACAAGGGCTCTAGTGCCACAAAAATTGAAAAAACCTATTAAGACAGTTACAGTTTTAAGATATTTAATATCAAAGCTTTTTTTCTCTGCTGTACTAAATTTACTCATATTATTCTCTCAAACACCTATATTTTATCATATTACTCCCTCAAAATTTATTTTCAGCTGCTTCTCGATAAATTTAATGGCAGGGTAGGTTTCATTCGATAATTTCACTCAAATGGAAACACTTTAAATTGATTAAACACAATTGTTTCTGTTAATTTTAAAACCACAAAATCAAATTCCCAATAAATAATGGGAACAATTTTTGCAGCAATAATATTTTATGATCTGTAACAGTTGTCCAGGAGACCCTACACAAGGAGGTTAAGCCATGAAAGTTAATGATTAAAGAAGCTGGCTTTTCAAAGTGCTGCATCTAAGCATATTAATGGAAAGTTGAGTGGAAGGAAAAATAAGGGTATGAAATGCCAACAAGTAGGAGGAATAACTGCAGCCATTAGATAATTTTCCACACATAAGCATATCTGGAATCGTGGCTGACACTCCTAATTCGTTGTCCTAATTTACTCCTGAACCAGAGATGATGCCAGAAATGCTCTACCAGAACTAAAGAAAACAAGGACTTGACTGTTGCTCAGTGGTCCAAAGATTTTTTTTTTCCTTTCAGATGAAAGTACATTTATTTTATTTTATTTGGAAATCAAGGTCCTGGTGAGACATCAGACCAAGCAATGCAGATGACCTGAAGATCATTGATGTAATCCAACCAAGTGCTGAGTACATGGCGAGTAGACTGGCGTACTTTTCAGCAAGTTAACATTTCTGATTAAAAACCCTTCTTTCATTGGTCTTATAAGCAAATGCAATTTTCAGAAGCTCTAAAGTCAACTAAGCCTTTCTTGATAAAGCTGTAATTACCTCACGAATTGGCCTATGACTGTGAAGGTTAATTTGTCAGCAGTCATAATAAATGCATTTAGATTTGACTCTGTGAAGCTGACCAAGGTTGTTTTTCAGAGAACAAATTGCTTCCATAATAAGCAACCTTTTCCCACAGGGCTCAAGGCCTCTTTGGCTCTATTGTTTGGGCTTTGGCTAGTCATCTTTACAACAGTAAGTTGATAGGAAATGGAAAAATGCATCCTGAAGCATTTCTTAGTCACTTGCTGTGTGGGAACCCCCCCCTCCCCATGATGACTCAGACATGAATCAGCAGAACGCGTCCTTTTCCTTCTGTTTATGGTTGATTCACCCACAGCGTCTGTCTCCTCCAGCCGGTTGGAACAGACTCGTGAGCAAGTGGGTGGACTGTGGTAGGAGCTGTCATGAGGAGACGCGTGAAACTGCCTGTTCCCATCAGAAGACGTACACAGTACCACACTGATTGGTCTGCCTATAAAAAGGATGTTTACTGACGACATTTCAGATGCAAGAGCGTGCGCTGGGTTTACCTCTGATTCATTACACAAGTTAGGAATCTCAAACCTTTACTTTAGGAATATTTATATAGTAGGGGAAATTTTCCCACATTAAAAATATTTGTTTTTGATATACGTGCTGGTGATACAATTATTGGTCCCTCTAAAATAAATGGAGCAGAAGTATTTCTTAATTTGTTCTTTTAACCTTCAAATTTATCAGAGTTTCTGGGAACACAACACATAATACGTGATTTATGTTTCTCTGGGGTATAAATATGTCATAAATCATAGCTAGGACCCATGTTTGATACACAGTAAGGAGGATTATAATGGAGGTAACAAGAAATAAAAACTATATATATCACTTGTCACAGATAGGTGGTTTACAGATTGAAATACATGCTTATATACAATAACAAATTCAATAACAAAAGGTTACAATGCAAAGAAAGCATGTTACAGTTAAGCAGATACCTTTTGCATCCTCCTAAAGTCACCAGTGGTCTTGCTAAGGAAGATTGTTCCATCATCTACTAATAAGTCCATGAACAATCAGTCCATTATGAATTACCTTGTTGTTGAAGGTGTGTTATACAAATAAAATTGCCTTGTCTTACATCTGATCTTTTGTTTTTATGAGCAGGTTTCTTTTAACTGTAAAGAAATGTTAATGCCTGGACAGAATCCCAACTTGAATCTGAGAGAATATGTGGAGGTAGCTAAAGATTAAGGTAATGGCAATCAGGCCTTCCAACCTCAAAGACTAAGAGCTCAGCACCATAATGAGCCACAATGCCATCATTGAGAAAGGTATATATACATTTTGATACTCCTTTTTTTGATAAAACGTGAAAACATATCTTTTTTTTCCTAAGTTGATACTCTCTAATACCTTGTAATCCTTTTGACTTGTTAGTCTGGCACTAGGGAGAACCAGCAAACCCTCATCAGCCTAACTCGTTGGCCTGACAGGAGGATGCAAGGGAAACAAGTCAGACAGATATAAGGGTGCCTGACCATGCAAGGCTTTTTGCATAATGATAACAACTTCATACTGGATCCTGTAGCTGACTGGAAGCCAGTGCAAGGATCCCAAGACAGGAGTGATGTGATACAATTCAGCAGATTGTTACCTATGCTAAGATTAGTGAAAAAGTCTTCAAAGCTCACTGTTAGAGCGAAGAATTGCATCTCGGGGTCGGCAGGTCTTCATGACCACTATTAGACATTATTTACATAGTATCCAGCTGTTTTGAAGTCGTGGCAGAAATAATAATGCTCTGTTATATCATCACAATTGCAATGGAACTTGAATGGGACTTTAAATGGAACCATATACCTTAAACAGAAGGGAGTGATAATGAGCTTTTTTTGCAACAAACACTTCCAGTTGCTCTGTTGTTAAAAACCATGATTTCTTGAGAGTAAAAAGTGAAGGCCACTGGACTTCTCTTGTTATCTTGAAGAGGTTTAACCTCTCATCCAAAAGGCTTCTTTAGTTCTGAAACTTAGGTTGGAAGTATCAGGGTTATAAGATGTAACCAGGAAGGATCACACCAATAGGCCAATGGAGACAACTAATGAAGCCATTGATAGCAACTACCTAGGTGATCAAGGTCACATGAAACCCTTGATTTACCCTCTATTCAATGCCCCAAAGGGGTCATCGGCACTAAGAGAGCTAGAGAGCATGGTGTCATAAATACCAGATTTTAAATTTAAGTCTGGTAGCCTCTGTCATAAAAGTGAAACAAATAGGGTAATGGTCTAGTACATATCGTCAGATCAACATAGAAATGTTTCCTAAGACACAAAATCATCCTTCTTTCACAACCATCTCAGTCCCCAAATCCTCTAGAAAACCTATGAGGTGAGCTGCAGAAAAGAGAGCATGACAGAGGTCACAGGACTCTGGAAATGTTATAGGAGAAGATATGGTGCTATTGACAACAGGGGTACCACTGGTAAAACAAAAATGAAACAATTATTTCTTAACTCAACAGAATACATATATTTAAATTAAAGGTTGGATTTGTCTAAATTTTCAGTGTGAACTTACATTGCGACACCAAGAGATGTATTTTAAGGGTTTAACACATCTTTCCAGGGGGGTGCCAACACATTTTTCTGCATTTGTTTGCACTTCATTCTTTAAGATGTGCTTGAATAAAAAGCTGAAAAGGTGACAATAAATAAGAAACTGGGAAAACCTGTTGATGTAAAGTTGGGAAGAAGTAGCTCATTCACCATCCCTCCATCATACAGAGATGTTAATAACTCAGTTAGAGGTACTACAATTCTGTTGATTTGATGTTTGAGGGAAAAAATGTGTGTAACTAGTTTTACCAAGCTGCTCCAACTGTCTGGTTGACTGGTTAAAGTAATATTTACTTTTAATGTATCCCAATAGACCCTGAAAAATATTGAGATGCTGAATCTTTACTGCTTTTCTGTAGAATAGCATACCTTTTTTGCAGTTATTAACATTGCAAAGTATAAACACATTTACACAGATTTTAATTTTTTTCACAAAAGGACATGAGTCCTTTATGTCCTTGAACTTGCGACAAGCAAAGCTATGTTGGTTCAATGTCTTGATCACTATGTGGAGCGCAAATGTTCAAAATAATCTGTGCTAAATGTATGTACAGGTTTTCTCTAATGAACAAATACATTAGGTGTGTTGATGTGCAGCAACAGTGATCAAAAACAAGACTAAGTCGTGTGAGTGTGAAACCTAAAGGATAAGCTTATAATTACACATTTGCAAACAGTGTTATGATTATGAGCCTGCTAACACTCCTGTAGGTGCTCATTACTCACTATGGGGCGCGGCAGTTTAGCAGTAACAAGAAGGAGGTATAAACAGAAAGCAGGTTCACCTTTGCAGCAGCCATGAGATGAACACATCCTGTTTTATAGTGCTGCTACATGCCTGATGAGAACAGGTTGTTCTGTTTTTTATTTACGCTGAATGATTTATATGTTTTGTTCAGTGTTTTTTTCTTCTTCAGGAAATGTCCAAAAGTATTCAAACCCCTTGACCCTTTTCATATTTTGTCACGTTATAAACACACGTTTGATTATTTTTAATTTGAAATTTGTGTGCTAGAGCAGCACTGAGTGGTGGATAACCATGAAACTACTTTTAAAAAAATATTTTACAAATTTAAAAAAATAAAATCTGAAACGTAGGCCAGGTATTTGTGCTGCTGCGGGCGGCATGTCCCCACCAGCTTGCCACATCTGGAGTCTGAATTTAGGCTCAGTCAAATTAGATTGAGATTGTCCGTGATAATACATTTTCAATATACAGAATATGGTCTTGCCACTGTAATGGCAAAAAATAGTATCTCAGGGTTTCCATAATAAAGAAGACTTGAGTCCAAGAAGGCGTTTAAGTATTTAATTCAAACATGTCTGGCCAGACCATGGAGGGGACAGAGTTACTCGTGCATCACCCTAACCAACCTTTCTAACTAACCCCTTAAATAGTATTCAGCAATCACTCTGTGGATGTCTTCTCCAACCTTCACGCTCCGCCTCTGGAGAGCTGCTTCACACGAGTCTCATATCAACGCATAAAGCAGCTCATCCGAAGGCCCAGACTGTTATCCTACTGCCCCGGCGTCTGTCTCTCTGGTGACCTGACACATATATCTTTCTCATAACATTAAGCTGGAACAATAAGCTTGTCATTTCCTTAGATGCATTCACTAAACAGAGAATATACACTTAATTCCTAATTGCATAACAATTTTCCACCAGACCACATATCCTCCATGGGTTTTAGGTCTTGACTTTGACTGGCCCATTCCAATCAGTGGTGAGTGATAATTATTATTTTTAAGAGTAACCTTTTGAGGAAAATAAATAACTTTTACAAGTCGTTTTACCACACCATGCTTTGCACTTTTAATTAAGTATTATTATTATCGCTACTCCTACATGATGCCTTTGCAGTCATTCGGGATCTGAAGCCACGCCCCCGGCGTGCCGAGCCTCCGGAAGTGGGAGGCTGCTTGTGCTGACCTCTGTCTGTCTGTCGCAGGGAAAAAAGGCTCCCTCCGCTGCTGGGATGTATGGAAGAGCACAGCGGCTCGGAGCTAATACTGCTGCAGAGGTGTGAAACTACTAGAACCCCCCATCCAAGTCCACTTTAGCGCAGTGATTAACCATTAATAACAAACATTATTTAGCTGGATAATGTCTCTAAAGTTGCTCGAGCCGCGCTCTGTGAATCGCTTTGTGTTGGTGACCCTCGGTTAGCCTTTAGCTCCTCTCCCCTCCCCGCCGTGTCCTTTGTTGCTCCGGATAGCGGATGTTTTTCAGCACCTGTCAGCGGCTCCATCGCCAGGACAACACCCGGACGTCTGATGGGAGGCTGAGGGAACAATGCTGAGATTTCTCCGTGTCATTTTAGCAGGTGAAACTAAAGCAGGTTGCCCAGCTTCTTGGCTAGTTAGCACAGTGTAGCTTTCTTTTTTTTACATGATTATGCAACGTGATTACCAGCCAACATTTTGGCTTTGTTGTTAAACAAATCAAGACAGGAGGCGTAAAGAGTATGGTATTTATAGTCAAAGCGTAATAAATATTTTATTGATAGATGTCGTCAGTGCAGTGGCAGATTATTTAGGGGGGCAGGTTGGGGTCAGTGTTTTTTCATAGGGTCACAGAGCAAAAGTAAGAAACAAAATAAAAAACGGGGCGATATTTAATCGTTTAATACATTAAGTGAGCCAAAAAGCCACTTGCGACTCCAGATAAGCGGGTGCAGAGCCCTAATCTAGCAGATTAAAACTTTGATCCTATCTCAACATGGCTGAAGCTAAATGCTTGTTAGAGTAAAACTGTGAAGGTAAAAAATGAAATGCCCAATGGCCGCTGGAGATCGGCACCAGCTCTCCCCATGGCCCTGCAAGGTACAGACAATAGATGGCTGAAGCTAATATTTAAAATCCGTTATCGTTTCAGTGCAATGGAGGGAAGTTGAAGCCATCCAACCACCTAAATTAGCTTCAAGTCTTTAGCTTCGCAGCATTAGGTCATACTGAGCATCCATGTGGCGAGAGTGGAAAGAAATCTCCATCGGAACCTGGATCAGTGTGAGCAGCCATCTGCATCAGTATTAATACTGTTCATGTGTCTTTACACACATTACATGAATCTTTGTAGGTAAGCATCAAAGGAATCCTTGACCTCTACATTTCTAGCTTCATTGAGATACGTTAGAGCTTTACTGCTGTTATAAACTCATTCACATTCAAGCAGAATTGAGACCAAATAAAAGTTTGCGTATGAGAAGTTTGGCTGAAATTCTATAGGATGACCCTGGTTCTAGTCAAAGAAAGATACTGCTGCCTCTATAAGAAACTTCAATACTCATCAAAACATAACCATCTTAACACAAATAGCTACAGATGTTTTCCCTAGTTTGACAAAGATCTGAATCTGTAACGGCTTAATTACTTTGTAATTTCCTCATAGGCCTGTTGGGTGTTCTGTGCGATGGAGTTGGAGCTTTCGGCATTGGGACGTATGGTGAGTCTGGATCTGCATCCGCCTCCTTTGTTGCAGCTCATGTCTCTAAGTAAATCTTCTCTGATCTACAGGTGGGGTGAGAGTAGTGAACGGGGATCACCACTGTTCCGGTCGAGTCGAAGTAAACCTTCACGAGAAGTGGGGGACTATTTGCGACCATGACTGGGATATGCGTGCAGCTAGCGTGGTGTGCACAGAGCTGGGTTGCGGCTTCGCTGAATCTGCTTTTCGTGGTGCCGAGTTTGGCCCGGGCGGTGGTGTGATTGCTTTGCGCTCCGTCCATTGCAAAGGGCTTGAATCCAGTTTGATCCACTGTGATGCCTTCATTAACAGGAACTCCTTTTGCACCCATCAGAATGATGCTGGTGTGAAATGCTCAGGTGAGACGCTGCTGTGTTGACAGTGTTGGTCTGTTGGGGGAGGAGTCTAATAGGTGTATACACAAAGGAAGACAGAGCTATTGTAGTTCTTTTATTGTTGATTTAAAAGAAAAAGAATAAAACCAGATGTTTACATACATGGCATTAAAGGATTTGTAACCTTATTTCCCCCTCACTGCCTGACATTAAAACAGACAAAACTTTTCCTGTTTTTGCTAAATTAGGATTACCAAGATTATTTCTATTTCCTAGACGGCAGAATAATGAGTGAGTTTATTGAATTTCTTCACTTTCTTCTAATTCAGAAGTTTACATACCTTTTGTTAATTATTTGGTAGAATTGCCTTTAAACTAATTGACTTCAGTCGAGCGTTGCGGCTAACTCTCCACTAGCTTCTGACTATAGTTTGCTAGAATTTTGCCCCATTCCTTCTGACAGAACTGGTATCACTGAGTCAAGTTTGCTGGCCGCCTTGCTTGCATACACTTTTGCAGCTTTGCCAACAAATTTCCTGAGAATGAGATCAGGGTTTTGTGATGGCTACTTCTAAAGACTTTTACCCACTTTCTAACAAATGTAGCTGTATCTGTAGGGTCAGTGTTCATCGAAGAAAAAAACAACCCTTAAACATCCTGGCTTAGATCTTGAGATAATGCTTTAATATTTCCTCATTATGTTCTTACCTAATGATGCTATGTATTTTGTGAAGTGCATCAGTCCATCCTATAGCAAAACATCCACACGTGATGCTGCCACCCTCTTACATTTGCAAACTGTAATCTGGCTTTTTATGTTGCTTTTGCAGTAATGCCCTGTCGGGCTAGGTAGGTAAAGAACTTGTTTTAGTGTGGATAATGACACTCTTAGAAGCTTTAGCCAACATCTTCACAAGGTCTTCATCATTTGTTCTGGGGAATGTTGGGAGGTTTAGTTTAGTCTGATTTAATGTCAGAGGGTGAGGATTAAAATCATTATTTGTCTTTTCACACAGTAAAAAGCCAAACAATGTAACATCTGTAAACATCTGGTTTCAACTGTAAGACATGAATTAATTGTTTTACCCTCAGGTACTCTAATGGAGCCTAGGCTCTCCGTGCTGTCACCTCACCTTGTGTTCTCTGCTGGGGAGTCTGTTCACTTTTACTGCAACATTCAATCACGTGACCGCGTCAGCTACGTCCACCTATACAAGCATGGAGTCGATACACCACTGGTCACACAGAGTGCCGACCCGACCCAGGTCGGAGTGAGCCTTGTTTTGTCCGACGTAGAAACTTTTCAGCAAGGCAGCTACAGCTGCCAGTACAACATAAAGGGCGGTTTCCCTCCCCACACGATCACATCTCCACCCAGCTATCCTGTTAATATAACTGTGGGTAAGTATTCATCTCTGTTGTACTGATGCACATATTTTCCTCAACATTTTGTTTTTATTGTTTTGTTATGTTACAACCACATTTCAGTCTATTTTATAAGGATTTTATGTGATGGTATAAAGCAGTAAAGATTTATAACCATTGAAGCAAAATTATGCACGCTTTAAATTTTTGATCCTGATACCCCTAAATAAGTTGCACAATTAGAAAATAGGGTCCAACTGTGTTAAATTTCACATCAGCATAAATTTGTGAGATTTGTTAGAGAACAAGGAGTACAATATAGAGATTGAGGATAAAACTGTGGAGAAGTTTAAAGCTGGGCTGTGTTGGGAAAACGATTGTCGCTGTTTTAAATATCTCAGATAGAGCCATTATCCATAAATGGAAAGAGTAGAACTCATATGAGTAGCTACCATGACGTGGCTGTCCACCTTTAGTGTTTGACACAATGAGACTATTGATAACAAAAGCATCTAAGAGGCTCATTGTAATTCTGGGGGAGCTGCATAGATTCACAGCTCAGGTGGTCTGTCAGCAGGACATTGGTTGTGAACTTCCAAAATTTAGTCTTATTAAAGGAGTTCCTAGTCAGAAGAAATAAAAATTCCTATTTGCAGTTTGGCGTAATCGATGTAGGGAGCACATGAGGCAAAAATGTAATAAATGCTATGTGTGGCAGCAAACTACCATTACACATTAACGCAACCTGTTTATGTGAAACATGGGGGTGGCAGTTATGCTGTGGAGATGCGTTTTTTTTCCAGCAGTGATAGGGAAGCGAGTCAGAGTTGATAGGAAGAGAGATGGAGTTAGATACAGGTCAGTCATGGGTCAGAGGTTCACCTCCAGTTGAACAACAACTCTAGAGATATTTAAACAAAGCCTTCAGTCTTAGCAGGCTAAGACTTTGGCTTTTGCCCCGTAGAGATGAATACTTTCACAAGGCATTCTGTGGTATTTTGTTGTGCAGTTTAGTGTTCTGTTTGTGTGAGAGACCATTTCCCAATTTGTAATGACAACTACTCATGTTTTCAAGAGAGTTTGTGCCTCATTTGTCTTCCTTTCTCTTTTACTTCTCTATCTTTTTGTTTTGCTGGCAGTTGACCTCTTGACTCCCCAGCACTGGTACAACACATCCTCTGAGGCTCCCACCGGCTCCGTCATCAAAGGCGACAGTTTTAATATCACTTGCTCCACCCCACGGCAGTACCCCGGTGCGTCATTCCAGCTCCGCCTGGTCCGCTCCAACGGCACGGTCCGGCAGTCACTCCCTGCCATCTCCCAGTCTGTCATTTTCACCTTCCCCAACGCCCAGAGCTCCAACGAGGGATACTATTACTGCCTGTATCGGGTCCAGCTGGGCGGACGTACGTTTGTCTCCAGAGAAAGCCAGCCTCTACCTATTGCAATTAAAGGTATGGCTGTATTGAATGTATAGATAAGAATCTTGGGTTTTCTGAATGAAACTTAGAAATGACCCCTCCCACTTTCAGATCCTGACCCACTCCTGAGCCCCATGGTGATCAGCTGGCTTGTGTCTGGGGTGACGTTTGTCATAGCTATCATCATTATTTTTACTGTGGCGAAGGTGGTGTGTAACAAGGAGAAGAAGCCCTCTGAATTAGAGCGGGAGACCAGAACCTGTGAGTTAATTTTTCCATCCAAAAAACTAAAAGGGTGACTGTAGCTCAGTGGTGGAGTTGTCAGCCTGCAACCCAGAAATTGTGGGTTCGATTCCAGCTTCCACCTGCTACATGTCGTTGTGTCCTTGGGCAAGACACTTCACCTACCTTGTTGGCCAGAGGGGCCGATGGCGCGATAGGGCAGCCTCGCTTCTGTCATTTTACTGCAGCTTTACCCTGAGGCAGCTGTGGCTATAATCATAGCTTGCTTCCACCCGTGTGTGAATGTGAGAGTGAATGAATAATGGAGTTGTAAAGTGCTTTGAGAATCTTGAAAAGCGCTATATAAATGCAAGCCATTATTGATATCATTAAAAATGTCTAGCAGTCCTCCTGTGTGTGCATTCACAGTGAAGGGTGTTCCTCTCTTTACAGGTGTGGACAACACATATGTCGCCTTATCAGTTAACAAGCTATGATGGAGTCTGCAGGTAACAAATACTTGTGAATATGTTTTAGAAATGTTTACCACTTAGAAATTAGTTAATGTGTGGATTTTTGTGTCTCATTTAAGTGTTTTTTAATACCTGGTAATACTCAAATATTTTACAATGTTACATTTTAAGCCAGAAGCATTAATCTAAAACATATTAAACAGAGTGCCTGACTGAGAGGTGTTTCATTTCTCATTTTAACCCAAGGCCTTTTTAACCGGCAGCAGCTTTAAGCAAAACCATTAGCTAATGATAGCTACTAGTCAGCTCTGTGCAGGATAATCCTAAATACTGGCTTTGACTGTAGGAGGTAGTCCTTCAGTGTGGCCCTTGACACATGTGATGATGATGCTTAAGGAGCGTGTCCATTTTGGTGCCGACCACCTGTGATTGTGGTGTAAGCAGGAGCTCCATGTTTCTCATCATTTTACTGCAGCTTAGCTTCACAGGTGATTTCCTGTTCCTGATAATCATGAGTTTCATAGGCCACCTGTGGATCTAGTAAAGATTTATTTGTATATCTGTGTAAGGGAAAAAATATGGACAAATATATTTATTATTAGCCATAACCAGGTCCTTCGCGGATCTGATTTTACTTTGATTTTTATGGCCGCTGTGTTTATGAAAGGTCCAAAAACTATTAATATATTTGATTTAATGCAGTTAAAATAGTCTTTCTATGCAGTGAAAGTACTGCATAATTGTAAAGTAGAAGTAGAATCTGATGTAGAGCTGCAAATAAAAATCGCAAACTCTGATACCCCTGAATAAAATTAAGTACAAGCAGTTGGTTTCGGAAGCCTCCTGATGAGTAAATAGTCCTTCGGCCTATAATTTAATCTTAGTATATATAGATGAGACCTTTTGTCCAAGTTGTTTAGAGTTTATGGTAAAATATCTGGAGCTAAATAAAAGGGCAATCCTGGTGGTAAACCTGTTTGAGGCCACAAGACTTGATGAAGAAGGTTAGTCGTCATACTGAGCAGGAATAGGATTTTGATCAAAGAATAATCATATTCACACACTCACAGGCAGGCTCTTGGCAGAGCAAATCTGCCCTAGCACATGTAGGCAACCATCCATGTTAAATAAATAAAAAAGCCTATTTATGTGCTGGAATGGCCCAGACCTAAATTTAATCGAAATTTAAGCTTGTTTGTGAAAAAGAACGTATAATATGTCTGTCTGAAGATGTGCAAAGCTAGTAGACACGCAACCCAAATGAATTGCAGCTGTAATTTAGTAAAAGGTGATTCTAGGAAGTATTAATTCAGCAGTTGTAGACAAACTCAAGTATACATTTTTTTTGTAAGGCACTTCATTGTGCTAATTAGATTGTGTTCAGCAGTATCTCATTAATTTTCTGTCCTTATTTCATCAGGTTTTAATGTGGCCATCAAGGGATGTGGGACGGACATCACGAGGGCTCAAATAATCTTCAAGCACATCCGAACTGCGGGGGGGTAGACAGAAGCTACTACTAGATGCTCGCTGCTCACCACCTGCTGGAACCAGTTTACAACGATCTGTACTGTATGAGACGGAGACTTTAACTCAGCACTTCCATGGGGATGCAGTACGAGAATCTACTGGCTTTTACTGGAAATCAAAGAAGATTGATATTCAACACTATGTTATATATAATACACAAGCTGACAGCCACATTGGAGCAACAGTTGTACGTGTGTTTCTACGTTCACGTTAAAGCCAGTTGTAAGATGTGCTCCAAGCTGGCTGCTGTCACTATCTTAGATGTAGAGGATTAGAAACCTTTAAGTGGGGAAGCTGTGAAGTGAGTTTCTGTGTTCTATACAGAGTTCAACAACTTTGTACCAGCTAACAAGCCACACTAATAGTAGACTGGCTAATTAGAAACCTGCCCTCAGAACAATGATCCTTAAAGGATTACAAGCTGTAAAGACTAACACTACTATGCATCTTCATCGTTTTTTTCTTCCAATAATGCACTTGTTTTTGTAAATGGAAGCTGTAGTCGATTAAAACGCTGAAGTCAAGAGTTTTGTGTGTAGATTGTTAAGACGATCTAAACATGTTGCTGATGGTTTCTGTGGAGCAAACTACAAATCAGAAGGCTTTTTGGACACCTTGCAGTATGTGGTTCATTTATTTTTGTAAACATT
Organism: Valencia hispanica; assembly: GCA_963556495.2. Classification (NCBI taxonomy): domain Eukaryota; kingdom Metazoa; phylum Chordata; class Actinopteri; order Cyprinodontiformes; family Valenciidae; genus Valencia; species Valencia hispanica. The sequence goes on from OY747709.1 coordinate 25,602,692, forward strand.
AACTCGATGACACTTTGGTTCCTAAATAAATGACTTGAAACTCAAAATGCTTACATATACAATCTCTTTTATTATATTTAATTATGAAAACCAAGTACAAAACAAATTACAAACTCTGAATATGTGGACAATGTAGTACAAAAGTGTTGCACCTCTGAGCAAAGCAAAGCCTGTAGCACTACAGCTGGTCTTGAGCAAATTGATTTAGAGTTTTACTTTGGAAACCTTTTGTATTTAACGCTAAATGCAATGTACAGTTTTGTCAGAATTGGTAATAAAACACAGAGGCACTTTAATTTTAAAAGTCTGTCCAAAATATGCATACATGGTTGTCAGCAAAAAGGAAGCATCTGTGCTCTTTGAAAGAGACAAATTCACCCACACAAATGAGTTAAAGATCAAAATTCGTTACAAGAAGCTTAAAGTCTGTTAGTTTTGTCAAAAATCTTTTAGTGAAATTATTTGCCTCCCGGGATTTAACTATGCAGACATATTCACCGGGAACTTAGGAGGTTTTTCAGATGTAATCCTCTAAATTTCATTACTAAACAGTGATATTTTTTTTAAACGGGGGATTACTGAAATGACAATTTAGATCACATAACTACAATATCTTAACAACCCAACATTGTCCTACTTTTTCCAAATCCATAACATTGGTAAAAATGTATTTCCTGTGCACTACTACTTTTAGGACAAAATAGCAGGAGGAGCTTTAGAGGATCAGACAATTTTTTGGATTAATAGGGAGCTGCTATCTGCATACGGCAAGAAATTGGTTTGTTCCGCAGTTTGATTTAAAGAGGTGTTGTAGTGAAACTTGGTGAAGAAGAATGAACTTTACCCTTACCTGTACAGTCATGCAAAAAAAGAAGGTATGCTCCTTTTGAATCCAAGGGTTTTTAGGGTGTAGCCCAATTCCTCCCCCCTCATTTTGGCGTCTTTTTTATGTTAAAGAATAATAAAATGGTGCCATCCGTGGTGTGCATGCAGTTTTATACTCTTGAGGTAAGATTTAAAATAGTTTTTGCTGTTAAAGGGCAGATGGATCATTTATACGGTAAAAGCCTAGAATTCAGAGGGTCCACATTCATTTTCAACCACGACTGCAGGCAGGTGCAAACAAACTTTAACTTTGAACAAGAAAAAAAGAGAAAGCACAAATATTGCATCAACCACAATTTCAGCAAAGTCTAAAATTCTCAGAATACATCCACCCATTTTAAATGTAAAATAAAGTAACCCATCCCTCGATACAAAACACGAAAAATAAAAATCACACTATTCCTTTGATAGATTCGTTTGTCTCCATACTGGAGAAGACAAAGTAGAGGAAGGCTGCCAGAGCCAAGAAGAAGACAAACTGAAGCCACAGAGGGATCAGGCGGGACGACTTCTGTGCCTTTGGTTTCTCTGGTTCCGACTTCATGGGCATTGGTTTTGAGTAGGAGTTACCGTAGGTGGAGGGTGTGTCATACATGTAGGGCCTAAAACAAGTCATACAAGTCAGGCTCCAGCTGATAATTAGTCATGTATTTGCTTGTATCTCCAGAACTACCATGAGTTGATTAGATAAAAAAGTTGGTCTATGTCACTGTTGGTCTAATTCTTATTACAACTTATTTATTGTGTGCTAATGATCAGTCAAATTAAAAGTTAGGTAATTCATTAATGAGAAATCTGGGTTAGAGTTGAGAGTCCATACCCCAACCTTGGCATCTTGTGATCATCTCCAAAAAGCTAATAAAATTAATAGGTGGTTTCCTGTGGCATCTTGTTTACCATAAATGTACGGTAAAAAAAATCAGGACTATTCAAACAACACTATTATATATTTTTAAGGCATTTGGAATCAGCTGATGACTGGGATGCTCAACACTGAATGCACTGTTGGCGCTAACCAGGTTGTCTGGTTCACAACACTCTTCAGTGTGGATGAAATTGCTAAGTGGATGAGACTCAGTTAGCTATTTTTTATATTAGTGAGATTTGCACAAAAACCCATTTCAGAGGATTCACAGAGTTATGAGCAGCTACTTAATAGGAAACTAGTTTCTACAATGTCTTCAAACATATCAGCGGTTCTTTCCGCCTGCGGGAGAGCAAGACTTTTGGTAAATAACAGGAAGGTTTAACTGAAAACACCAGCAGAGTTGCTCTGTTTTATTCTCTTGAGTAAAATCTGTATCCATCCTTAACATGCAAGGTTCCTATGCAGTCTTTAGAATTTATGAAATTCACTTATTCACTTATGAAATTAATTTTAAGGTACAGATAAGTATGATAAAAAAGATAACCAAGCAATCTGGCAGTCTTCCATTTTTAAAAGGACAGTTGTATATTAAGGCTTAATAAATGCTGTAGTTTGACATTGATTTACATTAAATTAACTTTTTTTTTTGCCACATCACATGTTGATTTTTGCATCAGTATGTGGTTTTTTTACCTCAACGAATAAACGCACAAACCAATAAAGTTGCAGTTTACGACTACTTCGGTTTCTAGAGAACCTGAAACATAGGTAGAATAAGTGTCAGTGACCTAAAACGGATGTTTTTGGGATTTTTTACCAAAGGAATAAAGACAAAGTTCACAAACTATGTTTTAAAGAATCTGCATTTAGTCTAGGAGACTCATTTCAGGAGAGAAAGATTTTGAAATGGAGTTGAATCGACAAATGCAGTGGCCTTATTCCACGGTCCGAAAACTGGAAGACAGTTTCAGCGCAGTGTCCCATTATTTATGGAACGTATAGATAAGAAAACAGCTACCATTCAAGCATATTGAAAGTTAACTCTTTCAAGTAGAATGTCCTGAATTTTATTTTAAAAATACCAAAAAAATCTAAAACTTTCAAGGTTAGAAAATTATGAAGTTTTCTCTAAATGACAAAATGTATAGGAACACTGGTCATGAAACCTGTTAGAATCAGAAAGCTATGTTTAGTCGGGCCAGCAGATTCTGACCGCATTATTTTTGTTGATGTGTGCTACTGGAATAATATGCAGACATTTATTAGGACTTTTCATCTCCTTTACTTTGGAAAAAGAACCTTAAATATAAAAGTAAACGAATACCCTGTATTAAAAATGCAAGTTTGTTTTCAGATTACATCTTTGACTACACATGGATGTATTTTAAAGTGATTCTAGCTTTACATGTTATCTTGGGGAACAAGTCAACTTCTCTCCGGGAGGGAGGTTAGTTTAGAAACAAACTGTCTGATAATTGTGGTAAAGAAAGAACTAAAATATTTATCAGCATGTTTTAGAATAAAATTGCTTCAAGAAGTCCATCAACATAGCACAAAGTGCCAAATCACTGCACTTAAAAAAAGTACTTTTTATTTTTTTTTTAAGAATAACTGTTAATGTAATGAAAGGATGTAACTGAAGTTGGCAGAAGGAAAACACCCTAAACTTTGAATTATAACAACAGCTGAAGTCAGTATAGGATTTTTCACAAACACACTTACTCATCAACCAAATCCTTTCCTCTGTATTCAGGCCTTGAACTTGAGTAGCTCGAGTAGGAAGTCCTGCAGACAGTCATAGGGGAAAAAAAGTTTTTTTTGTTTTTTTTATATTCTAATTTCAAGAACTGCTGAATATAACATACTCATGTCCATATTCCCTCTCAGTCCATTCTGGTCTGGATCTCATATAGGTCCCACTATAGCAACAACACAGACTGGTTTGTAATTGCTAACCCGTTTTAGTTACTGTAGGTAAATAGTGTAAAAAATAAAACAAAAACTGACCTGTCTCCAGAGATCTCACTTCTGGTCTACAAGTAGATGAAAACAGAGACAACAAATACTGTGGTTTTAGACAAGTGTTGATGGAAAAACAACACATCTACTCAAAAGATGTGTAACAAAAGATTAATAAAATCTAACTTTATGAGTAAACTCTGCCACAAACACCTGAGCAGGGTGTGGAGAGGGATACTTACTGGTGTACGGTAAACATAAGTGACTTCCTCCTCTGTAAGAAAACACAAAGATCTCATTTATAATAAGTTTCTGATCCTGTCTTTACCTAATAAATAGTGAGTAAAATATAACCCACAATAATACAAAGAAAACAACTTTAAGAGAACCAAATAAAGCTCTGCAGACTTTTTTTGGAAGAGTTCAGCAAATTAAATTTAAGACTTTTCAGCATCTTTCCAGGACCATTATCATTTAAAGACCTACACAAATTTAAAAAGAATATTTAATGCTAATTTAAACTCCATTCACCTTATTTAATAACTTGTGAAAAGGTTATGAGTTCTTCAACTTCAGTTGATGTTTTTTTGCTCTGATATTTTTTGTGTTTTATTACTTAAACACTAAATAAGCCACTTTCAGAAACAGAAATGTGCTTTTTGTAAAAACAAAAATCTAAGCAATGAATGAACAAACAAGCAACTTTAGGATGTAATAGAATATAATTTAGGACCTTGCATGTATTATCTGAGCCCAAAATTGATATGACTAAATGTAAGCTTTTTAAGTAGCTGCATACCGACCCCCCTAAAAACAAAAAAAAAACTAAATTTAAAAGAAAAGAAAGTGACAATTTCAGATTGTTTGCTTTACTGCTCTGGTCTGTTGTTGTGAGGAAATACTTTTGTTCATCTTTTTTTTTTTCATTCGGGCGTTGGACAATTATTGCTTCTGGTTTTGGGTACTGTGCAGCTGTGGGTGGATTTTGGAAATTTAGGGAAACTTTAGGAAAGTGGTCAAGAGCTGGTCTGATTTTTAAATGCAGACATATTTAGCCACAAAACCCCCCTAAAAGTCAACATTTATTAATGAAACACTGTAATTCTGACTGCTGTTATGCATCTGGATACAGACCTAAAAGGTACCAAGGAAACCCTGTGAGAAGAGTATTCAGCTACTGTACTTCAACCTTATGAAACAAATGTATGCATAAAAATAAGTCTAGTTTTCAGATGAGTCTATAAATGACTGTTTACCCTCCTCTCTGTAGAAGGTTTTATCAGATGAGGGTTTAGCTTTCTTCCCCTTGGCCATGGCTTCCTTCAGCTTCTTCACATACAGATTCCTGGTAGACTCTGAGTATAAACAAACATCACACACAGAACAAAATTAGGAATGATGGAAAGCCTACAAAGCAAACCTAAACACTTCATGGGTAGAAACTTCACGCAGACGGACGGGGCAATGGGCCTGTTGAGGTCCATTGGCGGTGATTCACTCACCGACCACAGGTCCATGTTTGATGCCGTACTCATCCAGCAGATCGCTGATTTCCTGCGGGGACTTGTTATTCAGCGAAGCCATTTTCTACCTATTTTGTACGGTTTCTGTCTTTGGTTTAGATTAGTTTAGTTTCTGTTGGCACAAAAAAAAGAGACCAAAATCGACTCCTCCTACACGTGGGAGCTCGATACCCAGGTCGGCTCGTCGCGGTTATGCTCTGTAACGTCCAGAGCTCTATCTCCGCCCTGTCAGAGTTGATAACAGACACAAAACAAGCTCCCTTTCCGTCAAATTGTGCATAAACTTCCGTTTATCCTTGATTCTTCTTTGTAGGAATGGTTTTCAGCCTCATACCGAAGCAGCGCCACTAGCAGGCGAGTATGAATATTACACATTAATTCCTTGTATGGCAAAATCAACATAATTACAGTATCATCTGTAAATTATGATTGAGCCCTATCAGACAGACTTCGCTGTCTTGGATATAGTTTATCACCCACAGAAGAACATGTGAGCTAATTTTAAATGATTATTTATTCAAGATCAAATTTACCATCCCAATGTTTTGTTGCACAGAAAAAGTATTTTTCATTTGGTGTTTAATTGTACTTGGTAGTGAGAGGATTTGCACACAAGAGGGCAGTGTAGTGCCAGAAGCAATGGGCGTGGTTACCTTGTCTTCAGGTAGAGAGCTTTGATTAGATTCTTTGCCTCAGTTTGCTCAGTCTTGTGTATGTTTTACTTTCTTTTTGTAAATTAACAAGAAAAGTTGCATTTATTTGTTTAATTTTACTTTTTTTTCACCTCATACAATATTGTATGCATACATGTTTGTTACATTAAGATGGATTAAAAAATGTACAGTTAAAATCTTAAGTCAATGTATGTAATAACTTTTATCAAGGTTATTACATGTATTGGCAGAAGCAAGGATTTTTATTCAAATTATGTTGCCTTGTTTGTTGTTTTAGGTTATCAACCTTTGACTCATCAAGCAACCAGAACAAATAAAAAGACAACATGAGTGGAATTGTCCAACGTCGTTTGTTGGGTGCCATGTCTAGTCGAGTTTATGCAAAGAAAAAAAAAACTCGATGCTCAAAAATAAGCTTCCACACTTGCATGCCTCTGATGACATCACATAATGACACTTGAATTCAAACAAGCATTCAAGTCAAATGCTCCAGAATTTACAGTTAAGCCCAAAACTATTTATACTCCTACCAGATTTAGAAATGAATTTTATTTAACCAAGAAGTTTGTTATTGATAGAAAATTAGAAAGGCGTCTCTTAGAAAGTAATAATACACCTTAAAGAAGTATTAAATTTAAAAGGGTAACCTGTCCAGGTCATACCCCGCCTTTCACCCAAAGACCACTGGAAATAGGCATCAGTCTGGCTTGGCCTCTCCTAAAAAATATTACTTCTAGTCTGAAAAAACATGTTGGTCAGATAAAAATCTTACTTTTAACTTAAATTTAAATATCTTTGGGATGTAAATGACCAACTTGGGATGAACTGCAGGTAGAAATCTGTCAATGGCTTCTTGTCAACGAAAGTATTTGCAAAAGCCAGCCAATGAACTGGATCTCTGTGCCTATTGTGAAGTCATCCACCCAAATACAGACATAGGGCAGAATTAGCTGTTTTCTTTCTTCGCTGTGCTTTTTAAAAAGTATGTAATTTGTAAAATCCTGCAGTGAAATCCTAACTTCATTAGCAAGCTGTGTTTTTGTTGTCAGCAAAAGAAATACACCTCTGGATAGTATCTTAGAAATAAGAATCCCACATGCTGCAGAAAGTCTGTATAATTTCAAGAACACTAAAAGTCTAATATGGTCTGTAAGAAGAAGATGTTTGTTTTGTGCTTTTGAATCAAATCTGTGTTTGGTTTTAAGCATTCAGTTCTGTAAATGCAACTCATGAATTTAGTGAGCATTATAAAAAATTTATTCACAAATTGATTGCCACACAATTCCTAAACATTTTTCATTAATTTTACAAACTTGTCAAGCAGTATCAAGGAGTATTTTATTGTTTAATCTAGTGACACATTTATTTAAGTATCTTTTAGGTGCATTTTATATTTATGTATTTCCAAAGTAAAGATCCTCATTAACAAAACAGTATTAAAAGGTGGGAATGCGTATATGTACAGAGCTTTTTTTCCATTCTTTATAAAACAGGGTTTTACCTTATTACAACAATACAAGTAAAATGTCACAACCAAAATGAGCTGCTGCTCTAAAAGAAGAAAAACTCTCTGAGCCACTCTGGTTGGTCTGTAGTCAGGCTGAACATCATCAGTCCCGTCGCCGTCAGCACACCCAGTGTCACAATCAGCTTCAGTGTGCTGAGAGACTGTGAGAGCAAAGGACAAGACAGTCACTTATAATATAACCTTTATAATATATACACTTTTGGTAAAGACCTGTGACTTCATGCACACCTTGCGCGTTTCTGTGCAGGTTTGTGTGTTAACGATGTCTGCCGGGCTCTGGTGCTGCTGAGCGACTGGAGGATTACACACAGGTTTTATGTTCAGGTCCTCTTCAGGCTCCCTGGGTTCCTAAGTTCAGACAAATCCATCACATTATATATTTCCCATGTAAAGTGAATTCATCACATTTGCCACATTACAACTAGAAACTAAGTATGTTTTGATAAGTAAGGGCTGACTTTGGTCAGCTTCTTAGTCACATAAAATCCCACTTGAAAGCATCTAAATTTGTGCAATGAACATAAATAATGTGAAACAGCTTAAGAGCAATGAATGATTTGCAAGGAGTTAGTTGTGCTGTGCTTCTATGGTGTGCAGTGTGTGTGAATGAAAATCATCCTACATCAGATTGTTCTGGAGAGCTTGGGTCCTCCTCCCCGTCATCAGATTGTTGTGGAGAGCTTGGGTCCTCCTCATCAGATTGTTCTGGAGAGCTTGGGTCCTCCTCATCAGATTGTTCTGCAGACCTTGGGTCCTCCTCATCAGATTGTTCTGCATGCCTTGGGTCCTCCTCATCAGATTTTTCTGCAGACCTTGGGTCCTCCTCATCAGATTGTTCTGCATGCCTTGGGTCCTCCTCATCAAATTTTTCTGCATGCCTTGGGTCCTCCTCATCAGATTGTTCTGCAGACCTTGGGTCCTCCTCATCAGATTGTTCTGCAGACCTTGGGTCCTCCTCATCAGATTGTTCTGGAGAGCTTAGGTCCTCTTCTCTGTCTGAAGAGCTGCTGATGGAATCTCTGTCACTGTTGAGAAACAAAAGGCAAGTAGAAGCTGCTTTTGTTTGATCTGTCAGACTGTGCTTTACATTATTTATATGTTATATATAGATATGTATATTTTTACACTGAGTGTGAATTTTACCTACCTGTCAGTTTCATAATAATTTACTTGAGATAAGGGGTCTGCACAAAACTGAACTTTTATATGCCTCTCTGAAAAACATGAACATTGGGAAATTGATCAGTTGTGGACCTCATAGGGAAAGACTGAGGATGTTATATGGGTCTGTGTCCTGAATGCTGACCTTCTCGCCCGTTCTCGTCATCGCTGTTGTCGTAAAACTTTTTGAAAGCTTCGATTCTCTGCTTCATCTGTTCAAAGTTTCTCCTCTCTTCGTACTCATCCTCCTCTTCCTCCTGTCCGTCTTCAGCGAAGTTATTGGGTTCACTGTTGAAGAAGAAGCTGTCATCGATGGATCCTTCCAATAATGGATCTGTTGTTTTTGAGTCTTCCTTCTGCTGCACAGAATAGCTAATAACACCTTCATCTGGATACTGATTTATGTCTGAAGGCGTTGATTCAGTCCCATCTGTGTCATCTGCTGTTGGGAGGTATTCTGACAGAAAGTTGTTGGTTCCTAACACGTCCAACCCTGAGGTGAGGAACTCAGCTGGATCATGTCTGTCATGTCCAATTTTGCGATCCTCAGAGTCGCTGCCACCATGAAGCTTAACATTCTCCAGTTTTTTGTCGTCTTCAAGGAACTGGGTTCTGGACTTATCTGAAAATACAACACTGGATCTTCTCAGTGGCTCTTCATCATCACTGGAGCTGCAGGATTCATTCTCACTTGTCTTCTCTTCATCATCAAAGCGAGTCACACTCAACAAATGCTCAGATTTCCTCTCATCTTCATCCGGGCTCATCATCTTGCCAGCATTCATTTCTAAGACTCTGCTGAACAAGAACTCTTCATCCTTTCCATAACCAGCTTCCTCAGACCTAGGGGTCGATAGGTTTTCAGTCACAGCTCTTTCGAAGCACTCTTCATCCCTCGGACGAGGTGAGAGGCTCTCTGCATTAACAGGATTTCTGCCATATTCACCAGAGGAAAAGTCTGAGGGATAATCTGCAAAGCTCTCACCTGCCTCTTGATGCTCCTCACCTGTGAAGTCTGACATTTTCTCTTCAGGAACATCACCATCCACTTCAGAGAGGAGATCCTGCAGATTCTGGAAAGATATAGAGGGAAACTCCAAACCAGAATCTGCTGGATCAACAGTGTGGGGTGTTTCTGTATCGTCAAAGACAATGTTTTTTTCTTCAATTTTCACACCTTCATAGTCGGATTCAGAGGAGTCCTCTTCTTTGTCTTGTTTCTCCTCCTCACTCTCAGCACCTTTCACAATTTTCTCATTTCTACATCCATCCTCTTCTTCATCACTGTCCACCTCTTCTTGCAACTTGTTGCTAACTTGAAGTTCATCAGCATCCTCCAGGATCTCAGAGTCTTCATAATCTAGGATCCCATCATCCTTTTTCGAATCAGGGACATCCCTGCTACAAATCGACATCAGTGCATCACCTTCTTCCTCCGAGCTTTCAGCCTCCTCCTCTTCATCTTTTTCAGAACACAAAACGTTCTGCTCTCCATCAGAGCTTGAGCAATCATCATCTTCTGAGGTTTCACTGCCAAAATGGACCCCTTTAATATCCTCTTCATTATTTTCCTCATCAATCTGCTCTTTGCAAGCATTCTCATCTGTGTTCAGTGCATCTGCAGTGGGGCCCAAGAAAGCTTCACCTTCTGTAGATGCTTCCTGAAGCTGCGTCTCGTCGCTCTCTGTCTTTAGGTTTTCTGTCTCTTCTTCGTCACTCTTCTCATCGAAATATAAATTCTCAAAGTCCAAATCTCCCGTAGAAAACAAGGGAACTGAACTCTCTGCAATAAGAAAAAAATGTAATATCTTACAACTTAATAAAACATATTACAAAAATAAATAAATGTGTCTTACCTGAAAACGCATCAGTGAGAAGATCAGCAAAATCATCCATCTTAAAAACACAAATCAGAATGTTAAACCAGTAGTTATATGAAGACTAATCTAAATTTGTGGCAAAAGTCTCTCCTCTGAAAAAAACGAAGACAGGTTTAAGTAACTCTCCTTTGCTTTGGCAGCAAGTGACTTCCTGTCGAAACAGATCGAGCATAAATTCACACATAACAACTAAAATATTTGCTGAAAAAAAGAGTTTTGCAACTAAAATGAACTCACCATAAAAGATGAAGACGGAAGAAAATCGTTTTGGCTTCTCTGCAAAGCAAAATCTTGATACCAAAATGTTTGTGTTTGTCTGTTGCTGCACAAGCGCACCTTCATGAGCTCATGAAATTATGTCAGCTTTGATGTGGGTTTGGTTTCCGAAGCACAGCACAAACTCCAGCAGACGAAAACGCAGAGTTGCTTCATGCAGAAACATTGCTCGCTGGTGTCACTGTGATGAGGAGTGAGACTAAAAGTACCAAAACTGTCAGAGGAGATTCTGTTGATTGTTTTATTTGATTAAAAACAAACGAAAAACATTGCTTTAATTGAAAAGATGTCCTGTTAAAGGTGGTCTGCTGTGATCTACAACTCATTCCGGAGGAGGTAGCGGTGAGTTGGCTTCAGGTCAACTTCAACGGGAAAATGGTCACTCACCTCAAGAGCCTGAAGTAACAAAGCAGCATGAATATTATAATACATGCAGAACTGAACTAAAATCAGGTATTTTGCATATATTTTTACCTCTTGCTCTGTGAGATGGAAATTCTCCTTAAAGTTAAATACTTGAGATGAACCAGGAACTACACCAGAAATAATCTCACGTCCGTACACAATGATCCTGTGTGGAAAATCATTACAGCAGCACATTTGATCTTGCCATAACTGTAGCGATATAGATCCTCAGAAGAAGAAAAATACAAACATGCACACATTTCCCTGACCAAGACTGTTGCCGAAGGCCTTCATCATGACTTTAATTGAACTAACATAATGTTTTATCCCACACGTGATGAATGAATGATCGTAAAGTAAATTATAATTTTTTTATTCATAGCTTTTGAAATGAATTCATTCTGGCGCTGCTGCGTCTAGCCAGAAACACAGTAGCTGGTGGTTTTAAAACATCTATCACTAAAATCTTGTGTCACGTAAAGTGTTTTTGTGACCAGCACCTAATCACATCTTATTAGAGTGATTTGGGACTAACTAGACTGAGAAATACACAGAATTAAGAGAATCAGATTTATCTTGTCTGTGCAACTTTAAGATTGGGTTACAAGGTTTTTATCTACTGTAGCATTTTGTTTTCCACCATATGTTCTTCAAGGTCCATACAGATTTGATTTTGCCTCCCTGAACCTGCAGGAGAGACAGAAAAGGTCCAGCTTATCCTGCTGGAGCGTTTCTGTTTGCTGTTACCACCTCAGTTCGGAATTCAAAAGAGAGGAACCACCAAGCATCCAGGGTCCATGCCAGATGAAGACGGCTGTGGCCTCCATGGACAGAGGACATTAGAACAAGGTAAATAGATATTCTGCTACGATTCTCCTTTCCACTGTGCAAAAAAACAAAAGATTTAGATCCACATGTCCATGTACCCACTACAGTTCCTTCAAATATGACACAACAAGACACAGGCAAAATGTAAGGTGTTTCATTGTCACTTTTTGGCACAGGGCCTGCTGGAGCTTTAATGGCTTCCTCCTTAAATTTGCCTCTTTGTCTCTTCCTAGCTTTTCCTTACACTTTAGTCTGGGACTCAAAACTTAAAATAATGTGCAAAAACCTTTGGATGGAGCTGCACAATATTAGGAAAGCAAATAATTGCCATATAATTACTTATAGTAGTGATGACAATATCGTTTTTGATCAAGTCATATCTTTCCTCACTCTTCTCCTTGTGTTCCGTCACGCCACATGACCGTCTATGTTGTATCCTGGGTGCCTGAAGGAACGTTATCACACGCCCTTCTCCCAGGAGCTGTTAGACTCTATAACGGTCACTACTCCCAACAAACTCAGTGAACAGTCTTTGCATCCCTGTTGCTTTTGCTACTTGCACAGTTTTATTATTTATTTGCATTTGGATCAATTTTACATTTGCACAGTTTTCAATTTTGTGTTCTGACTTCCAGTAAATAGTCTGTTCTTGTTTCTTAGACACAAATATACAAATGCAATGAGACACTTTACACTTTAAAACTGCCCTGCTCAGTTGCACAGTTCTACTCAATCTGAGTGGGCTTCTGTACTTACTACACAGTATATTTCTAATCTTCTAATGTAAATTTGAAATTTTTTACTGTACAGCTTCTTAGTAATCTTGTGTGCATATACTTTGCTGCTGTTACCTCTGAATTTCCCTAATAAGGGACTATAAAGGATGATTCTATTCTTTTCTAATACCCCCCAATGTTTGTGAGCAGTGGGAAATCAATGGGAGTGAAACTGACTAAGAATATTGTTTGCATTCAGAGCATTGATGCATGTGTCATGATCCTCAGCTGTTTGTATTTGTAGTTTCATTGTGTTTGGGTTTTGTTTGTGGTTATTTCCTCATTTTTATATTATTCCTTGTGTATTTCTTCCTTCTTCCCTATTTGTATTTACACTTACGTTTTCTTAGTTAAGTTATTTTCGCGTGCCACTTCCCATTTGTCAGATATATTCTAATTTCTCCCTGTTTGTCTCTCCCAGGGGTCTCCATTTACCCCTGATTGCTTCTCTGTCATTTCTCACCTTCTCCTCTGTATTTAAGGTTGCTTCTACACTAACACGGCTAAGGTTATACCGTTTATATGACACCTAATCTAAGCGACTGTGGCTCAGGAGTGAGGAGTTCGTCTTGTAACCGGAGGGTTGCCGGTTTGAGTCCCTGCTCCGACTGTCTCAGTCGTTGTGTCCTTGGGCAAGACACTTCACCCCTCTGCCTACTGGTGGTGGTCAAATGGCCCGGTGGTGCCAGTGTTCAGCAGCTGGTGGTGCCCCAGGGCAGCTGTGGCTACATTGTAGCTTGCCATGACCATTGCATGAATGGGTGAATGAATGACTGAATGTAGGGTAAAGCGCTTTGGGGTCTTCAAGATATGGGTTGTTTCTCAATGCCAAGGAACCTCGCCTTGATACCTTGGTCCCGCCCCGGTTGCCTAGGAGACACGTCATCAGGGACTGCCAAGGCGTGTTCCAATGTTCATGTGCTACCGAGGTGTTTGTCCTCCGTTTGTCTGCCGTTTAGTTAACTGACCAAGGATACATAGGAGGTTCCTTGATGCCTTCCCTCGGTCAAAAATTTCCCAGAATACAGCACAGTATTTTCGAAAAGATGGCGGATCAGGAGCCGGCAGCAGCTACTTCGGGAGCGAATTTCCAATTTTAATGTGAGTCAAGTAATTGTAGCTATCGGAAAATGTTTTTTAGAGCCAAAGCAGTTATCTGCTTATGTGTTAAGGTTAGCTACGCTATGTAGTAGCATAGTAGCTATGCTAATATGCTATGCTACTATGCTACTACGATGGCCGGGATGTGAACAGAGTGCATAAGTAAAAGGCGGGCTCTGGGCAGCCGTGGTCACGTGAAGTAAGTCTGTTCCATTTAACTGTTTTCTTTGACCAAGGAAGGACACTGTCCTCGTAAGCAAGGCGCCATTGAGAAACACCAGTGGTGTATCCATAATTGCTGCAATCGCGCCGTGCCTTCTCTTAAGGAATTCTTATTTACAAGCGCCTCTACATGTATAAGAAGGACCAACAAGGGCATGTCTGGATGATTCGCCTCCATCTGCCTACTGTTTACCTCTGAGTGGTCACTGGTTGTTATTGAGCTGGCTGTTGTGCGTGTTTTCTGACGTCACTTCCTTACCAAACTCAGTTCTTAAACGCCTAATGAATCCACAACAATCCAAGAGCCGGAGATTTAAGAAATAGACAGCCCACCCAGCCGTGTAAGGCCCTGTATAAATTAAGCCGTTGAAGTGCTTAAAAAGTGCTTAAGTGAGTTGGAGTTTGGATAGGGAGCCCTTACAGCGTTTATCAGGTTAGTGATTTGTTAGCTTAGCATTTAGTTAGATTCTTTAGAATGGCCTTTTGAATTTTAGATTAGACATATTACCCTTCCATAGCACACTCCAATAAAATTGTCACCTTAAGTCTTTTAAAAGTCCGTCATATATCCAAATCCACCTTAAAGAAATTTAAAGCTTAGCTTTAGCTATGGCTAACAACAATGTACTACTCAGAGATGGGCCCCATTCTATGCCGCAATACAGCTGCAGGCTCGGCACCTGTGGCTCCGGGCAACTCAAGAGCCATCGGCTCAAAACGATACGGCTCAGGGCTGCTCGGAACCACAGAACCTTCCTCTCTTTCCTCTGGTGAAGGAGGTGGAGAAAAATCCTCAACTTCAAAATTGCCTCCCTCGGAGGCAATGGAGCTCACGTTGCTATTGCGCTCCATCTTTCTGGCTGTCTGTGTGCCGCTGCAGCAGCGATGATGTCAACATGTCAATCACAGCGAAGACCACGCCCAACCCTCCCCGTCGCTGCTCCACCAGGAAACTCCTCATTTTGAGGCTTTTTTCAAACAGGAAATGTGGGCAGAGTTTTGACTCTGATAGGGGATGACTTACACTTTAAATCTCCAGCTCTTGGATTGGTTTGGATTCATTAGGCGTTTAAGAACTGAGTACGGTAAGGAAGTGACGTCAGAAAACACACGCCACAGCCAGCTTATTAACAACCGGTAACCACTCAGAGGTAAACAAAGAAATCTCTCTTCCTGTGAACAGCCATTTTGGGTGACTTTGCTCAACAGGTCGCAGATCAGAAACGAGCTTCTCATATATGTGGGTCTGCCTTTTTTTCGCGCATGCCTACTAGGTCAGGGTTGCGCCAGCGGGCGGAGGGGAGGAAGGGGCCGCAAACGATGCTTTGTGTGTTTGTGGACAGGTATAAGGTTAGGTGCAATATAAACGGTATAACCTTAGCCGTGTTAGTGTAGATGCAACCTAAGCAGGCCTCTTTCTGTCATACCCCACTGGAATCTTAGTCTACCTTACCATTTCCTTGTGTACCCTGGGTTCCTTTTAGGTTTTTGGATTTAGCTGATTAAATATTTTTATTTACTTACATCCTGTATGTCTGCATTTGGGTCCACCGTGACATCATTGCAACAGCATGACTCTTGAAATCTAATAACCTATCAAATATTGCTCCCAAGCATTCTTTGGCTATTACAATTTTGCAAAATTCCAATCACAATTTTGATTCGATATATGCTGCAGCACTACCTCTGTATTTAAAACTGATTTTTGATGCATGCCAATAATTAAGTAGCCATTTCAACTGCTGCAACAAAAAGTTATTCAGTCTGACCTGTCGTACGCGCACCGAGTCTTCTCTCTGACTGTCGTGTCTTGCTCATCTCCAATTAGCCAATGAAATTTGGGGTCATTCCTCAGACGTACAGCCTTCCACCCTTTAATGGTGACATAGCTGCAGTCTGCATTGAGGTCCCCCAAGATGATCACATTCTGGTGGGAATTCAAAAAGAACCGAAAAGAGGAAGCATGTAATTACTCATGAACTGTCTGTGTGAAGAAGAGAAACCAGCTTGAATGAAGCTGTTGATAAAAACCGAACAGAATTCAATAATGATGCTGATAATAATGCTGTGGTTTAACCTACATCAGTTTTCCACTTCTTGTGAATCTGTTTTACAACACCGTACAGCTCATCAATCTCCTTCATGGCTGTTTTGGGACAAGTGTGTTGCCCAATCAGGACAAAATCCTTCACCACTGGAAAAGAACACACATTTAATAAATTATTTACCTCACATATTTTCAGCATATTATATTCATAAAGTACAGCATGTTTGCAAAAACAAGTCATTTCATGTTGAACATTGTTTGTCAAATTAACCTTTCCATATCATCACAACTTTAGCTTAGATAAGTTATATCTTTATGTTATACATTTATATAATAGGTCTATAAGCCTAAAACATGTGCTTCCTTACTAAATGTACAGTTCCTTTCAGAAGGATTGCCTTGATCTTTTTCACATTTTGTCAAAATAAAAAAAAATAATTATAACATATTTTACAAAAACGGAGATGCAATATTTTTCCACTCACTGAAGAATCAGACTGGATTTTTATATTTTTTTCAGAGTAAGATTACACTAGTGCATTAACTGATTAATTTATGTTGACATTTTAATACATCTTTACAAGTAGTGCCAATAAATGGAATGGAGCACGGATGTTTGGAAGCACCAGCATTTGTTGTACCTCCTCTATGTAGTACATTGTTAATCTTTTCTCCAAGTATATAATGTTTAATGTAAATTTTTTATTAAATCACCTGATATTTACTCATCATAGAAATAATTTTTTAGAGAAACTGCATCCAGAGGTTTGGAAACCCAACTATTCCCTGGAGCAGTGTGAAAATGTTTGGCGATTTCTTGGATATGTTC
Organism: Valencia hispanica; assembly: GCA_963556495.2. Classification (NCBI taxonomy): domain Eukaryota; kingdom Metazoa; phylum Chordata; class Actinopteri; order Cyprinodontiformes; family Valenciidae; genus Valencia; species Valencia hispanica. Next base: position 25,619,654 of record OY747709.1, read on the forward strand.
TAATTCAAGTTAGCGCTGATGATCACAACGAAACATTTGTGCTGAGTAGGAGTCGATGCTACTTAAAACTAGTCTTCATCATTCCAGAACTTGTTTATATAGCCTGAACAGATTGTTTTTGCTCCTGTTTTCATTCTAAATGACAAACCATCCTACAATATGGCGGTCCATGCGTTAGATGGGTTTGTGTTGTTGCTTTTGCCATATTATAATGCCTCAATTTCATAAAAAAAAAATTTAATATCAGACCAAGATAAGGCTGCTTTTAATGCGTGCAATAAATTATTGAGACATGCATTCTGCTCTTTAGCAGAGAAATCCTGAATGACAGTTATCATGTGACCTGAATCTCACTTGGGATTTGCAGGAGCATAATGATCCCAATCACACCAGCAGGTCCACTTCTGATTGGCTCAAAAAGAAACAAAAAGCGAAATGAAAATTTTGAAGCGGTTTGGTAAATCCAACTGAGATACTGGGGTGTGACCAGGTTGTTTATACTCAGATATAGAAAAATTACAATATGAGGACTTGGTAATAATTTTAGTAAAATACTGCAATAATGATATCATTATGGTTCCTATACTCTCTCTCTGGGGCATCTTGGGCCTTGAATCTTTATCAGCTGTGGCCACCTTCTTGCTGTTAGACTCCACCCAGAGAGTTTTCCCAGGTTGTTTTGGAAAGATTTTCTCCTCTAATAAATGAAATCAGCATTTGAAAACTGCTTTTATGTTAACTCAGATTATCTTTGTAGGACATTAAAAAAAATCTGATCTGAAATATTTAATTGTGACAAAAAAAAAGCAAAAGCAGAAGAAATCTGCCAATAAGTTTTCTTTACACCATATCTGAGGTTTGAACACATCTTAGGATCTTATTTTCCAGCTTATATCCATTGATGTGTTTCTTACGTGTAGTGGGGGAGTTGACGCGGATGATAAAAGGTTCTCTGGAGAAAACATCAGTCTCATTGGTTCCCTCTCTCTTCAGTTTAGGATGTTGAAAGTGCTCCTTGACCTTTAGCATATTATTCCTGCAGATGATCACAGAAGAGAGATCTGTGAGCATATTTCCAGTGTGAAGCCCATTTAAAGAAGCAGCTCTGGTTCAGTTCTAATTAACTGAATTTTGTTTGACTTAAATTATGGCTCACTTGTAAATGTAGACATATTGCTCTTTGTAGCTCTTCCTCCCCAGCCGTTCACTTTCCACATAGGAGTATGAGTTGGATTTGTCGTATCTGATGGCAAAAACATCAGGATATAAATGTGTCAGCTTTCTCACTACAGATCTTAGATCTATCAGCAGGCCAATAATTTATACCTGTTAAGATCCTTGACCAAAACTTGTATTGCTTCCCCTTTAGAGTCTCGGACCTCCTGAATGAGGCACAAGTCACACCGAGAGAGAATCTTGAAAACAATTTAAAAGGACAAAGATAGTTCTATCAGATGTCTGGTTTCTTCACATGTTCATGAAGAAGTTGTAAGCTCACAGCAGAGTACCTTCATTAAAATACCCATGACCCTCCTGTTGTTTGCCTTTGATTCACCAAAACTCTGAACATTGAAAGCGCAGATTTTCAGGGAAGATGCCACACTGAGCACACACATCCCAACAACAAACAGCAGCCCAGCAGTCCTCATCTTGCAGATGTGTGTTGTTCTGTAAGTTAAGATGGAGTTAACGAAGCTGCAGAAGGAATCACAGAAGCTTCACAGCGACCCTGCTTACCTTCAGCGAGATGATTACCAGCAGACTGACCTCAGGTCAGCAAGGATCCATCTCTTCACTGAGCGATGGTGTATTTGGGGAATATACAGGTAAATGTGATTGTGAAAGACAGCGGGTGTGTGCTCTAGATGTGCTGCGTCAGTGAATTTTGAGAATGGAGCTTCATCTGGAACAGTTAAAACAACCAGAACACAATGAACAATGGGAGAGGAGCTTTGAGAGGCTTTGGTCTCTAAAGTTTGAGTGTTATCAGACAATAGATGCTGCTGGGTGCTACATCTCTTTGCTTCAGGAACAATTACATGGAATAAGCTACATCACAACGCAGCCACATCATTAAAGGAGCATACTGAAATATATTTTTACTAATACATCTTCTAAAAGCATAACTGACAAGGTATTATTAAAAAAGAACAACAAATCCATCTTCATTATTGACCTTAAACATTTTTTTTTACCACAAATAAAATGAGTTGGTAATAAGGATGAATTGTATATTTTTAAATTATTTTACCACTACTTAATCAGAGGAACAAATAATAAAACAATTCTGGATAAACGTAAATAAATAAATCAGAAGAACAAATGAAGAAAACCTACATTTGTACATCATGCTTCCGCAAAATAAATTGTATTTATTTCTTGTTTTAGTGAATAAGCTGAAGGATAATGACCTCCTTTAAACTAGTCCAGTTACATGTTTCATGCTGTAGAGAGTGGAAACAAAAACTCAAAACAGGGCCATTTAAAGAGAGAAATGAGTGTGGCTTTGTTCAGCTGTTTTGTGTTTCAGTTCCAGTAAAAGCCAGTTCTCCATCACTCTTATCTCAGTGACACAATAACATCCTGTAGTCTTCCTGAATGGACCGTTTGGACACTCTCTCACGTCAAACGTTAATGCAGTGGTTTCTAAAGTAAGGGTCTGGCACTAAGGTCTGTGTCTTTTCCTGAACTTATCGAATCTGAATAAATGTGAAAATATTTGCAAATAACATATTTTACAGTAGTGGTGCCACAATCCTGGGCTGTTTTGTTTTCCTTTTGTCTTTTTATTTTGTTCTTTCCTTTAGTTTTTTATGTTCAAAAGGTGTTGCCATATTTAGCTCATCATTACTTAGAAGGTCTTGCCATACAGTACATGTTCATCCCTTTATGTTTAGGTTCTTAGTTTATTTTGGTGTTCTGTTTCTTGTATATTCTTACTTTTCATGCTCATCCTTTCAAGTACCTGTTCAGCTACTATTTTTACGTTATTCACCCTCCCTCATTCTACCTGGGAGCCTTCTCTCTCAGATACACCCTGTTTGTAGTCAAGCACCTTCATCTTGTCAGCAATCAGTTTCTACACAAGCTTTGGTTTTCTAATGCAATTTTCTCTGTTTAACTTGTTGCATTTTGAGGTCAAGTGAATCACCATAAATTGTCACTGGAAGTACTTTTTACTGTAATCTAAGATATAATTATTCATTTCCTACTGTAAATACTGATCTTATAATGAAAACAAGGACTTAGAAAAGTCTTTCCTCCGCTTATAATTTGTTATTTTGTAATTATATTTACATGTAATACATTTTTATTTATTTTAGTCTTTAGAATACCCAAATTCCCCAATAACTTTATAATCTTGTCTGCCTGATGACATGATTTAGAAAATCTAAAATCCAATGTTATTCAAGTAACCTTTTTATCAAATACTTTTATACTCTTACTCGAGTAATTTTTTAGATGGCTACTTTTGACTTTTACTTGAGTAAAAATATGTTGAAGTAGTTCTACTCTTACTTGAGTACAATTATTGGCTACTCTACCCACCTCTGCAAGTTCCCCCTGTGTTATATTTGTTTTCATTATTTTAAGAATTAATCAAGTCACAATCTTCCTCTGCATTTTGGTCCTCTCTTCTACCACAACAATGACAAGTGGTCATAAATGGCTAAAGTCACTGACAATTGAGACAACCTTGATGGTAACGAGTTTGAGGAAGGGCAACAGTTTAGTAGGCAAAGTATGGGTGTAGCAATATTAATACTTCTGGAACTCAAACAGTTGAATTCAAGGGAGAAACTTTGGGCTGCACTCTATATCAAATAAGAAAAATTGTATGCAATATGTTTATTATACAGAGCTGCACAGTAAAGCAATTGGTAACACTGTTGCCTGCAGCAAAAAGGTCCTTGGTTCGAATCCCAGTCTTGGGTCTGTCTGCATGGCGTTTGCATGTTCTCCCTGTGCATGCGCCGGTTCTCTCTGGGTACTCCAGCTTCTTCCCACAGTGCACAAACATGACTGTTAGGTTAATTTGTCACTCCAAAATTGCACTTGGGTTTTAGTATGTACATGGTTGTTTGTCTTGTGTGACTCTATGTTGTCCTGTGATGGAATGTCAACCTGTCCAAGGTGCACCCCGCCTCTCACCCAATGACTGCTGGAGATAGACTCCATTCTTATAATTGCTTTCTAAATGTTTCCACTGGTGTTTTAATGATTTATGGGAATAACCTCCAGGTCTTTGAGGTTCGAGGGTCTACTTATCATCAGCCTAATCTTTAACTCCCTCCACAGATTCTCTCAGATTCAAGTCAGGACTCTAGGTGGGCAGCTCCACAATGTTAACATTACTTCCAGTCAGAAGAAACTTGTTGGGAAATTACTAGATCGCTTTAAACCTAAATCTGCCAGGGGTATGAATCAGTTTGGGCTGGACTGTATATCCTGAACTGTGTTTCTATTTCATCCACTTTAGACCTTTTACACCTTTTATGTGTGGTTCTAATGCCCCATCAAGCAAATATACAAAGTAATTGAATAACCAATAAACCAAACCAACAACTGATTTAATGTTTCTTTTTTTAATAGATCCAGGAGGTTTTTAGGTTTGAAAAAAAATGCAAGTCAACAAGACAGCCTTTCTTCCTATTGTTAATGACAAACTATTTAACTGAATGGGTTTCTTATCAATTAAGGCTGTACTTCTGGCAGCACAGTCAGTTTACAGTACAAAAGATGTTCCCTGTTCTTGCTCTAATCTTATGTTTAGACTCACAGTTACTGAAAATGCCTTGTTGTGAGCTGTAAACAGCTTCAGATCATTTTAAACATTGCCGCATTTTAACGTTCTGCACACACGTACAGTACACCCTCCACGTTTTCAACACATCGCACATACTTTGAGTTCCAACTTTGAAAATGAACACGAACCACAAACATTCATACTAAAAGTTTTAAAACTAAACGAAATCTACAACAGTAGGAAATGACAACAACTTTAAAACACTATATTATTACATTGGTCTAAAACATCCAGAGTGTTGAGGGGAGGCCATTTCCATGAGATAGTCTTGTATTCTTGTCTCTATGTCTGCGTACAGGACTTCTACTTGCTCCCTGAAAGGTGGATGCCATGACCACAACATGACAACCCCTGCCACAGCGAGGAGCAGGAGGAAAAGGAGACAAACCCTCCACCAAGAGCTGCACAGCATCTAAACAGAGAGGGAAATGCATCGCATGAAAACAAATTAAAATCAGTTTCTGTTCTGAAGGAACAATGACTTCATGCTTCATCCGTACTTCATGCAGTTTATATTCTGGTAACTTCGTGTATATCATATGTTTACTTTTTAATGTACAACTACACATGCACATTCTGCAAAAGTTTTTTTGTTTTTGAATTATCCTACTCAGTTGCATATTCAAATAATTGCACAGTACTTTGGTTTTTGTAATTATATCCTTAATGTACATATATAATTCTTATTTCTGTTTTTATACTTTTCATACTTTTCTTGTGTCAAGCTAAATGCTTCTATTAACTGTCACTTTGCTACTGTTACAGCTGAATTTCCCCTCTGTGGGACAATAAAGGATTATTTATTCTATTCTATGCTTCTCCTGTGTGAGAATAATAAGTTATGAGCTCGGTGAGAGTTAAAGAAACACACAGTCATACATTACACACACGCACACTCAATACTAACTGGTCTCCTGCGGCGGTGGCTGAGCTGCCGAAGCTCGTCTCTGCACTGCGACAGTCGAGCCTGGCTGGACTGACACTCCTGCTCCATAGCGTGCAGCTCCGTCTGCAGCTCCTCACACTGCACACACAGACGCCATATGGTAGGGGAACATGCAAACTAAATTTAGCCACAGCCCACCAGAAACCCATTTATATTTAAAGTAAAATCTGTCAAACATGCTTTAACTCTATTTATGAAATGTTTTACTATAATGGAATAGAATGGAAAAGAAAACTCTAAAATCGTATTGGGATTGTTATTTTTTTTTTTTCTTTCTTCTCGGACAAAACTTAATATGCAGACCAAACCACACACCCCTTCTTGTCCAGGAGCTTAAGCCTAAAAAAATTTGTATGTATGCATGTATGTGTATATATATATATATATATATGTATATATATATATATTAGGGGTGCACCAATCCCACTGTTTCAGTCCCGATACCAATGCCTGGGCTTTGTGTATCTGTCAATACCGATCCGAAACTGTTGTTGAATTAATAATAAACTGTATACCCTCCACCTCATACCTTACTTGAAGAGACTAAAGGTACCAGACTTTACTGACTAAACATAACCAAGACTTCTTTTTTCCTTTTTGACCCCGCTTCTTTTGTTTTGCTGAGGTGCAGGAATTCAGCGTGCTGCTTAGCATAGTGTTTCTGGATGTGCTTGATTAAAGTGGTAGTGTTGTACTTTGCAGTAATACCACCTCCCCTCGAAACATTTACTTTGCAGACATTGCAAACAGCTGACGAACTAGTTGGAGCGGCAAGCGTGGAATATCTCCACACAGCCGACCCTCTGGCTCGCTCCATGTCGCTTCTAGCATGCGACACACGTGAAGCTGACGCATTAAATACGTTCTGCTACGACAGAAAAAAAAACCAAAGAAAAAACCTGGATCGGCCAGTGGATCTGTTCATTTTTCCGATCCCCGATCCAGCTATTTTGTCAGTATCGCGGCCGATATCCAATCGGATCGGTGCACCCCTAATATATATATATATATATATATATATATACATACATACATACATACGCACATATATATATATATATATATATATACACACACACAAGAATGAGAAAGCTATGTGCAAAGATTTTAGTGCTAGCTAGCTAACTAGCCAACCAACCACATAGCTCACTAGCTAGCATTGAAACTGGGCAACTAACAGCTATTTTCATTCAACTCCTATTTCAGACCACAAATAAGACCCCGGGGTAATTTACCAAATTGCCAAACATCCAACACTAAGAGAGGTGGGGCTACAATGTAAAGAAGTTTATTTAGGATGTGCATTCAGGGTAACACCCTGAATAACTAGTTGGGCAAATCTCAGACATGCGTATAATTTTTTTAATCTAAAAAAAAAGTAGATGTGCGCAAACAAAAAATTTTTTTATCACCAGCTAGCTCAAAATATAATTGGCAAATCACAGACATTGTAAAGATACTTTGATCCTGAGCTAGTGTACCCAACATCTAACACTAGGGGGTACATCAAAGTGGCAAAAACAACAGTACAGATTTTATAAGAAAATCTGTTTACATTAGTGTAATATTTTACAAACTAAATGTTACTTTAGTGTTTAGACCTGAATGGCCTATAAATTAGCAAATATTATCTAGAGATGAACTTGAATAAAGAAAAGCTGGACGAGTTTTGGAATCTCAAAGCTGAGAAACAAATGCGCAAACAACATATCATTGTTAGTTAGGTAAAAGGTTAGAAGGGCTAATCTCAGGCCTAGTGACATATAATAAGATGTACTTTTATATTCCAAACCAAAAATAAGATCCTTCAAAAGTGGCTTAACATTCTGCAAACACTTTACACTAGAAAACACTAAAGAGTAAAGAAGTTAATTTAAAATAAAAAAGACGGATCTGATTTGCAATAAAGTTTGAACATGTATTTAGGGAGATGCGCCAAGACAACATCTTCAATATGGTTACAAATGCACAAAATAAGAAAATAGTTTTGATTGTTGAACTTTAAAACAAACTTTTAAAAATCACTTGTGCATCCCCTAATCTTAAGGATGTATTCCTGAACGAACCTAAGCATTAAATAAACTACAGCTTGTGGTCTGTTTTGAAGTCCGACACTCTTTTTTTTTAGATGTTAATTATTTAAGCTAATGCTTATTGCTCTCAATCTCTTTAGATAGCTGCAATGAAACGGTTCACACTTCTTTAACACATCTTGCCCATGAAAACCTTTATGTATGCTTGAATCTGTGCTTTAATTTGCATACAAAACAATATCAAATACTGATTCAAGGTGTCAGATATTGAGTTTTATGATAATTTCAGAATTCCAGTTATCTTTTTTATTTTATGAATATTTTAACATTCCAGTTGTGAACTATTATTAAGGAAGTGCTCCTCAGTGAAGAGTATCAGCTTGAAATTGTACAGATTTCTTGAAGAGGTAAATAATACCTTTCACAGAAGATTGCTCCAAGTTAAACACTGGGTAGCGCTGAAAGTAATAATAGTATAAATCTTTCAAAACAATGCAAAACTTGATATTTGTTGAAAGGAAATGTCTGAACACAGAAACTAATTTATCTAGAAATTTCCTTTCATCATCGTTGAACATTTCTTAACATTCTTGGGGTGCTGAGACCACAGACGTTAAGGTATAATTTGAATCACAATATCTGCAATGTTTAAGAAACTTGTGTGCTTCTTTTCATTCAGTGACCAATTCAAATCGATTTGAGGGAGATAGGGAGAAGGAAGTGTGCTGAGAGGGTTGTGTCCAGGGTCAGACCTGGACCCCTTTCATGCACTTCTAGTTTACTATTATGATCTGATGGCATACCCTGTATAGAACGTTATTCATTCACGTTTGCATGTATATAAATGTAAATCTAAAGTGTTATAAAGGTATGTTTTTTCAACACCCCTGGAAGTGGTTTAGTAGTATTTAGCTGTAATGTTTCTTGTTCATTGCTACTGAACCCACCAATACATGAACTGTGTGGATGTACTTTCGTTTGTTGTGATCTTGTCCCAAGGTTACCTCCTTCTCTTTAATCTGAAGTTTCTCCTGAGTGAGTCGGAGCTGCTCCTCCACCTGAGAGTCCCTCCTGACGGTCAGTTGTGGTTGTGCGTTGTCCAACGTAAGAGGCTCCTGAATAAAGAAGTTCTGGCTCTCATCGCCACCATCTTTGGGACGGAGAGGATTTTAAACATCTAAGGGTTGCTGAAACTGCAGAATTATTTCCTCTGAGCAAACATGACTCAAATATTTTACCTTGAAGGTTCTGGACTTCCTCTCTTAAAATCTGGTTATCCTTTCCCAGCAGGCAGATGCTGTACTGAAGCTCTTGCTTTTCTTGTCTCAGCGATGCCACCTCCTCCCTCAGCTCAGCCTCTCTGGCTCTGGACAGCTGAACAGGACACACAATCAGGTTTTCCTTTTTAGCAGTCGCTCAGATTTAAATCTCTAACTCTCTTTGTGACAGTACACTGTACCTGGATTTCACTGTGCAGCTGCTGCAGCTGGTCATTGCTGTGGTGCTGATTCTCCCTGAGTTGTCCAGAGCTCAGCATCAGCTCTTTGTAAAGGCTCTGCCATCTCAATGCCTCTGCTTGGGCTGTAATGAGTGCTTCCTGTGGACAAGACATAAGTAAGATATCCTAAACAAAGCTGCTGCCGAACTGATGGACCATTAAGACTAACACAAAGGTTAATAAAACCCCAAACACTTGAGGAAGGTAAAAATGACTTAGATGTGAATTTCACCTGCAGTGTCTCAGCCTGGCAGAGAGCATCAGCTTTATCCTGTGTGGCTTTCTGAAGAGCAACCAAGGCCTTCTCCTCATACGTTCCCCTCTGCTTCTCCATCTGTAGCATCAATTTCTTCACTCCATCTTTGGGAAACTTCTGTAAAGAAACAAAACCAGTGTTAGACTTCAGAATGTGCCCCCCCCCCCCCCCCCCCCCTCCCCCCCGGCAAACTCAGTCAGTAAAATCTAACCAATGTGGAACAAGAAAGCAAAAATTTTTTCAGAAGTCATAAAGAGACGACCAGCTCTGACTTTAAAAAAATGCCTGTTTGGTTTCTGCTACAGATCCATCTGCTGCTTACCTGCAGGCAGACTTGCAGCTGCGCCTCTAGAACCTTGATCTTGTTTCTCAGCAGGTCCTCACTGCAGCGAGACTGTGTGGGTTAGAGAGGAAATGAAAGGATGTCACACTTTAACCTGCCAATATAAAATTAATGGTTCATGTAACAACAGCTGTGTAAGCGAGCATGTTGATTCATAGTCTCATCTAACAGGTGCACACAAATAATGAAAAAACAATATATGCTTGCACTGAAAGCCACAAAAATTATAACATACCTTTGCTACAAAACTAATTTAAAATATCTATATCTTAACTTGAACTTTTAATTTAACTTAACATTAAATTGCGCTTAGCTTGTTCAAAACTGTTTTAAAAAATATTTCAGTATTTCCCTTTCATGCATTGCAACCAGAGTAGCTAGAAGAAAGCTGAGGAGGATGCATTGCACCTATAATAGTGACAGTCTGAGAGCTACACCCTTCCTGTGTAAGTGTGACAGCTTGCAGTCGTCCTATAGATGAAGCAGGAAGTTTGAAACCACAAGCTGCACAGGCCTTCCTGAGAAATTAGCTGCCAAATGCTGCTGGGTACAAGACTGTGACACATTTCAGCATAAAACCTACCAAGCAAGAACATTTACCAAAAATAAGACCATCTTATGGGATTAAAGTAACCAAAGCTGAAGCCCCTGAGGTAAAAGAAGTATCTTACTGTCCATAGCGCATCTGATGAGTTCACAAGGTTTGTGGAGATCTCTGTTAGGACTGCCAGCTTCTTCTTCACTGTCTCTTCTCTCCACAGGGCTTCCTGATGAGAAAGTCAACAGAGGAGTGATGAAACGCAGACAGATCACATTCATTTAGCCTCTTGGTGTACATAGATCTGCTTTAAATTAAGAACACAAAAACAGCTGAGGATGTGGTTTCATTTACCTGCAAGTAGTCTGATAAACTCTGAACATCCTGTTGTGACAGAGATTAAACGTATTTAAAACAATTTGAACTTGAACGTAAAACCTTAATGAAAAATAAGCTTTAGTTTAGACTTAAGAGGCTGGGAGGAGATTCTAGGGAAGTGACACTTAATTTCCCCACGGGGATTATTAAAGTATTTCTTATCTTATCTTATATTATCTTATCTTATTTTTCAAGTCACAAAATTTCACCATTAACCCCCAACTGATCCCAAATGTTTGAATCACATGCTCAATATGCACCAAGCATGACAAAATGACCAAACATAACAGATTTAATTAAACGCGCACCAAAACATGACCAAACATGATCAAATGTTATTTAAAAATCAAGTACATGAAAAAAACAGGCAAAACACCTTCACCAGACGTGACCAAATATACACGAAGCATGTCCGAACAAGAACAAACATGTCCATGCATGACCAAAAGTGACCAAACATAAGAAATCTAATTACACGTGCACCAAACATGCAACAAACATGACCAAACTTCACCAATCATGACAAAATATACGCAAACGTGATCAAATACAAACAAACCAGAGAATACATCACCAAACAGGCACCAAACATGACTGAATCTACACAAAGCATGAACAAATATGTACCAAATACGCAAACAGTAGCGTTGTGAAACTTACTGATTCTTTGACTCCGACAAACCCGGACCTGTGAAGGTGAGTATCTCATTAGTAAAAAAACAACATGCCCCTTTTTATTATAAAGATTATATTTCATGTAAAAATTACATCAAACTCACTCTGTCTGCACACCTATTTCTTTAAGTGTCTTTTTTTTAGTTTGTACAGATGATTTCTGATGAACTGTTGCTGTCCGATTCTCTGTTTTGGTGCTTGTGTTCTTAGCTGTAGGAAAGAGGAAAACCCAAATATTGTTAGTGGAACAGATTAGACATAAATTGCTGGAAAAGTTTTCCTGTTTCTTTTACTTTTTTCCCAGTGCTGGCTGGTTTCTGTTGTGGATGTAGATGTCTGTTTCCTTGCCTGGCCTTTCTCCTGTTTTGTAACAATTGTTGATTCCGACCAAAGTAAAGCCTGAGGAAACAGGATGAATAAGAAGGGGATGCATATTCACATTTAACCTAAAAGAGCAAGGGAGACTAAAAAAATCACAGAGAAACATTTACCCATTTGCTGGTGCTTGTACAATCACTTCTGCTCTCTGGTGGTAGAATCATCTCTTGATATCCATCAACAGAGGAGAACCTTTGTGTTTCTGTGACCAGTTTCTCAGATTTGGTCCTTGATCTATAAGGTCTGTGTAGATGTGACTCTGAAAGAGAATCTAGATCCGTGGAACAGATAATGCACCTCGAGCTCCGTGGCTCAGGACTCACTGATCTCCTCCTCAGAAACTCCCACTGCCTCTTTTGCTTAAGCTCCTTCTTGATCTGTCTCGTGTCGAGCTCTCTTGTGGGGCTTCGGCATGAAGTCACGTTGTTGCGTCCTCGTAAATACTCGCGTCTCTCTGCTCGATAATCAACTTTTCTGTCAAACTCTCTCTCTTGGAAGTGCTGTAATCCAATGAAGTTCCGGAGGTCCATGGCAGCTGCTCGGGCTCTTACTCAGCTCCAAAGCTAGAAGGAAATTACATGATGGGAATACAGAAAATAAGCATTTCGTATTTTCACAGCATGTAGGGCAGATAAGAGTTGATACGAATCTTATAGTGAAATCAGAGATGTAAACTTTAAAATCCAAACAGTTTAACCACAAAGCACAAGCAACTCCCCTCCAAGCTGTTGTGACTTGTCTTACATTGTTTAAAGTGAAACACATCATGCGCTCTGAACAACTTGGACCCATTTACTCTGTGAAACATGTAGGATGACCCAAGTTTAGAGGTATCTCCCCAAAGAATGCCACTAAAGAGAGCTTCTTTAGAATCTATTTCCACAGTTGTCAACAAGAGACTTCTGCAGGCCCTGCAAATGGTTGATTCCAGCAGTGCAGGTGCAAGATGATTTAAAGAAGGAGAAAAAAATACACAGAATGAGAATGAAAGCACGACAATGAGGCTCACCTTTTAGGCCATCACTTTCATTGAAGAAACTTCTTCTAGGGAGGCCAAGAAGTCGTCCATTTTCTCCCTCTCCTTTACGACAGCGCCCGGGTTTTTGTCTGCGTTTCACATGTAGCTGTTTCTGTTGAGCATAATTTTACAGGAAGTGAAGAGAACCACAGCGTCATATGTTCCTCTATCTCAGCAGCCACTCGCGCCACACTGATGCCACACACGGGTGGGCCCCAAGATTACAGACAGACCCAGACAGGCCAGACCACCCCCCACTCACTCCAGTACAGGCCCAGCCGACTCGGATAAAACACACTATTTGTGCAGGGAGCAGTGCTATGTGTGCAGACTTTATTATATAGCTGAAGCTTTATTAAAGTATGCTGAGAACTGGTGATGACATAGGCAACTCGTTGCTCCATTTGTGGCAACTACAGACTGACTATCTGACTTCATTTCTCACTTGTTTAGTAATTAAGTGAGCACAACCATTCAAAACTTTAGAACAAACTTCAGTGCACACTTATATACCCAGAAGTCTGTATCTTTAGATGAAGAGACTTTTACCTTGAGAAGTCTATAAGCAGATTCAGGTACATTAAATACAAAATGAAACCAATAATATATTAAAGTATAAGAATCTAATAAATAAAAGAGCAAACATATTTTTGTAGTATATATACTATAAAATGTAACACTATATTAATTACATTTTATGATAAAATACACTAATATTATATATCAACTTAGTATAATCTAACATAGTAATATGATACAAGAGCATAACAAAATATATAAAAACACATACATAAAATGAATATTAAAAAAGAAGTCAACTTACATGTAAGTACTTATACCAGTATAGCTTAGTTTGGATGAGTGGAGGTATTTAAGTATTTGATACTATATTATTTAATGTATTTGTATTTTTATTCTTTAATCATATTTTTTTATTAATTGTTACTTTTTATTGTTTGTGGTGTTAAGAGACTCCTATGAGGATTTAAGACCCTTTTATCTCCTGCTCTAGAGTCTTCATCATTAACACCACTGTGTCTTCGGTCCTTCAAACCAACACCACCTCTGTTAATTAGACATTTCTTTAGTTTTTTGCCCTTTCTTTTCTATGCCTGTTTAGCTGATTATTTCTTTTGAAGTTTTAATTATTTGTTATACCTCTTACCTCATTACCTCCAGTTTGTTATATTATGTAATGCCCTTTGTGTTGTCATTGTTGTATATGAAAGGTGCCTGTGCTTTTTCTTTTATTTTGACTGGATTAAAAAATATAACATTCAAATTTGTCAACCATTTTTTTTACTATTGGAGTTGTTTGACTGGAACTATATATTTCTTGTCTTTTACTGTGCAATGTTAATTCTATAAGTTCAAAGTATGTCACTGCAGTGAAGATTTTCGATTGTTACTTTATGTCAATTAAATCTATGCTGAATTGAGTAAATGTATGTAACTGCGTTAGACAAACAGTTTTGATTTTACACTTAGTTCTTGTTTATATTCCCCCTAGGGTTACAAATGGTAATCATACAATGAGTGAATGCATCTTCTGAGATTAATATGGTTTAGTGTCCCTGACAAATAAATATAACTTAATAAAATACAACTAACCAACATTTATTATTTGGATAAGCTACTAAAAATATTGTGATTATTATAGGTTTGTAGCTACTTATTTTCTTTTAAACAGAAAAATAATATAACTTTTTTGCAGGCTTTTAAAATAATTTACATAAATGCAAGCAAAATTTAAAAATATAGTACTAGTTCTTGGTGTTTAGCAGCTCTTACCTGGCTTCGTGTGTTTATTGTTTATTTATTCTTCCAGTCTAATGTTTAATTTTAAAACTCCTATGTAACAGCGCCTAATTGGTCTGTTATTGACGTTCTCAACCTTTGCTGATGTATTGCTCCCACTTCTGAAGCTAATTTGTACATTTTCTTTTCTTTCTTTTTTTTTTACTCTTGTAGGTGTGTTTTTGCTTGTAGCGCCATCTGGTGGTTCAGCACGTTTAGAAAAACAAACAAGAGCTGTTCTGTAGTCTCGCGTTGTTTCTCGCGTTGTTTCTCGAATCTCTGTCATCCTTGTGGCTCTGCAGAAGGGCACGGAGAGGCCGAAACAAGGTGCCCGGCGAAGTACAAATCGGCACTTCCTTCTTCAAACATGTTATCCAGACTCGCTTTTCTCTCTGGTTAGTATTGAACAACTTTTGTCATATTGCGGCCGTAAATGGTTATGTTCAATTGTCTAACTCTCCGATTAGAAAAACGACTGAACGTGAAGGGTAAAGTGTAGGCCGCGCACTGAATGAGAAATGCTAACCGGCTAATGTTGAAGCTAACAACCCTTCTAGGTTTGAAGTTATTGCTGATAATTAACTGAATGCTACCTTGTCTTTTCAAATCTAATTAAATATAGCAGAATTATTTTT
The DNA here is from genome assembly GCA_963556495.2 of Valencia hispanica. NCBI lineage: Eukaryota > Metazoa > Chordata > Actinopteri > Cyprinodontiformes > Valenciidae > Valencia > Valencia hispanica. Next base: position 25,634,956 of record OY747709.1, read on the forward strand.
AAATCGTAACTTTTTTATAGTTATTAAACTGAAGCTACATTAGCTAACGGTAACTGTTCGCCTGCTAATGTCACCGTAATTGATATTAAGTATGTTAGAATTTAAAGCTTTGTTATCATATCTATCCACAATCTGTTACTACGAAATCCATAAAAATATTTCCTGATATTGTCGTATCTTGTAGTAAAAGCCTACAAGTGGAGTGTCTTTGTGTAATGTCGCCATTTAATGACACTTTAAGTCGGCCCAGCCTCAGTTAAGGTGAAACCGTTCAGCTGATAATACTGATTTAAACAACTGTCTTTATAGTAAGGAAAATGATTGACGTTCTTATTATTTTTTATTCTTGTACTAAGTCACCCTTTTTTCCTGTGTTTGCAGCTGGCTCTCTGAAATGCAGCGGGCCCATTGGAGCTGGGTTTGTATCTATTATTATTATTATTATTATTATTTATTCCGACTTTCCTCAGCAATTATCCTTGAGGATCAACAGTAAAATATGTTTGTTCATTCTCAAATGTTTGGGATCACTTGGAAATGTTCTTGTTTTTCATGAAAACCTATATATGAAATAAGTTAGAATAGGAATAATGATCAGATAAAAAGTGCATCCAGACATTGCCAGTTAGATTTAAGTTTTAATTGATATAATAAATATTTGTTTATTTTTTCCAAACATATTCACATTCCGTGATACTCCATAATGCATATTCACATAGCTATTTGTTTTAACTGAAGTAATAATAATTGCTTCAATAATCTTTGCAGCAATTAAAATCAAAATGACATTTTCCCTTTCTGAATTTCTCAAAGCAATCAGAAGAGATTTCACTCCATGTTTTCTGGAGCATTGCCCACAAAAAGAACTGATTTGGTAGTCTGTCAACAATGTCTTGTTCCAGTCTTCCACTAATTTGTGCACTCTTATATCAGTCTATTCTCTTATTGGTCAGTCTAAATGGCTATTCTGAGGCAGTTTTGATGTGAAGTCCAACATCATGAAGCCACCTCTCCAATGTCGATCCTGAAACTGGTGTTTTACTGGTGATTTTTGCACAGTTTTGCATCTGAGCCTTGCACCACTCTTCATGTCCTTTAAAGACCAGTTTGTGTTGAATTTTAAATGGAGTATTTGGAATGGAGAAATGTAATTTTGAATGCTCTTCCCTTAGCATTTTAGAATGCTCTCCAAAGGAATTTATTTTTTCTTTTCCCATTTTGAGCCTTGAATGAACAAACAGCCATGGATGCTTCAAGTGCAACACTAACCTAAGTAATTATATGCACCCTTTATTCTCATGTAGGTAAAAATAATTTTCAGGCATGCAAAATAAAACGTTTTTTGCTTCTGTAATCTGTGCTACAAGTGCTTCAAAATCAGTCAATACAAAAACGTAAATAAAGCCAAACGAGGAGAACTTTCTTGAAAACTTGTTAAATTCATCTAGACTCTTTGTGGCTGTACAGAAACCAGTGCAGGTGTCTTTTGGATTCAAGCAGAGATGAGACAAATACTGGCTCATCTACTTATGATAATCCAGCAGAAGCTTCCTATTTTGTAGTAATATGACTAAAAACAGACCAGTTACTGAGGCCAAATTGGAGGTGTATTATTAAGGATGACATTTCAACAAATTATTTTAGTTGATCTTGAAACCTCCAACATTTAACATAAATACTCACTATAATATTGCTTTCTGTTTATTGTACATTAGGACAAAATAGGAGAGTAGTTGCAAAGGAGAGTGCAGGAAACAAAACAAACTTATTTTTTTTCGGATCAGTTGTAGTTGAAATCGAAACACAAAATACAGTAACTGAAATGTTATACAATAGCTATTAAGCACTTAATGCCTGTCAGAGTTACTAATCTTTTTGTGTTTCTCAGTCTGGTCCAGGCGTCTCGTTCCCTCCAAACATCCTCCCAGAGTCTGGCCCCTTTGCCCCCTATGCCAGAGACGGGAGGTAAAGTACGCCATGGCCTCTTCCCAGAGGAGCTTTTCCAGCTCTTATATCCAAAAACTGGAGTCACAGGTGGGTGTTGTTACACATTCAAGAGTTTTCTAACATCACTTCATCTCCTATTCTTGTAAAACGACATAGTAAAGAAAAAGTAAGCTCTTTAACTTAAAGCTAACTTTCAAGACATGGTTTGCAAAAACTGCCGCTTGAATATCGTTTTCAGCTTATTAACAGTATTTTCTATTTCTACCAGGACCATACATGCTAGGCACTGGGCTTCTTGTCTACCTGCTTTCCAAGGAGATCTACGTCATCAACCATGAGACCTTTGTTGCTGCCTCCATTGGCGCAGTCATCATTTATGGTGTCAAGAAATTTGGTCCAAGTGTTGCAGCTTTTGCTGACAAACTAAATGAGGTGCCTGCATATATATATATATAAATATGACTATATACATACATTTTTATTTATAAATAAAGGTCATATCGACAATGATACGATCATTTGCAGTCAAGGTCTGGTGCACCTGTTGTTGTTTCAGAGATCATTCCACTCTATTTTATATATATATATATATATATATATATATATATATATATATATATATATATATATATATATATATATATATATATATATATATATATATATATATATATAAAAAATCTGGTTGGTTAGTAAAGATAAAGACATTACACAATCTTCACAGAGTTTGGTAACAGATTGCTTAATGTCTCTGCATGTATGTAAGTCCTCTAAACCAAAGAGGAGGGCAGATAAAAAGGGTCTCCCGATGAGTCACCTTTGCTTTGGAGGTGTTTGATTATAGAGCACTAAATTGGGAAGATTAAATTTTAAATTAGGGCTGCAGAATGTGTCTCATCATCATTGTGATGTTGATGTGCACAATATTAATGACAAATTATTGTTTTAGGTGTAATTAATTCATTCTTTGCTTGTTGGAAGTAACAGGTTGTTGGATGGCATTTCACTGGATTTAGTACCCACATCTGACTTAGATGATGGTGCCCAACAGGTTAAAGGTCACCAGTGGTTCTGAAATAAGAACAGAAAAACCAGGAGAGGAAAATTTGGATTTATTGCACCTGATATCATTGCAATATTTAACAATATCTCTGTTACATATTTTTTCTAATACCTGCAGCAATTTAAATATCCACCATGAAAACTGGTTAAAACATTGAAACTTATTCTATTAGTCATGACTCTTTATTGTTTAAATGTTTACACACTTAAGTCTTTTCTATACAGAGTTTGAATAGATTGTAAGCATACTAATTGGTGGGTTGTATTATTTGCAGCATGCTTTGCCCAGTTGATACATGCACAGAGAGATATCAAGCCTTCAATCCTGTTTGTCTTTCTCATTTGTTCTAAATGGTCGGTGTATTTAATCGTTTTCTCTCATAGGCGATGGTTCTGTTTTTGTGTGTTCTGTCAGGCCTTTAGTCCACAAGGTTAGTGTTATCTTTTTTTTTTTTTATACGAGCTTGACGATTAATTCTGTAATCCTGAACCTCAGGAAAAAGTGGCTAAGGCCCAGGAGGTGAAGGACCTCTCCATCTCACACCTGGCTGAGGCTATTGAACATGAGAAGAAGGAACAGTGGAGAGTTGAGGGAAGATCGATGCTGTTTGACGCCAAGAGGGTAAGCACCGTTGACTTTTCACCTCCGCTTCACGAATTTGCTTTACACATTTCCAGGAATTTGGGCTGTTTAGTATTTATGGAGAACTACAAGAATTAAAGGATATTTCACTGACCTCTTCTGGTAGCAAATAAAGACTGCAGCAGCATTTTTAAGCTGCCTGACCAGATGAATCAATGCTTAGACAGGCTCTACAAACATGTATGTTAACTTAACAATCCATAAAATGCATCTAGATGGATGGTGAGAACACATGTCTGCATCATGATGCAAACTGCACTCCAGTGATGAGCAGTGTTCATTTTAACAAAAAAATGTTTAATGTAGTTTTAGTCTTAGTCTTTTGACTAATTAGTCATTTTGATTTGTTTAAGTCAAATTTTTTCTAATGCCATAACTTTCTATTTCTGTATAGAGCATGGCAAAAATATCTACTTGGAACTGTAATTTAATACACAGGGCCTGCTAACCATCACTGATTAGATATAGCACACAGCTAAGAACAAATAATATATTTGAATTACGAAAAAACAAATTTCACACATTATAGAAATAAAGTAATTACAAAATACGAAACTAGAGCAGAAAAAAACATGTTCCCTAATTATAATTTTTTTTTCAATTTAAAACTTATGAATACTAGTACTAAGGCTGATTTGAGTGTGTTTTTCTGCATCTGGAAAACTAAAAATGGCCTTTACTGAAGCTTCACAAATGTAATAAAGGTTTCACATATCACATACTTGGTTTTAGCTATTCTGCTATTAGTGCAGAATAATATAGTCCGAGATTGAAATGTCTAGGTCATGGGTGTCCAATTCCTGGCCTCAAGGGCCGGTCTCCTGCCAGTTTTAGATGAGTCTCTGCTCCAACACGGCTGATTTAAATGGTCAAACTACCTCCTCAGCATGTCAAAGTTCTGCAGAGGCCTGCTAATAGTCCATCATTTGATTCAGGTGTGCTGAACTAAGGAAAAAACTAAAACCTGCAGGAGACCGACCCTTGGGGACCGGAATTGGGCACCCCTGGTCTAGGTTATGCATTAAAGATGCTCTGGGTAGAGAAAAATTAGGTGTAATTGCCTTTTGGCCATTTCCCAAAACGGAAGCTAGTAACTGAAACCAACATCAGCTTCATTAAGTAACATGGCAGAGTTACAAGCTACTGATTTAACTAAAGACAAATCTCTTTCATTTGCCCCCAGAAAATCTGACTGATTTTCAGAATTGTATATATGTAAATTTAGATTTTTGTGGTTTTGTTTCTCAGAACAATGTTGCCATGCTATTGGAGACCAACTACAGGGAGAGGCTACACATGGTGACCAATGAGGTAAAGAGGCGCTTGGACTATCAGATCGCCCTTCAGCACCTGCACCGCCGCATGGAGCAGGAACACATGATCGACTGGGTGGAGAAGAACGTCATCAGCAGCATCACTCCTCAGGAGGTCAGTTTGTTTTTTGTTTTTTTTTCTATGAAAAGCCTGAAGCTTAATGACAACTTTGATCTTTGCCTTTGTGAAAAGAGCCCCCCCTTATGGCTGGGGGAAGCTATTTTGTGCAATAAAGATAAGTGCCTCTTTATGGCTGACCTCTTCTAGTGTTATTTATTTACTGTATTGGCTGGGATACGAGATAAATGGGATTAAAGCATAATCCAGTGTATCCTTTCGTTTCTTTTTTTTAATGAAACAGTATTTTGACTTTTTTTTTTAAATACCAAACCCTTTTTTTGGGTTTTATGTGGTTATGTGTTATTAGAAACCCATTTTACACTGTTTCCATATTTATGTAGCTGAAACTAGCCTAATTTGCAAAAACTGTAAGAGTACTGCCTCAACAGGAAAATAGTGAGTGGTAGATAAATGATTTACTGATTTATTTATGTAATGAACAGTTGGTGTGAAGCGGTTTCTAAAAATATCAGCTTGCCAAGTGAAATCAGATGTGTATTGAAACAATGCCAAAGAGAGAAGAAATCAGCGATGACAGGATAAGCAATTAGACTACGATAGCATTGCCATTTTTAAAGGCTTTTGGACTTTTGCAGACGGAGGCGAGAGAGATTATCTCAGCAGCTTCAGTCTTTGCCATGAAATAAAAGCAGGTTCCTGCAAGTCCAGTCCTCACATGAATCGAAAACCTTTATTACTTTCTTAGCATATCAAGAAGCTTTGCAAAGGCATGGTCATTGGCCGTTTATTTTATTGAGGTGTGTTGGAACAGGGATGTATCCAAAAGTTACATGATGGTGGCGCTCGAGGACTGGAGTTGCAGACCGCTGCGCTACAGTCTAAAGAAATTTCTAATTTGATGATCAATTTTCAAAAGTGAATACCTGGAAAAATGTTCAGGTTTTTTGTCCAGCTCACTGATCATTTGGGTTTTTGAGTTGCTGACAAGGAAGTCAAGCCAGGATATTTATGAAGCACTGTATAAAAACGACCACCGTTGTTTTTGGACTCTTTGGACTCCAGAGTGCTTCACACAAATACAGAGGTATAGAATGTAAATGTATTTTAACACATTGGTTCCCAAACTTTCCTGCTTTTGATCCACAATAAACTGTCATGACCCTGACTTTTGGTTGCGCATACAACCATGTTAATCAGCATCAACAGCTAACATATTGCTTTGGCTTAGTTTCAGTACCTGTTTTTTTTTTTTTTCTTTAACTACATTTCTTAAATGGATTTTCTCTCTAATCATCATTTTGGGTATTTGGGTAAATTTTTGAAAAGGATTTTTAAGACCCCAGAATTTAGTATATGTGATCCTAGCTGGGTCTGCTAAACTGACAATGAACCCATTTTCTTAAATGTTTTGTATTCTTACAAGTCGTTCTTTTATTTTTCGTTTGCCAGGAGAAGGCGAGCATTGCCAAGTGCATTGCAGATCTAAAGGCGCTGTCGAAGACCACCCAGACCAAAGCTACGGTATAACCCTCCAAGACCCTGAAGAAGACTACTTGGACCCTCAGCTCGTAGTTTCAACACGAGACATTGCGTTTCTTTTACAGAGTGAATCATTTCCCTTCAACAGTTGTCTCTGTTAACATTATGGGTGTGTACAGTATTTACACGTCAGCAGATGGTAAAATAAATGGTTCTCTTATTCAACCTAAATTGTGTGCTTGGTATTTTTTCTTTACAATATTGTGGTTGAGCTTTGCCTTTGTTTGCTGTATTACCTTTTCAGATATTAGAAAACCTTAATGAGCTGGATTATTGCATAAATACAGAACTTAACAACCCTTGAGACCTTTGATATGTCTGAAGGCGGCTATATAAAGCTGCACCTACCCTTTGGAATCATGAGTCACTGCATTTCTGCTCTTCAGATGACAAGTCAGGCCGCCCCTCTCCATCCGTCACTCTTGTTAGAACATTGCACTTTGATCCTCGAGCTTTCAGGCGGAAGTTCAGAAAAGTTTTTGGGTGATTCTCTTAAGAATATTTTCTGCCATGAGACTCGTCGGAGGAAAGTGGTTTTGAAAGCAGCAATGTCTCCGGAACAGAGCTGATACTCTGAAGGTGAAGACTGAATGGAGAAGGTCTACCACGCTCTATGTGAGTAGAGATAATGGAAGCAGGACAAACAAAGCTTTTATTGGTGGCAGCATTGCTTCCTGTTTTTAAGATTGAAAAGGTTTGCTTTTAAAGAAAGTTGGTTGTCGTTGCCAGGAAAACTCATTTTGCCTTAAGTCCAGCTGGTATGTGATAAATTTAGGAAAATTACAGGACCTAGTTTAGTTTTTATCCTACATGTTCTGCTAAAAAGCTTAATTACATTTTAACCTTGAAGTGTAAACCAGAGTTGAATGCATTGATTAAATCCCTGCTGATCCTCCGCTCTCGCTCTTTACAGTCATGAGGTAAAGTCTCGAGGCTAGATTGATTATTCAGCCTTTTTGTTTAATTTAAACCCTGAATTCATCACAAGTTATGTCACTGATTAACTAAGCATTGCCTTTTTAGTCCCAACCATCTGAATTTCATTTTGATGCTAACCTTTAGGGTTAACGGTTTCGTTATTGGATAATAATCAATGCTCTGTTGCAGACAAAGTAGAAAGCAAACTGATTGGTCTCTGCTAAAGATGCTCATGTTGTCAAATAAAATCCTGTTAAGGTCTTTATTTAAACCAAAGCAGCTTATACATTATTTCCTATCTTTACATTTATTTCTCAAATGTATAAGAAATATTAAGCTGCTCTTATAAAGGGAGAATACATTTTTAATCGCCTGTTGTGGTCAATTCAGAAACGGAATATAAATATTGAAGTTAACTGAACAACTGCTAACCATAGTTTTGTGTGATTTATAGAAATAGTTTTGCAGCAATAAAACCTGTAACTTAAACTAATTATCAACAAGGGAAAATCTATAAAGAAACACCTCAAACTTAAATGTAAAAATGCAGCAAGATATAAGAAAAAAAAGCTTTGATTTAAAACAAAAACTAATGCAAAATTAAAAAGGTTTGTATAACCATCTTGCAAAAAGACTTATGTTTGAATTCACCAGGACTACAATTAGATTGATAATCTCTTACAGGAGTCCTGTACAAGACAGACAGAACCCCAGCTTAAAACAGGACAAAACACCACAATTAAACTACATATAGCCTACATGCATACATATCAGCATTTTCAAACAAATCAGTTAGGTGATTCGTCTACAGCCAGATGATTCTGATTTGAAGTTACTGAGAAGTCTTTAAAAAAATGTTACAGGAGACCATATCCTCCATTTTCAGGTCTGCTAACAGAATGACTCGCAAAAGAACCTCCTGGGTTTGAAGATTGTATTTATCTGAATGTTTTAGTTGAATCTTAGTCTGGAGGTGTGAAGGCAGCTGGCCTTAACATACAGCTGAGGCTAAAATTATTCATACCTCTTGCAGATTTAGATTTAAAGTGATACTTTAATTTTACCAACATTTTTTTTCTGACTTAAATATCTGACAATGAATCTGTGGAGGGAGCTAAAGATTAGTGTGATGGAAAGGAGGATTTTCAGCCTCAAAGGTCTTCCAGTATTGAGAAGGGTATTCATATTTTTTGCATGGTGAGATTTCCTATTAAAAACAAACTTCTTTGTTGAGTAAAAAAAAAAAAGTAAGCCTAAATGTTGTGTAAATATTTTTTGTTAACTGTAATCTCTTATATTAATATACAGCAATGCTTCAGTCTGCAAATGGATAAATCAGACCATCCAACACAATCATATACCAGACAATGGTGTTTAGGCCTTTTGACATTTAAGATTGATTTCAAGCTTGTTGACAAAAAGTAAACAGGGCAAGTTTTCTTTAGGAAATATAGAATATAGCACTGTATGATATTATAATCCAGTAAAGACATAGATGTGGCAGCAGCAAGCGACAAGGAGAAAAAAAACTCAGCAAAACTAGTCGGAGATTTTTCGCCAGCATTTGAATGTGAGACTTTTGTCAAGTAGAAAAGTAAATTCATAAAAAGAAAAAAAATAATCTCTGAAGCCTAAAAAAAATATCTTTAAGCTCATTTTAGGGCTTAAAAATTTGGTTTTACTATATTAAAAGTCACCTTCAGCTAAGTGAGACTTAGGTTGAACTGTGGATATTGAGCTTTACAAAACTGTATCTTGATCTATCTGTGCTTTTTGATGTCCTGACAGAGGTCCTTTTTACACTGTTTGGAGTAAATTCCAAGTTATTCCCGCCACCCTGAAGTTTGAACCCCAGTTGATCCATAATGCTTGGAAACGGTCGTCCTTTCTCCTACTCCCCGAGGTTTGTTTGACAAACAATCATTTTTGAATTCACTTATACCCTCTTATTGTGATTTAAAAGCTTTCAACACTTTACAAGCTTCACCCTTGCTAATAAATCCCCAACACAATCAACTCCCATTTCTTTATGCTTTCCTTCCCAGAAGCCAGACCTTCTCTGTCAATATGTCTTCAGGCTTGATGAAAGTCAAAGTTTTCTTTGAACTTTGGATGTCTAGTCTTATGGAATTTCAGAGAAATGTTTTTGTTTATTAAGTCACTTTAGCCAGACCTGGTCATCATTCAGATGTTAAAGGGGCTCTTAACTTAGGAAACAACCAGTGTTGGATTGTTAGACACTCTCTCTAATTTGAAGTCTGTCACACAGAAACGTATCGTCTCCATTTATTCAGCCAGATCCATGAAAAATACCAGAGATGACCTAGTTTGACAAACATAAGCAGTATTTTAGCATCACCGGTGTGATTTATGAAGATGTCATATTTAAATAAAATACCTTTTAACCAAGTTCTGGTCTTTGCTAGACATTTTTCAACTTCTGGCTGTGTAAAGTGCATTTGTCCTGGAAACATGTCTGTCCTTAACCTTTGTACTTTCTTCAGTTTGTAACCGTCTGCAGAATATGTTGTGATTAACACATACAAGATGAAAATTAGTAAAAAAGTCAAAACAAACTGATTAAACCTTTGACACAGACAACTTTGTAAAAAAAATAGGTCTGGCTTCTTGGAAGTAAGATATAAAGTGACGATCAGGGGTTGTTTCCATGTTATGAGATTGAGGATAGCTTTGATGATAATAAGCTTTTTGAATTGGAATGTGATTTGCACAAGCTGTTCAGTAGACTCAAAAGCACAGTTTCACCTTTCTGTGTTTTCTTCAGGGGTTTCTCCCAGGAGGACTTCCCTCAGAGGCGAGCTTTTCACCAAGATGAGCCCAAAGAATCACTGCTGCAGAGAAACACCATGTCGAGACCCAGTGGAAGATCCATATACAGTATGTCCAGAGATAAAATCCCACCTCCTCTTTAAAAATGTACAGTAATGTTTCTGGATAAAAATGATATTCAGCCATTCTTTTCATCAGTGCAGAGAAAGGAATATGCCGAGACGCTCAACAGAAATCCAGACAGCTTTCAAGTCAGAGTGGAGGTAGAAAATCTGCTCCTGTATGGAGGTAATAGTCATTATTACTGTCTTAGTCTTAACCTCTCTTCATGAAATCCTCCTCCACCCCACAGCATCTGTTCATCTGTGAGCTGGATGGCCAGGATGTGAAGACAGAAGATGACTGTGTGACCAAGCTAAAACGGCTGGATGGTAAAGGTCGTCTGTGGCCTCAAGAGATGATCTTAGAGATAAAGGGACCCAATCTTGTGCTCTGTGATATCGAGACCAAGGTTGGTATTGATTTCCAAAATGTTGATAAGTTGAATAATTTTGTAACTAGCATTTAAATGATAAAATAAAAATATCAGAGGTAAAAATTATTCGAGATATGAGTAATAGACCTAAATGTGACTTTTCCGCTGTTATTAGCTTTCAGTAAAACCAATCTTCCTATAAAATCACTAGTTTAAGACCAACCGGTGATATAGTTGGTAGCACTGTTGCCTTGCAGCAAGAATGTCCTGGGTTTGAATACTGGCCTGGGGTCTTTCTGCATGGAGTTTGCATGTTCTCCCTGTGCATGCATGGGTTCTCTCCAGGTAATCTGGCTTCCCCCCACAGTTCAAAAACATGACTGTTATGTTAATTGGCCTCTCTAAATTGTCCTTAGGTTTGAGTGGGTGGTCGTTTCTCCTGTGTGTCTCTACATAATCAACAATAACCTAGGAAACTAGGCTTTCCCCCACCTGGTAAGGGTTATAAGGCTGTTTCCAAACAATCTAAAGTCAATCATTCCACCTTGAGCAGGATAGTGGAAAATTTAAGACCGTTGTCAATTTTCCTAGAAATTGATGTCCAAGCTAATCAGACCAATTATCGACAGTCATTTAAGAAGCCGTAAATACATTCAGTCATTTGCCCATTCACACACTGATGGTAAGTATTGTTACTACACCTGGCCTGGGCCATTCGAAAAATTTATCTATTGACAACCTATTTCTTTATTTAGAAGCCCTATTTTTCGACTTTAACTCAAGCAGAACAATGTTAGGGCAATATACAGGTGGTAAAAGTATTTTAAATTTAAACTGAGAGTGGAAGTAGAAAATCCTAAAGTTAATTAAGTCTGTCTTGATACCCTTTGATTAAATAAAGTTCACTTTGATGCATCCCACCCCACTCCCTCACAAACTCACTCCCCTGATAAGGCCAGTCTTCAAAAACAAAAAACTTCCTTATGCAACTTCAACAGATTTTGGTTAATCTACTCATAGCCCTTTTCAACCTTTGTTTATGAAAACATAAGAAATAGAAGATCTATTTTAAGGTTTTCATACACAAAGGTTTCGAATCATAACCTATGACTCAGATATCAAATTCAGCATCATCAGCCTGCCACGGTGTAAACCAATAGTTTCTTGGGGTGCTGACTCAGTGCACTCTGAAAGGGAGAGCCCATTCTCATGGACATGAACGTAAACAAAAGGAAATGCTTTTCAGTATGAAACTCCTTTTTTGAGGCCTTGTAGGGTTCCTTTGTGGCCTGACGCCCTGGGGAAAAAAAGCCATGTTTTATACATAAAAAACTGCCACTTTCTCTTGTTAGGTTAGGCTTGGTAGGCATCTGTTTACTGTGATCTGTCCAATAATTACGAAGCTACTTGATAGGCAAAATATGAGCGTTGTAGGAGTTTAGACAGATTTCCTTCTGGCTATTTTCTAACTATTGATAATTGACATGGTTCTGTTCACTTCATATAATTAATTTGTAGCTACTTATTCTGATCATACAGGCAGAGCTGGATGCGATCCCTCTGATCAACATCATACAAACCCGTGCAGTGCTGGACAGCTGCGCCTACAACTCTCTGCTGATAGTAACTGTGCAGGATCTCCGCAAGCGTGCCCCTCAGGTCTTTATGTTCCAGTGTGAGGAGACTGGCGTGAGTTTTACATTTCACAAGAACCCTTTACTTTGACCTCCTGGAAGCTCCAGAAGAATGAAATATATGCAACCATTATCTGTAGATGCTGTTGGGGTATGATTAAAGGCAGGTCTTGTTGTTTTATCAGGCAGAGATCATTGAGGCTGATCTGGACAAGGCCCTGCAGAGAGGAGGTGGTGATGTGGACCCACGCAGAATGACGCCTGACATCAGGTACATGGCTCAATAACATGTGCAAAAAGAGCTCAGATCACATTTATGAGAAAGCAGAGGAATTACAAAGGTAGAGGTCAAACAGTGACAGTTTTGTCTAGATGGTTAAAAATAGCGTTAAAAATTTCCTCAGTCGGCAGAACTCAGCAAGCTTCCGGCAGAGCAGGCTCAGTTCTCTGCAGCATGAGGATAACCTCCCTCCTGCGGACTACGTGGCTCCAAAGTGGGAAAACAGACAGCAAGGTATGCTTAAAGCAAGTTGGTAAAATAGTGTATATACTGTGCCTTGCAAAAGTATTCACACCCCTTGATTATGTCTTGTTACAGCCAAAGACTTCATTGTATTTAATTAGGATTTCATTCAATAGACCAACACAAAAATGTGCCGTAAATCTTTGAAAGATTTTTTTCCAAGACTAAATGCAGCTGTTCTCTGAAGGCCTCAGAGGTTATAGAACATTAGAGAACAAATAGCATCCTGAAGACTAAGGAACACAGCAACCTGGTAGCTGTGGATGAGCTGCAATTATCACAGCTCGGGTTGGAGAAGTAGTTGAAGGGACAACCACTAGTCATGCACAAATCTGGCCTTTATGGAAAAACAGGAAGAAGGAATCCACTGTTAAACGAACACCAGAAGAAGTCCTTTTTATAATTTGACACAGTCCATGTTGGGGAAACCACACACTTGTGGAAGAAGGGTTCCTAGTTAGACAAGACCAAGTTAAACTTTTGGGCCAATGGGAAACAGCTGCGGAGGCAGAAAGCTAATGCAGCATGTCATCCTGAAGTCACCATTTTTATGGTGAAACATGGTGGTGGCTGCACCATGCTTTAGAGATGTTTTCTTTCAGCAGGTCAAAAAAGAGCTTCACTAAATCTTAACATGCATTCTGAGATACCGTGAAATGGGTTAGATTAAAGCCTTGTCTTGTGTTAGAATGCCAAGTTAAAGTCCAGAGCTAAATTACATGACGAATCTATGGGAATATTTGATTAAAAAAAGACTGTCAGCTGTAACTGCAGTGAAAGAGGGTTCTGCTGAGTAATAAGTTTCATTCTATACCAAGCAACAAACTTGAGTGACTGTCACCACACACTATATATGTTGCCCCTTTTTCATTTAGATTACATGCCTGAATCTCGCCCCTATTCCACCCAAGAAGAGATGTCACAACATTCAGATCTTCAAGATTCAGACTTGGCTTTTCAGCAAGCAGAGTTGGAAAGGAGCACGGTGAGTGCGTCAACAACTCTCCTCTACTCTGAAGCTGTCTCTGTGTTCCCAAAGCAAAGATTGCCTAGCTCTAAGGTTCTGGGGCATCCATTCATGTCTTCATCTCTTTCCTCAGGAAATATTTAACCACATTTTGACTGAGGTGGAGATCTTCATTGGCAAAGTAGCACAAGCTGTAAATGCGGCTCCAGGAAAAGAAGGCAAGAGCAAGAAGATGCTCGCTAAGAAGAAAAAATCCAAATCAAATGGTAACAATCATCAGACATCAGATGCAGATCCTAAGATGCTCAGACTTAGAAAAGTTTATGATGTGACTGTCTGTGCTGCAGCACCATCGGCCAATCTGCCGCACTGGGAGGAATATGCCTCATATCTTCAGAAAATTAAATATGGATTCAATCTGCTGGTAAGTACCCGTTTGGAAGCTATAGTTTGGGAGAGTAGGAATCTGTTACTGCAGTGGAAAAACAAAGCTTTTCTTGACATTACAGGGCCAGCTGAATGGAGTCCTGACCAACCCCAGCGCTGCTGAATATGTGCATTTCTTCTTTTCTTATCTGGCCAGTGTAAGCTCCTCATACTCCAGGTATTTCCCCTGTTTGTCTCATTTTTCTGTGTCTCAGTTGTGACAATGCATACTTAATGTTTTTGCAGGTAGTTCCTCTATATCCCCGAGATCTTCCTCCAAAAATCATCTCTCCCCTGTTGATGCTGGAGGCTGTGAGGCTGCTCCATCAGGTGTTGGACCCACAGGAGAAACACCTTTGGGAGACTCTGGGAGAGTGCTGGGCCATCCCCAGGTAGAGCAACTTTACATGCTTCTGCTTCCTTTTTTTTCTCTCATAAGGCTTGTAAAAGATCCTCAGATACAACCCACTGACGTAGGTTCTTGACCTGCCACGCCCGAACTTTGGGCGTAGGCATCCAGCAGCATATAAGTAAAGACAGGTCAAAGTTTAGGTTGATTTTGTAACCTAAGGAAAAATGGCAGAGAGGTGTGTTTGGTATAGCAACTAGTCGTAGTTGGAAAATCAAAACCAATGTAACATAATCAGAGTTTATTCTGCACCTCTGGCATTAATCTGGTGTGGATATCTAATTAAAAAAAGGAAAATATTAAAAAGATCAGAGAGGTCTGTAATTTTCATCAAAGGTACACTTCAACTGTGAGAGAAAAAAAAATCCAGGAAATCACGTATGATTTTTAAAAAATTGATATGTACAATGGTGCAGAAAATAAATATTTAGCACCTACAAACAAGCAGGAATTCTGGCCCTCACAGACTTGTTAGCTCTTTTTAAAGAAGCTCTTCTATCCTCCACTCGTTACCTGCATTAATGGCACCTGTTTGAACTCATTATTTGCATAAAAGACATCTGTCCACACTTACAGTCAGACTCTAACCTCCACCATGGTCAAGACCAGAGAGCTGTCCAATGACACCAGGGACAAGAATGTATACCTGCCCAACACTGGGATGAGCCAATCTATAATAAGGAGGCAGCTTTGTGAGAAGAGATCAACTGTTGGAGCAATTATTAGAAAATGGAATAAATACAAGATGTCTGACAACCTCCTTTGACCTGGGGCTCTATGCAAGATCTCACCTTGTGGGGTACACATGATCTTGAGAACGGTGAAGAAACAGCCCAGAACTACAAGGGGGAATTGGTCAATGACCTGAAGAGAGCTAGGACCACAGTAACAAATGTTACTATTAGTAACATACTACGTTGTCAAGGATTAAAATCCTGCAGCGCTCGAAAGGTCCGGCTTCTTAAGCACGCCCATGTCAAAGCCCATCTAAAGTTTGCCAGAGACCATCTGGATGATCCAGAGGAGGATTGGGAGAAAGTCATGTGGTCAGATGAGACTGAAATAGAACTCTTTGGTATAAACGCCACTCATCGTGTTTGGAGGGGGTAGAATGCCGAATTGCATCCCACGAACCCCATACCCACTGTGAAGCATGGGGGTGGAAACATTATGCTTTGCGGCTGGTTTTCTGCAAAGGGGATAGGACGACTGATCCGTATTAAGGAAAGAATGAATGGGGCCATTTATCATGAGATTTTGGGCAAAAACATCTTCCATCAGTGAGAGCAGTAAAGATGAAATGTGTCTGAACCTTCCAGCTTGACAATGATCCCAAACACATCGCCCTGGCAACGAAGGAGTGGCTACGTAAAAGGCAAGGCAAGGCAATTTTATTTATATAGCACACTTTCAACAGCAAGTTAATTCAAGGTGCTTTACATGATTAGGGAATAAAGTGAAAACAGCAATAAAGCATATAAAACAGAGCATATGATACCTAAAAGCATTACTCGAAAGGAGACAAGAATTTAAGACAAAGTAAAAACAACAATAAAGCATGAAGCACACACAAAACATATGATACATGAAAAAATTTCTCAAAGCCAACTCTAAACATATGGGATTTTAAGCCGTGACTTAAAATAACTCAGTATTTCAGCAGCTTTGCAGTTGTCTGGAAGTTTGTTCCAGATTAGAGGAGCATGGAAACTAAAAGCTGCTTCTCCATGTTTGGTTCTAATTCTAGGGATGTTGAGTAGACTGGAATTAGAGGACCTCAGTGGTCAGCCCCCCAGTTGGTATAGTGACAGTAGATCTTCAAGATACTTTGGCTTATTAACTAGTAAAAGTATTTTTAAGTCTATTCTATGAGCTACAGGGAGCCAGTGTAAGGACTTTAGAACTTGGGTGATGTGCAGTACTTTCCTAGTTCTAGTGAGGACGTGAGCAGCAGCACTCTGGATCAGCTGCAGTTGTCTAATTGACTTTTTAGGCAGACCTGTGAGGACGCTGTTGATAAACGACTAAAGATAAACGCATGGATACGTTTTTTGAGGGCTTGTTGCGACATCAGTCCTTTAATCCAAGTAATGTTCTTCAGGTGATAGAAGGCTGACCTTGTTATTGCCTTTATGTGACCCTGGAGGTTCAGGTCTGAGTTCACTACTACACCTAGATTTTGGGCCTGATCAGTAGTTTCTAGTTGTATTAACTGAAGCTGTATGGTGACTCTTGATTGCTCCTCTTTAGGTCCAAAACTAATCACTTCTGTTTTGTTTCTGTTCAGCTGGAGAAAGAAAGTTATGAAACATCCATCCATTGATTTGCTTAATGCATTTACTTAGTGTTTGGATGGGTTCAAAGTCACCTGGTGACATTGTAATGTAGAGCTGAGCATCATCTGCCTAGTTATGGTAGCTAATTTTATTGTTTTTTATAATCTGGGCTAGTGGGAGCATGTAGATATTAAATAAGATGGGCCCCAAGATGGAGCCCTGGGGCACCCCACATGTGATTTCTGTTCTTTCTGATGAAAGGTTTCCCATTGAAACAAAGTAGTCCCTGTTCTTTAGGTAAGACTTAAACCAGCCAAGTACTTTACCAGAGAGTCCGACCCAGCTCTCCAGTCGTTCCAATAATATATCATGATCAACAGTGTCAAATGCTGCACTGAAGTTCAACAGAACCAGCACTGTGGTTCTACCACAGTCTGTATTTATGCGGATGTCATTGAAAACTTTGACGAGGGCAGTCTCGGTGCTGTGGTGAGCACAGAAACTAGACTGAAAAACATCAAAACGGTTTGTCATTGTTATGAAGCTATTTAACTGCTGAAACAGCTTTTTCAATAATCTTACTGATGAATGGAAGATTAGAGATTGGCCTGTAGTTCTGTATTAACATGTTCTGATTATTCTTTTTTAGCAGTGGTTTAATAACTGCTGTTTTTAAAGCCTGGAGGAAGACACCTGACAGGAGGGAAGAGTTCACTATTTTAGTCAGATCAGATCCAATGACGGGGAAAACTTTCTTAAGGAAAACTGTGGGTAGAATATCAACACAGTAAGAGGAGGAGCTTAATTGGTTAACGTTTTCTTCAAGGTTGTTTTGGTTTAATTCATGGAATTCTGACATTTTCTTTACATTGGTGTTGATTGGGGATGGGATTGGTAGTGGGTTCAGTGCTGCGGTACAAACCGACCATCTAATTGTTAGAGTCTTTTCGGTGAAAAAGCTGGCAAATTAATTCCAGACCCTGGTAGAATTTATTTCAGGGGCTACTGTCACTGGAGGATTAGTTAGTCTTTCCTCTGTTGCAAACAGAGTCCATGCATTATTAATGTTTCTTTTAATGATTTCAGAGAAGAAAGATTCCCTAGCATCTTTTAAAGTTAACTGGTATCTGTTCAGTCTCTCTTTGTAGATCTCACAGTGAACCTGAAGTCGAGTTTTCTGACATTTTCACTCGGCTCGTCGACACTCCCATTTTCACTAAGTACATTTAAATTTAGTCAGAGCAGTGGAATCAATGATGTCTGAGATTTTCACGAGGAAATTATCTACCAGCTTGTTTACTGAGTTGGAGTTGGGAGACGAGGGGGATGTGGTGGAAGGGTAAATACGTTTAAAGGTTTCAACTGAACTGTCCCCAAGAAAATGTTTTTTTATAGTTGCCTCACTGTGGCTAAATAGTTTAGCAGAAATGGTACTTTCAAAGAAAATAGAGAAATGGTCAAATAGAGCAATATCAATTACTGAGATGTCAGATATTTTTAAAAGTTTGCTGATAATTAGGTCCAAAGTGTGTCCTCTATAGTGTGTTGGTTGGTTTCACATGCTGGGTCAGGCCAAAGTTATGAAGAGTGCCACTTAATGTTTTTGCTAGTCTATCTTGGGGGTTGTTGGTATAGATGTTAAAGTCCCCCACAATGATTAATTGGTTATGGTCGATACATATTATGGAAAGAAGGTAGCTGAAATCATTAAAGAAGTTAGAGTTAAGTTTTGGGGGTTTATATAAACTTAGAAATAAAGCTTTGTTAGGCTAATTTTTCTGGGTAGCTAGGCATTCAAAAGATTCAAATGTGCCCAGGGATACCTTTTTAAAGTTCACAGAGTAATGAAAAATTTCAAGGTTCAAGGTTCTGGAGTGGCCTAGCCAGTCTCCAGACCTCAATCCAACTGAGAATATGTGGAGGGAGTTGAAAGTCAGTGTTGGCCAGCGACAGCCCAAAAACCTCACAGCTGTAGAGAAGATCTGCATGGAAGAATGGGCCAAAATACCAGCTAAAGTGAGCGCAAACCTGGTAAAGACCTACTGTTTAACACCTGTCATTGCCAACCAAGTTTACATTACAAAGTATTGAGGTCAACTTTTGCTATTGACAAAAATATTTATTTTCTGCACCATTATAGAAATACATTATTGAAAAATCATAAAATGTGATTTCCTAAATTTTGTTTTCACATTCTGTCTCTCACAGTTGAAGTATACCTATGATGAAAATTACAGACCTCTCATCTTTCTAAGTGGGACAACTTGCAAAAATACCAAATACTTTTTTTGCCTCACAGTAGATTTTACTTTTCTGCAGGAACACTGACATAAGAACCCAGTTTCCTAAATACAATTTTCCATCAGATTTTTCCTGAACTCAGCTGGCCTACCTTTCTTTATGATCCCAGGTTTGAGTGGCTGGATGATAATGTCCCACCTTACGTCCCAGTATTTTATGATGGCTGGCAGCCTCCTGCTCCCATTCCCCGACCTCCTGAGCCTCATCGGAACCATCCGTTGAGCAGAAGTAACAGCCAGCGCTTTCCACCTGCCAGCCCCCGAGGACCAATGAACAACGGCCAGAACTTCTCACCTAGAGCTGTGGTTCAGCGCCCTGAGGTGGTTAACACTTACAGGTCCTTCTCAAAAAATTAGCATATTGTGATAAAGTTCCTTATTTTCCATAATGTAATGATAAAAATTAAACTTTCATATATTTTAGATTCATTGCACACCAACTGAAATATTTCAGGTCTTTTATTGTTTTAAAACTGATGATTTTGGCATACAGCTTATGAAAACCCCAAATTCCTATCTAAAAAAATTAGCATATTTCATTCGACCAATAAAAGAAAAGTGTTTTTAATACAAAAAAAGTCAACCTTCAAATAATTATGTTCAGTTATGCACTCAATACTTGGTCGGGAATCCTTTTGCAGAAATGACTGCTTCAATGCGGCGTGGCATGGAGGCAATCAGCCTGTGGCACTGCTGAGGTGTTATGGAGGCCCAGGATGCTTCGATAGCGGCCTTAAGCTCATCCAGAGTGTTGGGTCTTACGTCTCTCAACTTCCTCTTCACAATATCCCACAGATTCTCTATGGGGTTCAGGTCAGGAGAGTTGGCAGGCCAATTGAGCACAGTAATACCATGGTCAGTAAACCATTTACCAGTGGTTTTGGCACTGTGAGCAGGTGGCAGGTCGTGCTGAAAAATGAAATCTTCATCTCCATAAAGCTTTTCAGCAGATGGAAGCATGAAGTGCTCCAAAATCTCATGATAGCTAGCTGCATTGACCCTGCCCTTGATAAAACACAGTGGACCAACACCAGCAGCTGACATGGCACCCCAGACCATCACTGACTCTGGGTACTTGACACTGGACTTCAGGCATTTTGGCATTTCCTTTTCCCCAGTCTTCCTCCAGACTCTGGCACCTTGATTTCCCAATGACATGCAAAATTTGCTTTCATCCGAAAAAAGTACTTTGGACCACTGAGCAACAGTCCAGTGCTGCTTCTCTGTAGCCCAGGTCAGGCGCTTCTGGCGCTGTTTCTGGTTCAAAAGTGGCTTGACCTGGGGAATGCGGCACCTGTAGCCCATTTCCTGCACACGCCTGTGCACGGTGGCTCTGGATGTTTCTACTCCAGACTCAGTCCACTGCTTCCGCAGGTCCCCCAAGGTCTGGAATCTGTCCTTCTCCACAATCTTCCTTGGGGTCCGGTCATCTCTTCTAGTTGTGCAGCGTTTTCTGCCACACTTTTTCCTTCCCACAGACTTCCCACTGAGGTGCCTTGATACAGCACTCTGGGAACAGCCTATTCGTTCAGAAATTTCTTTCTGTGTCTTACCCTCTTGCTTGAGGGTGTCAATGATGGCCTTCTGGGCAGCAGTCAGGTCGGCAGTCTTACCCATGATTGCGGTTTTGAGTAATGAACCAGCCTGGGAGTTTTTAAAAGCCTCAGGAATCTTTTGCAGGTGTTTAGAGTCAATTAGTTGATTCAGATGATTAGGTTAATAGCTCGTTTAGAGAACCTTTTCCTGATATGCTAATTTTTTGAGATAGGAATTTTGGGTTTTCATGAGCTGTATGCCAAAATCATCAGTTTTAAAACAATAAAAGACCTGAAATATTTCAGTTGGTGTGCAATGAATCTAAAATATAAGAAAGTTACATTTTTATCATTACATTATGGAAAAGAATGAAATTTATCACAATATGATAATTTTTTGAGAAGGACCTGTATCTAGTCATCAAGTGAATGCATGTTAGCAATCGTGGGTTCTCAACAGCTCCAGCAACAGATTAAGTTGTGTTTTAACATTCGTAATCCCCCTGTTAACACAACATTATAGTTATAGTTTTGTATGTTTTAGATAAGACGGAAAAGAGATTAAACCTTTAATCAGTTGACAGTAGTTGAAAGGATTGCTTCTAGAAGAATAGGCTAGTACAATCACTGCTACTATTTTCCACTCAACATCTGTTAAGTTATCTTGCTATTCTACAAAGCAACATGAGAACATGTTTTATTTGAGGAAACAAGCGAAATGTCTATCGTTCTTATCATGATGAACCTTGTGCCTTTTACAGCCCATGTCCAATGGTCCAATGAGCTCACCACAACGGTAAGTTTTATCAGCAGTAACTGCAGGGTCGCACGCAGGTAACATTTCCTCATTCCCATTCTCAGTTATTATGAAAAACTTGAACAAAATGTGTCCTCTGTTGCGGTTTCAGCCTGACTGAGCCACCACTCTACATGCGAGTCATGTACAACTTCTCAGCACGGCACATACAGGAGCTGACTGTCATGCAGGGGGAGGTTGTTCAGGTAGGAGGACAAACTTGTTTTCCCTCAGAGCCCCTTGGTTACTGTGAAGGAGCTGCAGAGATCCAAATCTTAGGTGGGAGAATCTGTCAACTGTGACCTTGCCTTCTATGGTAGAGCCGCAAGAAGAGAGCCATTGTTTAGTCGTTTTAAATAAGTCATTGTTCCAACTTGCCACAATCCATGTAGGGAACACTACAAACATAAAATAAGCTGCTCTGGTCAGATGTGATCAAAATGACATTTCCAGCCTTCATGCAAAAGGCTATGTTTGACAGAAAACGCTCCACCAGGCACTGAAAAAAACTATATCGTGAAACCTGGTGGTGGTGGCGGCATCATACTGTGGGGGTGCTTTTCATCAGCAGAGACAGCAAAGATGGTCAGTTTTGATGGGAAGCTGGATGAAACTAAAAACAGGGCAGCACTGGAAGAAGTCCAGACCTAAACCCAGTTAAGAATGGCAGACAAGACTTGAAAACTGATGAACCCTCTTCACCTAATCCGATGGATTTTGAGCTGTTAGCAACATACCCCTAAAGACTTTCAGGTGTAACTCCATCCAAAAATTGTTTGAAACAAACCTGGGAGAACTGAATACAACTTACATGTTTTAGGTTTTTATTTGTATAGTTGTGTAAAAAAATGCATCCTTTTCCTCATTCTCTTCCATATTTTATGAAAGGTGTCCAAAAATCTCCTGAATTAGAACATTTTCAGTCTGGTCAGCTACAAAAAGCTAATTATTAAAAATAATATAGAATCCTTCACTGACAGAAGAGGTTTGACCTTTGAAATACTTCTGTTACATACTGGAACTGTACACAACCAAAAATTCAACTTAATCTTTGATCTTCAAAAGTCAGTTTAGTTCACTTGTGTTTTATTCTTGCTGTGAATCATAGCTTTAAGGATTTCAGTGTATTTGTTTAGGATCCGTTTCCCTCCTTGACAGGTGGTCCAGAAATCTAGGCCATGGTGGCTTGTCCGAAACTCCCAGAACGAGGAGGGCAACGTTCCTCCAAACATTTTGGAGCCAGTTGAGAGCAAGGACTCCATGGAAGAGCAGCGGGTGAGCTGAGAGGACTCTCGTGCTACATAGAAATAAAACTAATAGATCAAACAGGTGAGAGCTTACTCTTTTCACTCTGCTTCACAGTGGGACTCACGGGGCCAAGTTGCTCTCGACTTCAACTCCAGTCCTGCAGAAGTGAAGGCATGGCTCGAGTACAAAGGCTTCTCTAGAATGTAAGGACTAGTTTCTAACTTCGAGATGGTTGATCTGCAAAAACTGCATGCTTTACAAAGAATAAACTGGTTTGCCTACTTCTCTTGGACAGCACTGTCTCCAGCCTTGGTGTCCTGACTGGAAGACTGCTTCTGGGAATGTCCAAAGAAGAGATCAGGACTGTGTGCCCAGAAGAAGCTGGAAAAGTCTTCTTCCAGCTTCAGTCTGTTAAGTCATCACTTGCAGTAAGTAATGTTTGTTCATTTCAAGATGAAACTATTTCTGTTTTCTAGGTCATTACCCATGTTTAAACTGCTGATATTGATTTTACTATATTAGGATAACTCTGGGAAAATGGGTAGCAATGTGGTTGTAATTTTATTTTAACAGTGATGTTAAAATAAAATTCTTCTTCAGTTTCGCTGCAATACAGACCGCTACAGGAAATCCTTCCTGCCCACAGCCATCATTATCTACAACAACTCCTTAAAGAATTGATTATATGAGCTATACCAACACTTAATTTCCCTCTGGGATCAATAAAGTATTTTTGAATTTGAATTTGAATTGAATGTACATTGATAGGTGAAATTCATCTGTGTCTTCTATGTGGCTAGGTTAATTGGCCACTGTCTATCAGCACGTAACATAATGACTGAGGCCAAATTTGTACATATAACTCAAAAGGCAAACGCAGAGGGCAGCTGATCTCTACAGACGGATTTCTGTGTTGCATCTGTAATCAGCTGAACTGAAACACAAAAACCTTTTCCACTGAAGTATGATTTTAATGTCTCAAGAAACATTTTGCAACATTATAAAGCTAGATTAAAAATAACAAAATGTCTTTGGCATAGATTTATGCCAACCCTATATATAAATACAGCTAAGTCCTTAAGTTATTCATACCGCTGGCTGATTACGGTTTAAGTAGTGTTTTAGTTTGAACATGTTTTTTTCTGGCTGGAAGTAAGATTCACGGTAAGGAGGCTTTTCAGCCTCAAAGACTGAAGACCTGATCACCACAGATAAACCATCAAAATATGAGTGAAAACATGCATGATGTGTGACAACAATGGATGTTAAAACCCCTGCAACTACCGTAACTGCATCAATGACATGTTTTCACATAAAATACCAGTTTTCATGAATATACTTCCAGGGTTATGCTCATGAAAACCGATTGAAAAGGTTTACATGAGAATTATCACTGACAATATTAATACTTAGAATAATTTCAAGAATAAGTTCATGATCATACGAAAACAGTACTTTTATTTAAAGGCACTAAACAATCCCTGCTAGTAATCAGAGCTAGAAACTAAGAGAAAAAATATTTCAACTATTGCTTTCTCAGATAATGCACAGTCTCTCTCTGTGTAACTAGAATTTCAGCAGCCTTATCTCTTGGCCTCAAGGCTGTTAGCCGTGTAGGTGACAACACATTCCCTGCAAGCTGGATTTGGAAACTAACCGTCTGGATTGACGTGGGAAGGGAAAAAGCGATAGTAAAAGTGTGACACTGGACAGTTGCCTAACACTATACAAACATAGCTGATAGGAGTTATTACTGAAAAGCTCAAATTTGGTCTCAGCCCCAGAGTTCACCAATCTAAATCAGGGTTCTAGTAAAACATATCTGGTATTTTTCTGGTATGCCTCAGGCAACCAGTTGGTACAAATATAATTTCCAATGGTTGTTGGGGAGACCTGGTGACCCCAAGAAAGAAATAGACCTCTGTGTTATATCACATTTATACCCCAGGGAAACAAAATAATCCCTTAAGAAGTTCCTATAAACAGTTGTTAAAAACAAATACCTTACATGGATTTTATTCTCCCCACTAACAAAGGGAATCAAGTGAAAGGTTAGACACTTTTTTTTTTTTTTTTTACATTTTAGTGATATTATGCTAAAGCGTTAACTATTTATTTTACCAAAGATGCCAAATAATTTGGCTAGCACTGTGGAATTTATTTGTAAAAACAGGACTATCTCAAATGAACTAGCTCTACTGCCTGAAACTGCTACATATGGTTTCCATGTCAAAATCTAAAAAACAACTGGATTTTAATCACATTTAAGGAGCAGTCAAGACTGTAAAAGGAAAACTGTTACCCAGTAGAAACTCTGGTTTGTTTCTCTAATGATTTCTCTGACCTTAGTTATCACGAGTGACCTTTAAGTGGTACAACCCCCTGGTTCTCTCAGATTACACCTGTAATGCCTCCTTCTCATGCAGCTCTCCAGTGAGCCATCACAGATGTACAACAGCCGCTACTGACAACAATTACAGCTGTGATACTCAAACTTCTGGACTTAACAGCCCTGGATCACCCTGCATCAAGATGATCCGCTCTCACTCTCAGGATCTACTAAATCCAACTTTTCATCATCAAACTCTTTTTTTTTTTCCCCACCAGAAAGTTTAGTCACTTTTTTGTATAGCATGTCAAAAATGGTAATTTCTGTCTTCAAGTAATCTATGGTTATTTTACTTGTTAATTACTAACCTTTGAATTAAGCTAATCAGCACTGTTGCCTCTAAATTATATTCTGAATCATCCACACATGTATAAATATATCTAAAAATTCTGCAATACCTTCTGCTTCAGTAAGTTGTATTTCCTAAATTAATACATTTCAAGTGATTTATTGTAGAAAGTGTGATGTTAAAAAATAAATAAAATCAGATTGAAGTGAGATTTCCTTTATTCTGTCAATAACATAACATTGGTGACAAAATGAACAAGTGCTTTGACTGAAATTAAAGTTTTCACTTCTGTATCTTCAGAAATGAAGTATAAAGTTGCTTTTTTAAATTCAAACTATTAAGACACTAACAGTGGCTTGACCAGACTGTGATAGGAGGACATGAAGCCTTCATGAACTACAAAAAAGATGGTAAATTCACTCCTGAATGCAAGTTTCTCCTCTAAGTAGCACTTGTGGGAAGCATTTTGTTTTTCTAAGGCAAAGGTAAGTTTTGTCTTCACTCCTTCTTGTTTCCCCATTTGGCCATCTTGTTGTTGACGGGTGTCTTCATGAATCTGCTGGACTTCATGTAGGCAGCAATCTTCTCCAGAGCCTACAGTGATTGTAGAGGTGATAAGAAAGAAGTTCCTCTGGCTGATAAGTATTGCTAAAGTAATCTGTCATCTCGGGTTAATGTAATTATCAAATTACTCCAAAGAAACTTGGATCACAAAGACGGTTTCACACAAACAAGAGTGGTAGCATCTATGCACTTTATGCATTCCTTTGTATCAGACAGCAGAGTTTTCTTACCTCAAAGCGGTCTAAGAGATCTTTGAGGTTCTTGAAGTCATCCAAGCATGAAGGATGAAACATCCTGTGTTGATCCAGCAGCTCATACATGATGAAGTCCACAAAGGTGATCTAATGGGAATGGAAATTATTATTACCAAACAGTTTTTTAATGCACCTCTAAAAGTGAACTTGGGCATTTCAGCACATACATTGATCCAGACTATTTCATCTTGTGGCCATATTTTTCTACATCTGTTCAAACAAAATAAAGCACAGGGGCTCAATTTAGTCCCCCTAAATTAGTTCTGTTGTCAACTAGTAGTTAAATATGCAATTTTATAAATGAAAATAGAGGGGGGGAAAATTTTTTTTAACCAATACTTTTAGACAGAACAGAATGATGAAATCAGTGAAAGCAGACAACAAAAACACTTTGTTGACCATTTTCCTACAACGTTTATGGCTTTGATTACAAGATTTTAATATGAGAAATATGAGAAGGTAAAAATATTACCAAAAACTATATTTTGTCTTCTGTATGAGGTCCAAACAGGATCAGCTCAACGTGAATGAAAAAACATATAAACTAAAAACGAAAGCCTAAGTTGTATTCATGTTAGTTTTTCTTTACTTTTTTTCCTTCAAATTTCTATCTTTGAAATTTACAATCTGTTTTTTTAATTCACGTTGACCTGATCCTGTTTTGACTGCATACTTGTTTCTCAAATTCTGTTTTCCTTCTGTAAGGAAGCCTATACCGCCTCCTGCTGGTGTCATTGTGCTACTTCTGGAATCAAGCTCAAAGGAAACACACCAGATGAATCTATTCTGTCATTTTAAGTTCTGTTTTAAATCTGATTCCTCAACTGGTAAGATTCCCATTGTTTAACATATGAGAGCTAGTTTTTTACTTCACTGCATGATTTAAATCTGCTTACATCCATAACTTGGTCAACCATCCCACAGAGTCATCATAACAGAACCTCCTTAAAAATAAAGTACCCTGTAGCTAATCAGTGTCCACAAGGCAACAAGCAGCAGAGTAGATGAACTTCTAGTGGATCATACAAAAAGCTTTAATTATTAATTTAAAGTTTAATTCTTAACTTTCAACTTAAACTCAAACTGAGATGACTCACCTTATCGCCAGCAAACCACTTCCTGTCTCCCAGGAAGTCAGAGAACTGCTTCAGTGTAGCTGGCAGCGAGCTGAGGTACCCCGGCTTCATCTTCTCCTGATTTTAGGAAGGGGAGGCCTGCTTTAGTGAACACACAGTTGTAATGTTAATACATTTGTTCGTCATCTACTTACCAAGTCCGTATAGCACATCCTCACAAAGCCGTTTCTAAAGTCCATGGCCTGGTTCTCCAGCACGTCCACTCTGACCTTCTCATCCTCAGTCTCTCCACCTGTTCTTACCCCAACGTCAACAGTGAGAGCATTTGATGTCATAAAACTGTTAAATTAGGGAGAACATATGGATGTGTTATGAATGCAAGTTCACAATACTTACACATATTGTGCTTACGAGCGATGTATCTCATAATGGCGTTGCTCTGCGTTATCTTCCGGTCTCCATCCACCAGGTAAGGCAGCTAGGGTGTTGGTCAATCACAAAACAATCATCAACAAAACACTTAAACCTGCTTTATGGTGAGAGCAAAGCTGAGTAAAGCTTACGTTGGAGAAGTTGATTCCAAGTTTATCTTTCTCATCAAACCAGCAGCTTTTGTCATAGTCTGGACCTATGAGAGAGAAACGTGGCTCGTTGTGTGACCGATTCAAATCTTTTGGTAATGTACTGACTTTTAATTGTCTGTTAACTGAAATGGTGCTTCACCTTCACCACAGGCGTAAAACTTGTCCTCATAGTTGGAGCCAGTGTACTCCAGCAGGAGGCGGACGGGCTGGGCAAGCTGCACAGATTCAGAAATTGGGGAGAAATCATTTCACTATCAGGCTTGACATCTACACTAAATACTGTTATGGGCAAAGTAGAGTTTTTCCTATTCCTAATTTTCATATTAAAAAAGGCAAATTTTATACAGCCTAAATTTATTTTCATATATGGCTGATATTCAAATCTTTACAAATATTGGTTACATTTATTTATTTTTGGCTGCACAATATGTGCACCTACCTCAGGAAATAAGGGTTTTCCTTTTTAACATTTGATTACCATAAAAAAGTGAGGAGTGCATTGTACTCTTTAAGATATACAATTAACATTGGTCTTCAACTGAATGATCCAGTTAAATATAGCAAAAAGAATTCACTGCATCATTTTATTATTTAGAATAACGGAGATTTTTCTAGTCTTATTGTAGAGTTGAGATTTCAATTTCTCATTACAGAAGATTATTATCTAATTGCTCACTTTACAGTAAGTTTAGTATCTGATTAAGTTTCAAATCACATTAAGCCAACAGCCTGTGAAAAAGAAACTGAGCTCATGCCAGTCTCCATATGCTATAATGTCATTATCTCCACAACCAGTGACTTCATGAAACCCTTTTAAGTCAAAGTCTCGTTTTTCCTAGAGAGAAGTCTGCCTTGGACAAAAACTTTCACACACACACTTTCCACTAAAACCCTATATCAGCAGAGCTTTAACACATTTGCAAACAAATATACATTTACCAAAGATGAACATAATCATTTCATTTTCCAACTTAACACAGTCATTAAGAGAAAAAGTCTGACCAATTTGTTTGATTTAAGCTCTTGTGCTAAATAAAAAAAAACTTTTTATTGCTGTAAATTGACTTACAAGATCCCAAGTCATACAGATTATAGTCACATGGCTCCCCAAAAGTTGTCCAATTTGGAGAATGAAGCAGAATTGTCTTTTAACCCTAACAACATATAGATATAATGCTAACTGTAATATGCAAATCAATACTTCTTATGAGATACACGACACACCGATTTATTGATTAAAAAAATCATATTTAATATTTCTTATTAATTTTTTACTGTAATAGTGAGGGGTCTTCTTCAATAGCTTCCAGGTCATGTGTCTGAGTGACACCAAATCAACCTTAAAATGTCTTACTACATCTAAGTAACCAGACACAACAATTAATTTCCAATTTGAATGCAAATCATATTTTATATTAATATTTTACTGTAATATTTCAGGTTTTCTTTCAATAGCTTCCAGTTCATGTGACAGAGTGACACCAAATCAACCTTAAAATGTCTTAATACATCTAAATAACCAGACACACCAATTTATTTTCAATTTGAATGCATATTACATTTTATATTAATATTTTACTGTATTATTTCATGTTTGTCTTCAATAGCTTCCAGGTAATGTGACTGAGTGACACCAAATCAACCTTAAAATGTCTTACTACATTTAAATAACCAGACACACCAATGTATTTCCAATTTGAATGCAAATCATATTTTATATTAATATTTTACTGTTATATTTCAGGTTTTCTTTCAATAGTTTCCAGGTCATGTGACTGAGTGACACCAAATCAATGTTGAAATCTCTTACTACATCTAAAGAACAAGACACATCAATTTATTTTCAATTTTAATGTATATTACATTTTATATTATTATTTTACTGTAATGTTTCATGTTTTTCTTCAATAGCTTCCAGTTCATGTGAAAAGGTGACACCAAATCAATGTTGAAATCTCCTACTACATCTAAAGAACAAGACACACCAATTTATTTTCAATTTTAATGCATATCATATTTTATATTGATATTTTACAGTGATATTTCATGTTTTTATTCAATAGCTTCCAGATTATGTAACCAAATGACTCAAAATCTGTTCCCAGTTGTCCTAGGATATTAGACCAGTGAGACACACGAGTTTTTAACACATATTTTACAATCCCATATTTTATATGAATATTTTTATGGAAAATGATGGATTTTACTTCAATAGCTTCCAGGTCATGTGACCAAGTGACACCAAATCAATGTTAGAATCCATCCATCCATCCATCCATCCATCCATTTTCTTCCGCTTATCCGGGGTCGGGTCGCGGGGGCAGCAGCCTAAGCAAAGAGACCCAGACTTCCCTCTCCCCAGCCACTTGTTCCAGCTCCTCGGGAGGAACCCCAAGGCGCTCCCAGGCCAGCCGAGAAACATAGTCCCTCCAGCGTGTCCTGGGCCTTCCCCTGGGCCTCCTCCCGGTGGGACGTGCCTGAAACACCTCACCAGGGAGGCGTCCAGGAGGCATCCTGACCAGATGCCCGAGCCACCTCAACTGACTCCTCTCGATGTGGAGAAGCAGCGGCTCTACTCTGAGCCCCCTCCGGATGACTGAGCTTCTCACCCTATCTCTAAGGGAGAGCCCAGACACTCTGCGGAGGAAACTCATTTCAGCCGCTTGTATCCGTGATCTCATTCTTTCGGTCACCACCCAGAGTTCGTGACCATAGATGAGGGTAGGAACGTAGATCGACCGGTAAATCGAGAGCTTCGCCTTTTGGCTCAGCTCTCTCTTCACCACGACAGACCGGTAGAGCGCCCGCATAACTGCAGATGCCCCACCAATCCGTCTATCGATCTCCCGCTCCATTTTTCCCTCATTCGTGAACAAGACCCCCAGATACTTAAACTCCTCCACTTGGGGAAGGACCCCATCCCTGACCCGGAGGAGGCACCCCACCCTTTTCCGGCTCAAGACCATGGCCTCGGATTTGGAGGTGCTGATTCTCATCCCAGCCGCTTCACACTCGGCTGCGAACAGCTCCAGCGAAAGCTGTAGATCACGCTCCGATGAAGCCAACAGGACCACATCATCTGCAAAAAGCAGAGACCCGATCCTGAGGCCACCAAAACGGATCCCCGCAACGCCTTGGCTGCGCCTAGAAATCCTGTCCATAAAAGTTAGGAACAGGATCGGTGACAAAGGGCAACCTTGGCGGAGTCCAACTCTCACCGGAAACAAGCCCGACTTACTGCCGGCAATGCGAACCAAACTCTGGCACCGGTCGTACAGGGACCTAACAGCCCGTATCAAGGGGCCCGGTACCCCATACTCCCGGAGCACCCCCCACAGGGCCCCCCGAGGGACACGGTCGAACGCCTTCTCCAAGTCCACAAAACACATGTAGACCGGTTGGGCGAACTCCCACGCACCCCCCAGGACCCTGCTGAGGGTGTAGAGCTGGTCCAGTGTTCCACGGCCAGGACGAAAACCGCATTGTTCCTCCTGGATCCGAGGTTCGACTATCCGTCGGACCCTCCTCTCCAGAACCCCTGAATAGACCTTACCAGGGAGGCTCAGAAGTGTGATCCCCCTGTAGTTGGAACACACCCTGTGGTCCCCCTTTTTAAACAGGGGGACCACCACCCCAGTCTGCCAATCCAAGGGAACTGCCCCCGATGTCCACGCAATATTGCAGAGCCGCGTTAACCAACACAGCCCCACAACATCCAGAGCCTTGAGGAACTCCGGTCGAATCTCATCCACCCCCGGAGCCTTGCCACCGAGGAGCTTTTTAACGACCTCGGTGACCTCGGCACCAGAGATTGGAGAGCCCGACCCCAAGTCCCCAAACCCTGCTTCCAGATTGGAAGGCGTGCCGGTAGGATTGAGGAGGTCTTCGAAATATTCCATCCACCGACCCAAAACGTCCCGCGTTGAGGTCAGCACCACACCATCCCCACTGTAAACAGTGTTGGTGGCAGACCGCTTTCCCCCCCTGAGACGCCGGATGGTGGACCAGAATCGCTTCGAAGCCGTACGGAAGTCGTTTTCCATGGTCTCTCCAAACTCCTCCCACGCCCGAGTTTTTGCCTCAGCAACCATCCGAGCCGCATCCCGCTTGGCCTGTCGGTACCTATCAGCTGCTTCAGGGGTCCCACAAGCCAAAAAGACCCGGTAGGACTCTTTCTTCAGCCTGACAGCATCCCTTACCGCCGGTGTCCACCACCGGGTTCGGGGGTTGCCGCCGCGACAGGCACCGACCACCTTGCGGCCACAGCTTCGGTCAGCCGCCTCGGCAATGGAGGCGCGGAACATGGTCCACTCGGACTCGATGTCCCCCGCCTCCCCCGGGACGTGTTCAAAGTTCTGCCGGAGGTGTGAGTTAAAGCTCCTTCTGACAGGAGACTCTGCCAGACGTTCCCAGCAGACCCTCACAACACGTTTAGGCCTTCCAGGTCTGTCCGGCGTCCTCCCCCACCATCGGAGCCGACTCACCACCAGGTAGTGGTCAGTGGACAGCTCTGCCCCTCTCTTCACCCGAGTGTCCAAAACATGCGGCCGCAGATCAGATGAGACGACAACCAAGTCGATCATTGAGCTGCGGCCTAAGGTGTCCTGGTGCCAAGTGCACATATGGACACCTTTATGCTTGAACATGGTGTTTGTTATGGACAATCCATGACGAGCACAGAAGTCCAATAACAAGACACCACTCGGGTTTAGATCGGGGGGGCCATTCCGCCCAACCACACCCCTCCAGGTCTCACTGTCATTGCCCACGTGAGCGTTGAAGTCCCCCAGCAGAACAAGGGAGTCCCCAGGAGGAGCACTCTCCAGCACCCCTTCCAAAGACTCCAAGAAGGGTGGGTAATCTAATCTGCTGTTTGGCGCGTAAGCACAAACAACAGTCAGGACCCGTCCCCCCACCCGAAGGCGGAGGGAGGCTACCCTCTCGTTCACCGGGGTAAACCCCAACGTACAGGCGCCGAGATGGGGGGCAACAAGTATGCCCACCCCAGCTCGGCGCCTCTCAGCAGGGGCAACCCCAGAGTGGAAGAGAGTCCAACCTCTCTCGAGGAGACGGGTTCCAGAGCCAGAGCCGTGCGCCGAGGTGAGTCCGACGATGTCCAGTCGGAACCTCTCAACCTCGCACACCAGCTCCGGATCCTTCCCCACCAGAGAGGTGACGTTCCACGTCCCGAGAGCCAGCTTCTGCAGCCGAGGATCGGACCGCCAAGGTCCCCGCCTTTGGCCGCCGCCCATCCTGCACAGCACCCGACCCCTATGGCCCCTCCCACAGGTGGTGAGCTCATGGGAAGGGGGGCCCATGTTACCTCTTCGGGCTAAGCCCGACTGGGCCCCATGGGTAAAGGCCCGGCCACCAGGCGCTCGCCAACGTGCCCCACCTCCAGGCCTGGCTCCAGAGGGGGGCCCCGGTGACCCGCGTCCGGGCGAGGGAACACTGAGTCCATCTGTCGTTTTCTTCATAGGGGTCTTTTGGGCTGCACTTTGTCTGATCCCTCACCTAGAACCAAATTGCCATGGGTGACCCTACCAGGAGCAAAAGCCCCCGACAACATAGCTCCTAGGATCATTGGGACACTCAAACCCCTCCACCACGATAAGGTGGCAGCCCAGGGAGACAATGTTAGAATGTCCTATTACATCTAGAGAACAGGACACACCAATTTATAATCTGTTTTTTTATGCATCCTTCATTCATTCCACATGAAACTGTGTTGTGGTTTGTGGATTTTAAGCATCAACTCTAAACTGTATCTTTACTGTGTACAATTTCTCACATTTTCACTCAGTTTGTACACTGCACTTCATTTGCGTAATGGCATTTCCAAATTTCAGCCTTTGCACTTTCATATACAGTCTTTTCCATATTCAGACACTGTGCATGGAACCATCTTTCACAGCTATCACATTGGATCTGTCAAAAGTAAAGATAAATAACAAAAATTATCAAAAAACTTTATTCATGATGTTTAATTACTTCTCACCTGGCCTCACAATTAACTTTAGACCTTCTCAGATATATTAGTGTAAAATTGAAATCCATCAACAAGACCTCACCCATTCTGTTATCGGAGGCCCAGATGCAGGAGGTTTAAAGGCAGCACACATTGCACAAGTTATTCTCATCAAACACTGAAAAAAAACTGAAAACAGGATGTTTGGGTGGCGCAACAAAGGTGTAAAATATAAGAGATTGGTAAATAGTTTAGATGGATAGGAGATGCACCGATGGCATTACTGTCTGTTTTTGGTAAACTGTAAAAGGTACCTGATCCCTCAAGGATTTCGAGGGCCAACTCTCTTCTCACTGTTTTCATAGCCCTTTTTGAAGTCTTGAATTTAGCCTTTGGCATTAATGGAAAGGCCTCCATCAAGACTTTTGCCATCTCAACAAAAATAACAGTGACTTTTTTGTTTTTCACTGCAGAGCATGGCAACAAGTCCTATCATATAAAACATGGAAACAATTTGCAAGATAAAGATACAGCTCAATGCAATCAATGCTGGAAATTTTTTTTTATTGTTTTTTGACAGAGCATATATAAACTTTACAAAAATACATTTTTTAAAGTACATCTTACATATAAATCGGACTAAAATAAAAGAACTGGTGAAACTACATATTGGTACTGAAAAAAAATGACAATATTATTATTAAACATTTTATAAATTGTAAATTATTTCAAGTTACTGATTTTCTTTTCTGTGTTATATTTATTGACTTATTTAAATATTGTTAGGGTATTGATCCATCCATCCATCCATCTTCCGCTTATCCGGGGTCGGGTCATATGGGCAGTAGCAGAAGCAAAGAGACCCAGACTTCCCTCTCTCCAGCCACTTGTTCCAGCTCCTCGGGAGGAATCCCAAGGTGTTCCCAGGCCAGCCGAGAAACATAGTCCCTCCAGCGTGTCCTGGGCCTTCCCCTGGGCCTCCTCCCGGTGGGACGTGCCTGAAACACCTCACCAGGGAGGCGTCCAGGAGGCATCCTGACCAGATGCCCGAGCCACCTCAACTGACTCCTCTCGATGTGGAGAAGCAGCGGCTCTACTATGAACCCCGTCCGGATGTGTCTCACTAGTCTAATATACTGGGACAACTGGGAAGACATTTTGAGTCGTTTGGTTACGTAACCCGGAAGCTATTGAATAAAAACATGAAATATTACTGTAAAATATTAATATAAAATTATATGGATTTAAATTGAAAATAAATTGGTGTGTCTTGTTCTATAGATGTAATAAGACATTTCAAAATTGATTTGGTGTCACTTGGTCACATAACCTGGACGCTAATGAAGAAAAATTCATAATTTTCCATAAAAACATTAATATAAAATATGAGATTGTAAAAAGATGTGATAAAAACTGTTGTGTCTCACTGGTCTTATTTCGTAGCACAACTGGGAACAGATTTTGAGTCATTTGGTTACGTAACCTGGAAGCTATTAAAGAAAAATCCATAATATTCCCTAAAAATATTCATATAAAATATGAGATTGTAAAATATGTGTTAAAAACTCTTGTGTCTCACTGGTCTAATATTCTAGGACAACTGGGAACAGATTTTGAGTGATTTGGTTACATGACCTGGAAGCTATTGAAAGAAAACCTGAAATATTGAAATGTTATTGCAGATACTCGGCGTTTTGGAACTATTGTTCCAGTAAGTTAATGGAATCACAAAATTTTTTAGCATTGAAAAGCTTTAGCTGACTGCTCTGTACCAAAAATAAGTCAAGGGTCATATTTAATGTAGCCAGTTTTGGTTAATTAACTGTGTTAATGAGTTAGTTGTAGTTTAACTGCAGCTAGCTAATTGTGAGTAGCAGAGGTCTGGAAAAGCTTGACGACCTATTGACGGGTTTATTTCAGTATGTCAAATTCAGCTTTTTTAAAATATTCATCACAGTTTGAAATAGGATATACACTTTTATATCTCAATAATTTTAATGGTGATTTTTTTTGTCTAAAATATATTTAATGAGTTGCTGGTTCACTTTGATTCACTGTTCGGTACCTTATGTGTTTTAGAAAGAAGCAGCAGGAGCAAACAAAGCCCTAGTGAGAACGGAGAGTCGCCGAGGAGTGAAGGTCTTTCACAGGCTGAGAGACGGAGGTGGGTGGGGTAACACGCCTCCATATCTCTCATTGTGGCTCTGAACCGTTCCGCGGGTTGCTTTTACGTTCTGTTTATCAAGATGCTTGGATAAAAGCGCTAATCTTGGTGGTACAGGCCTCAGAGGGCTGCCACAACAACAATTACTGTTGGTCCTTTTACTCGCTCGCGCAGAATTTCCTTTCGAGGGCGCAGCCTCTCCTGAGACTTACCTTCATGCGTGTATGAAAGCTTCGGGTAGAGCGCGTGCGAGGTGAAATCCACATGCGCGGGTTGTTGAATATGCGCGCACGCGCATGAGCAATTACGTGCGTGCCATGTTGAAAACGCGCAGGTGAGGGTTGAAAATCTCGCTCGGGATTTTTGACTGAAATGTAATTCCATACAGCCTCTAATTAATAGTAATCATAAAACTGGCCTCGCTGAAAAGGGATAGTGCACGCGCACAGGCGGCGCGTGCAGTTATACAACATTTTGGCGGCTAGCTAGCACCTCAAATAACCCCGTTAACTTCAACGTCGAGGCATAAATACGAGCAGTTTAAAAAGGCTGTGAGGTAGGGAGGTGAAAAGAAAGCTGTCGGGCTCTGGCGCGTGTTCACCGCCTGCCATTAACAAGAGCTTGAAGAGCTGCAAAACATTTAGTCAAAAATGAAGACCCAACTTACCCCACGAATATTCCAGTAAGCGAGAACCATGGCCATTTTGATTCACTGTTCGGTACCTTATGTGTTTTAGAAAGAAGCAGCAGGAGCAAACAAAGCCCTAGTGAGAACGGAGAGTCGCCGAGGAGTGAAGGTCTTTCACAGGCTGAGAGACGGAGGAGGAGGAGATGGAGGTGGGTGGGGTAACACGCCTCCATATCTCTCATTGTGGCTCTGAACCGTTCCGCGGGTTGCTTTTACGTTCTGTTTATCAAGATGTTTGGATAAAAGCGCTAATCAATAACAATTACTGTTGGTCCTGAGGTGGACCAGACCCGAATAAACAGGAGAACGGAGAAATTAGGAAACCGGACATCGCGCTTTTCTTTCCAGAATACAACTGCATCTGTGGATTTATTTACCACCAAAAACCATAAAACAAACAGTTGCAATGCATCTCATTTTATCCCAGTCATTTTTCTTATTCAGTTACATTACTTTCAATGTTCTATTGCAATATCACTTCTTTTCTTTTTCAGTTTCTCATTTAATACAGTTATACTTTTCCATTTTCCCATATTTGGTTAACCAGTACATTTAAATCACCTTAAATAATAAAAGGAACATTCACAATATAACACTGTTTGGGTCATCACTGTTTTAAGTGCAATATTCTTGTGCAAATTATAAGTTGCATTATAGCTTTAAATATTGAATAACAACAATTTTCATACATCTGTGTCTCACAGGCTACTGACCTAAAAGAAATGCTAATGCTACCCTGAATTCATCAGGACCAAATACTCATATTTATGGCTCACAATAAATCAATTTTGTGTTTTCAAGTTATAACTGAAAACATAGAGCACATTCATCTTAACTCTGAAACCCACAAAACACTTATATCGATCCGGAACCGGTCTCAACACTCCCACAACACAGAATACTGTTAAAGCCTGGTCTAAGTAGCTGATTAATAACACTTTTGAACACTTTGACCAACCTGAATAAACAGGAGAATGGAGAAATGAGGAAACCGGACATCGCGCTTTTCTTTCCAGAATACAACTGACTGACTGAGACCCTGGTGCAACATCCCTGAAAGAAAAGTTCCTACCCCGTAATTTCCTCCATAATCCCGTTTTTCTTACTGGAAGCATTCACAAAATATTACCAGACCATATTAAAGTGTCCTCTTTCGATAAACAGATATAAACATTAATTACAAAACCATAAAATAAAAGGTCAGTTTGTGAAATACTTCAATGGGCCCACACTATTTATTGGGGGGTTACATTGGCAGGATTGCTTCGTAAAGCCCCCTTTGTAAAATAACTTCATATGACCGACATCGAGGATTATGAACTAAAACTCATGCGAAGTCGCAAGTCTAGAACTTTCTATGGTAGCCAGATCGAAAGCTGCTGTAAAGTGATCCATCCTGTATGGATTACTATGAAAACAAGTTTTGTCCTAACAAGCTCAGAGGTTTTGGGAGGGTTTGAGTTGAAGAAGAAAGAAATGAACTTTCTATGGTAGCCTGATCGAAAGCTGCTGTAAAGTGATCCATCCTGTATGGATTGCTATGAAAACAAGTTTTGTCCTAACAAGCTCAGAGGTTTTGGGAGGGTTTGAGTTGAAGAAGAAAGAAATGTAAATATCAACCAAGCCCATTCTACATACAAGGGCTTAAAACTAGAAGACATTCATCATATATTTGACAAGGTTAAAGTTCTGAAAATAGTTTTGCTTCTGCAAATTTAAAAATATTTTTTGTTGCCCACGACAAGCAAAAATGTAATAATCTTTTTTAGAAGGCTGCAGTGAATAATTTCTGTAACTTCTTGTCTGATGTATATTGAAATATTTACTGGCCACTATATTTTTACCAGGGTAGAATTGGTTTTAACCCTATTTGACCTTCATAGCTCCTTTAGTTCTTCACGGCACTGATTCAACATGGTGTCAGAACCTTCTTCGGAGAAATTGCGCATATGGAAATGATGGGATCACACAGTTGCTGCAAATTGTAAGGCTGCACCGCTGTTAAACAAATCTGTTCCACTATATCCCAAAGATGACTTATTGGACTCAGCTCTGTTCTCCCATTGTCATGTCCAAGAAACCAGTTTGAGATTATTTGAATTGTGTGACCCTATGTATTATCCTGCTGGAAGTAGCCATGAGAAGATGGCCTCCGCTCCGTGGTAGGCCTACTAAAAGAACGAACATGCTCATCAATGATTCCCAGGTAGACGGAGGCATTAGAATCAGGCAACATTTTTCCAAGCTGTTGTCCACTTTTGTTCAATGCATTGTAGACTCAGATCCCTGTCCTCTGTGTGGCCTTCTGCTGCTGAAGACCATTCTCTTTAAAGATTGATGTGTTGAGATTTTTTTTCTTTTTGAACACCTTGGTGGTTATTTCCGCTGTTGTTGCCTTTCATCTTCAACCAGTCTGATCTATCTCTTGTGACCTCTGACCTCTTAGTTTCATATTTTCTATTAAATTGTCTGTAAACTTAAGAGATGGCTCTGCTGGAAAATCTATTTGGATCTGCAGTTTCTGAAATACTCATGCCAGCCGGTCTAACACCAACAACCATATCATGTTGAGTCCCCTTAATTTTCCATTCTGATGCTTGGTTTGAACATCAGCAAGTTGTCTTGAACACATACAGATGTCTAAATGCTTTGAGTTTCTGACATTTGGTTGGCCGATTCAGAACCTATGTTAACAAGCAAATTAACATTTGTACCTAATAAAGTGGCCAGGGAGTGTACAGTAAGATTTTTAGATCTAAATGTGATGTCTCAAATTTTTTCTACTTCTAAAACTTCTGCTACTCGTAGGTTGGTGTTATTCTTTACTAAGATCCTGTTTCTGTTTAAGCACATGAGCTGAGACAATTGCCACCAACTTAAATTGAAGACCACAACTGTCCTGTTATAATGGATACACTTGATTGTCAGAGTGAAATGTTAGAACTCACAGAAGGTATGGGGTGCATTTGTTCTACTGTTTTTGTTGTGGACGCAAAAGCTAAACTCTCCTTGCCTGCAGGAGGCTCCTCCACAATAACAGCAGAACCGAGCCGCCATAGCAAGTCACCATAATCTGTACGTTTTGATGGTTAGTACACGAGCCTCTAATTTATATTGTTCAGATGAATGAAATTGGCAAAAGGCAGAACTAAAGGCTGAACTTCACCCCCGCATACCGAGAGCCGTGTCTACAGCAATCACTAAGATCTTGGCAACAGGGGTAAAAGAGCGATTATAAATCATAAATAAAGTGTCATACATGTAAAACAGAAGTGATTTGTTTGTGCAAAGTAACATTATCTAATAAGATATTTTATTAAAATGTTGTTCTGATATGACATGCAAAATATTCAACAACAGTTTTAGTTTAAAAAGCTGCTATGTATAATTTATATGTTTTTGCTTCTCAAAAAGATAACATAGCCACATGTGAATAGAGGTTCACAGTATGGTATTTATTTTTTTCTTAAACTTTCAAAAAACTATAATCTATTTGGTTAAAATTTATTGTTGAACTACCAGCTTACTTTGACCTACATCAGTGTGTTCTGAACTGAATAAGCACACACTGAACAACATGGTCTTTGTTTTCACCTTGGGATCACTCATTTGCACACTCCCACAAAACCCCTCGTGATTAACAAGTGCTGGCTGAAGAAGAGAGGAGCTCCTATTTCCTTCTTCTTTTGTAAATCATGAACAGTTTTATTTTATATTTCACTCTTTTCACTGTTACCAGTAATTAGTCTTTAAATTGGAAATTAATGAGAAAAGCACTGCTTTATGAAAACACATTAGGTATAAAAGTACAAAAAGCCTTCAGTTCTGACAAACAATGAATACAGTTCTTTGAGGGCAAAACAAAAAAGATTGACAGTAGACCTAAAGTCAAAAGTAGGACACTAAATGGAGCTTAACAAGTAGTTGTCTTTCAGTTCCTTAAACTTTTGTTTGATTTTCGATTTGGCCCTGGTTGAAACATGCAAGAAGTTAAAAACCAAAATAATAGATCACAGTGTATTATTTACTTCAGTTTTACTCAAAAAGGCATCCATTGGAGATGCACAATTCAGCAGCTCTGACTGGTGATGAGCAAATCAAATACTGACAAATCTTATCTATGGGAAAAAGATAATTGCCCCCTAAACCTATCTTAGCAGCAACAACTGCAACATCAAGAGTTTACTATAACTGGCAATAGGTTTATAACACCATCATTGAGGGATTTTGGCTCATTAATTGTAGGGCTTTTGAGTATAAATGCGTGTTTAAGGTCATACTACAGTATCTGAATGGATTTAAGTGGAGACTTTTGGTAGGCCACTCCAAAACATTTTCTTTGAGTCATGCTACTGTGCTCTGAATCATTGTGTTGTTGCAGAACCAAAGTATGATTGGGCTTAAGGTCTTGTACAGATGACTAGGTATTCTCCTGCAGTATTTTCTGGTGGAGAGAAAAATTCACGATCTCCTCAATTACGGAGGTAGTCCAGTTCTTGAGGAAGCAAAAGAGCCCCAGACCAGAGGCGGAACCATCGTCTCAAAAGTGAGAGGGACGCATTTTTCAGAGGTCTTTTGAGGGATTTATCATCCTCTTGCATTCAATCACACTTTTCCTTAGTGGCTGAAGAACCATTTAATCACTATTGCACAATGAGTTCGCTGGCTTCGTTATCACCCATAATAATAGTAGTTTAAAGACAGTTAATATTCATTATTACTATCAATAAAATTAATTGGTTACAAGTACCACAAACAAATAACTAAGCTAAAATGTCAATCTTTATTGACAGTTGGGGTCAATATGGAAAGATTTAACAACTACAGGTTAAAGAAAGAAGGTTGGAGTTTGCGCACTGGCTTGTGTAAACCGGTGAATCACAATAAATACCTCACAATAATGACAAATCACTTCCTCAGAAAACACATTCTTTACAGGTCATTAAACTGATCTAAATCAATCCTGGGTTACCTATTATAATACAGACAAAAATATGTTGGAGTGGGAATGAGAGTAATTCTGAAATATCAGCTATAACCTTGTCCTGATTCCTGCCTGGTTTCTTCCAGAAATGGATCTCTTTCTCTCAGCAAGTTCTAGTCTCGCCTTACCTGTGAAGACCTTGTGTTATCTTCCCTGCTGCTGACCTCTGGTCTAATTTCACCTCCCTGAGTGATTGTTTTTATTGTGGCAATAAAGGTATGAAAATGTGGAAATCAAAATTTGAAAATAGAATTAGGATGAGTTGCAGTGAAATTATGGTAGAAATTAGCCTCTTTTGACCCTTTTGTGCCATTGATATTTTTTCTCAGCCACTTATACACTCTTTTCACCTGTACAGACTTTCCCTGAAGGGTCAGGGACAATAAAGTTTTCTTTCACATATGTGAAAAGCAATAGTGAGCACAAATTCAGCAAAGAATTGAAAGGATTTGGTTAATTCCTACCATGAACTGCGTAGTAATATAAAATAGATAACTTTAGTATAGTTAACTAGCATGATATATTGACATATATGAACTAGCCATCATTTAGCTAACATTATCTGCATACAACAGCATACCTTACACAGCTTGTTTGAAAAAAAGAACTGTCAAAAGTTTTTTGCATTTTGCTTGGTCTGTCTGGTTGCTAAAAATACTGCTCTGCTCAGCAGCACCTGGCTGTGATTCACCGCTGCCTGTGCATGTGCGTTTAAAGACGACTCAGAAAAAGTATTAAATGGCTGTGACGACTGAAAAAAAGTGCGGTGACACGACACCTGACGGCTCTGAAGAAGGCGGAAGTGACACGTCAAAACATGTCAGCAACATGTAAACAAACATCTTCCTTCAATCCTGAGTTTACTAAGAATGGAAAATGTGATGAGAGGCTTTTGTTATTGACTGGTGTGATATAGGCATTGTCTTTTCTCTTTGGACTTTTTGGAATTTTTGATACTTTTAAGTGTTTTATGTTTTGTATGGGATAAGATTTGTACCAAAAGGATCAACCCAAAAAATACAGTCTCACACAAAATATACCAGAATAAAGTAACCAAATACAACAGTTCAGAAGCAAAAATGTGAATAACCAAAAAGTTTTGTCAAAGAAATAAAATATGAATAGTTAAGAAGTAAAAATATTATTATTGGTTTTGAAATATAAATATTTACTTATGAATTTGCTTATTTCGTTTCAGAGTGATTTTTTTGTTTGTGAAATTCATATTTTTGCTTTTGAAAGGGTTTGGTTGCTTTATTTTGGTATATTTTGTGTAAGACTGCTTTTTTGGTTGATCCTTTTGGCACAAATCTTGTCCCATATTTTTGAATCTTACAAGCTATTAGTTTTTAAAACAGATGTATTAAATACTGTAAGTAAGGTAATTTTAAATAACATTTTAGTTATTGTTGTTGAATTCTGGGATGAGACAATGTTGATATAATCATGACCTTGGTTCATGACCTTAGATACTTAGACATAAGCAATATTAAAAATTTCCACCACATTATTTTTAAATTAATTTGGGAACTGCAACTTTTTTTGGAGAGTCTGTTAGACCTCCTTCTTGCCCCTCTGTTGCACTTGGTCTGTAAACAGTCTTATAGGCCCACAGTCGAGGTGGTGGTTTTGAGGATGGGATATACAGTTTGAGATTCATACCACTAGATGTCCTCAAATCCTAACGACTTAATTAAACCTAATCAGCCCAAAATTATGTGAAGGCCACATGGATTGATTGTCAATGTTTTTTGTTTTTTTTATGGGTGTAGGATTAAAAAAAAACAAGGTGCATAAGTAAGTTTACCTGACCCATTTTCTTATACAACTTCAACATTCAGGCTGGTAATATACTACTGTGTGTTTTTCCCTATGAAAACCACTTTAAAAGGCTAAACAAAACATATTTTAGACATATTTTCATTAGTACTGGATCTTCTGCTGAATTTGCTTAGTATCCATGTATGCTCATTTAGTCTTTACTCAGTGATGTACTGTTAAAATGTTACATTAAACTGAATCCCAAACAGAAAAAGCAAAGTCAGAGCAAAATTCAGAGTACTTTTACTAGTACATTTACTTTAATCTGTCAAAAAAGGTACAAAGGCAAAAGGAGTTTTAAGCAAAACCATCGTTTTCTTTACATTAGTGACATTAGTACCAAGTGTTCTGTCTCAATAAGTTCAGAAATAAAAGTTCATATGTTGGTCCATAAGTTGATGTAGACGAACGTGAGGACCTTTCCTGAGTTGCAAATTAACTACTTTGCAACTCAAACTTTGCTTCTTAACTTTTGAACTTGTATCATCTCTTCCAGAAGTAGGGCTGTTGTTCTTTTACTTCACTTTCTTGAATGACCATTTAGCCATGCGGTTGTTGATAGGTTCCTTGATGTATTTGTCTGATTTTAGGTAGGCACCAATCCTGTCCAGAGCCTGAAACAAAATCCAAAAGAAACAAACATCCCTTTATAGTATATTACAGTTGAAAACCTGACTTAATGACTTGCATTTTGTCAGATTTGCTGAAGCTGTAAATATTGTCTTATAATAAAGCAGGAACGTTTGAAAAAGAAAAATAACAGAAACTTTCCTAAGTTTAGCTATGGGG
Organism: Valencia hispanica; assembly: GCA_963556495.2. NCBI lineage: Eukaryota > Metazoa > Chordata > Actinopteri > Cyprinodontiformes > Valenciidae > Valencia > Valencia hispanica. Next base: position 25,679,409 of record OY747709.1, read on the forward strand.
GCTTCAGAGAAAAAAAACCAACAACTCTGGGGACAACTAACACGGTGGTGGACAGTACATTGTAAATATTAGAGAGCAGAGTGTTCTCACCTCAAAACGGTCCAGAAAGGCTTTGAGGTTCTTGAAGTTATCCAGGCAGGGAGGATGAAACATCCTCTGCATATCCAGCATCTCATACATTATGAAGTCCACATAGGTGAGCTGGTTTAAAAATAGATATATACAACATATTTAAAATGATAAGCAGTGGTCAAGGTTAAAGTTGACAGTCTATTTAAATAAATCTAATGTAACTATTTTGATACAACTTTTATGTGTTTATTTACAATTAACATAATAGATCAATGCCTAGCTGTGTCTGTTGTGTCAAAAGTGGTGATCTTTGGAGCTACTATTAAAATGATTGGAAAGCTGGGTCTGACTGTCTGGTAAAGAACTTGACTGGTTTAAGCCCTACCTAAAGAACAGGGACTCCTTTGTGTCAATACATAACTTTTAATCGGAACGGACAGAAATCACATGTGGGGTGCCCCAGGACTCCATCCTGGGGCCCATCTTATTTAACATCTACTACATACACACATTGTTTTTTCTCCTAATCACCCAAAGTGCCTTGAATTGCCTTGTTGCTGAAAGTGTGCTATACAAATAAAATAGCCTTGCCATGCCTAAGGGCTACACAATTTTATGAAACCATGACATAGCAATAGTATTGTAGAATATCCCTGTGGCAATTAAACCACATTTTCATCATTACAATGTCTAAAACCCTTTTCCTGAGCTTTCTGTTGTTAGCTACTAGCATCTATACTATTTGAGGGCACAGAGGACAATGAAGACCCACCTTAATGACCAAATATGCTATTGGAAAGCAGATTTTCAGTGTACTGCAACTGAAAGTCTGTTGCTTGCCAAATATTGCATCCAAGCAATCTTTTGTTATTGTGACATTAGATATTTTGAAAAAAATATTTCTTTGAAATCGGCGAAGATTGCATATCAGCTTTATAACACCAAGATCTGTCTGGATTATGTCATTTTAGTTTCTTTTGCCCTGTGATAGTGATAAAAACGAATAAAACCTGCAATAAATCTCTCATGCATGCTTGTTTTATTATTGGCTATTAACCCTTTAATGGAGTGGCGTCCATAGGCAGTCCTCAACGACCGGTATCCTGCATGTTTTAGTTATTTCCCTGGTTCAACACACCTGAATCAAATGATAACAGGCCTCTGCAGAACAATATGACATGTTAAGGAGGTAGATGGACCATTTACATCAGCTGTGTTGGAGCAGAGACAGATCTACAGCTGGCAGGACACCTGCCCTTGAAGACCGGAGCTGGACACCCATGCCTGAATGTTTACAAGCTAAGTTACCTTGTCACCAGCAAACCACTTCCTCTGTCCCAGGAAGTCAGAGAACAGCTCCAGTGCATCTGGCAGTGCCTTCATGTATTCTGGCTTTAGACCATCCTGATATCAGAGATGTAAGACTAGCATTAGGGTAGATTAAGACTTATTAAGACTAAATATTGTACAGTTAAATAATGTTATACATACAAGGTCAACGTAGCACATCCTCACAAAGCTGGCTCTAAGGTCTAAGCACTGCTGCTCCAGCATGTCCACTCTGATCTTCTCCTCCTCAGTTTCTCCACCTGTTTTAGGTTTTATGTTATGCATGAATGATCGAACACTTTTAAACAAAAATGTTTGAATGGGAGAAATAATACTCACACAGGTTGTACTTTCGAGCGAGATATCTCAGGATGGCCATGCTCTGTGTCACCTTCTTGTCTCCATCAATCAGGTAGGGCAGCTATTGTAAAATGTAAATAACTTCCCCATTATTAAAAACAACAAAAACATTTAAACACGTCTTATAATAAAAAGTAAGATAAACAAGGAAAATCCCCTTACATTGGGAAAGTCTAATCCAAGCTTGAATTTTTCATTAAACCAGCAGCTTTTGTCGAAGTCTGGGGCTGTTAGAGAAAATGGGGTTAAACTACCAAATTAAAAATTATGTTCCAAATAATGATATTTGTATAACTGTAGGTCAAAATTGCAATTGATCACCATCACCGACGACATAAAACTTTTCCTTGTAGTTGGACTTGGTGTACTCCAGCATGAGGCGGATGTGTCCGGCAAACTGCAGAAGTTAAAGAGATGCAAAAGAAGGGAGTTTGAAGTTATACAAACCAAAGATTTTCAAATGAATGCAATCAGAGGACATAGCGACACAAAGCTAACAATGACACGCCCAGTTTTTTCTGTTTGAGTTATCAAAAGAAAACACCAGCGGGTTCATAAGATGGTCTTTTCTGTGGTAAATACGGATATGTAAAAAGGACATTAATTAATTTTGCAAGTATAATTTAGCAAACAATTTCTAGCAATCTGCTCATTTTGCCTCTGTAATCACAAACAAGACTTTGATGCTAATCAAAGTGCATTAGTCCCACTTTGCAAGGACTTTGTGAAATAGGAAAAAGGCTAACTGTAGCCTTTATTAGAGGCGATAGCTTAGTCCCATTTGATTGGATGAAACACATTCAGCGTTCCTCTTTTTAATCCATAAAATCTATGTTGTCATCACAGACTGTAAAATAAAAATCCCAGTTTTCCCAGCTGTAACTGAAATGCAGATTACAAGCCTGATGAATCTTAGGCCTGTGCAGCAACACCAGTACTACTATGTTATCTGCCCATGTGCTCAAGTTATAAATAGCACATTCAAAAGTTTGTGTGAACTGTCTGGCCATGAAGAAACACCGTTCAGTAAAAGTTTCTGTAAAGGCACAGTGAGAACAGTTGTGACATCTTTTGGTAAAAATAATTGATAGCAGCTTTTTCAAATGTCTAGAGCACTGTTTTTCTACCCATGTCTTAAAGGCACACTGCCCTGCATGTTTCCCAAATACAGGTTTCCCAATACTTTTAAAGTAACACAGTCATGACTTACCCCGCGGACATCCCAGTAAGCCAGTAACATGGTCATCTTGATTCCTTTTTTTTTTTTTTGAGTGCGGCTCAGAGTAAAGTAAGTTCTGGTGGTGGTGCTGCTGCAAAAGATTGCTTGGCAGTGAAAAGGAGAAGAGAAAAAAACAAAGTCTTTTATATCCTGTGATCCAGCAGGAGGAAGAGGTGGGAGGGGTGGTAATCGATAGGCAGCTGTGTACATACACCGTAAAGTTATGAAATTAAGAGAAAGTGCTGAGTCATGGCGATGACCTAGTTAAACTTGCCAAACAAAAAACGTGCATAAAAACATGATCCCTTCTCGGATTTTTATATCAAAATGAAATTTAGGGGTTTGTTAATTAGTTAGTTTGGAGGTCTGAAATATGAATGGATGGTTAAACTAAATCAACATTATTGAAAAAGAAGCAGAGAAACAGTGAAGGAAGAAGCATTCAGAGGAACTAGAGTGAAGTTATGACACCGGGTGTACTGGGGGTTTCTTTTTAAAACCTCAATCAGTCTGAAAAAACTAGGATTTTTGTCCTTTTTGAATTTTTTTAAAACTTTGTTTTGTAATAACCTGGAGGGTTGAGTGACAAGGAAAATCAAGGTCATACTTGATTGTAGATCACATCAGATTTGATAAAATGAGTGCTCTTGATAAGGCAAGCAAGCTCAGTTTGACTGTCTGAGCATATATATTTTTTCTTATAAAAGAGATATGGACATTTTATGGCCATACTACGTGACTCAGCATAGTTGTAAAAATTGTGCTTAGTCACAGTTTGCTTGCCTAATGCTGAACACTGTCAAACAAAGTAAAGCAAATAATTATTCATTTCAATTTCTAAATGTTGAAACAATTTGACCAACAAAGTCACCAGTTCAAGTATGGTGTGTCTTTCCTTTTTTATTAGTTTATTTGGAGAAGACAGTGCACATTAATAAACACTCAGTACAGTGACTTTGTGCAAATGCACCAGATTTAGCCATAGCTACTCTCCATCTGTAGTCCTCATACATTTGAGACAACAATAAAAAGTACAGACATTGACATAGAAAATATAGTATTTACAGCCAACCATGCAATTTTAATCAATTCCCTAAACAGTCAGGTCTACAAATGATCATATGATTGGCTTTCCACCATTTTTTGAGTTCTTTTTAAAAACAGTGAAGGTGGAAGACTCTTGAATTATAATTGGTACTATTCCAAGTTGTGTACCCTTTCACAGAGATTGTATTTTGTCTCATAGTGGTTCTTCTGAATGGAACCTCACAGTCTTCTGCGTCTGATCTGATTCTAAGAAAACTGTCTTTTTGTTTAATAAATGTTTATTGAAATGACTTTTCTTGTAAAGTGTCTTGAGATGACATCTGTTGTGAATCGGCGCTATATAAATAAAGTGAATTGAATTTTTTTTTAATTCCTCCAAAGGGGATGGGCCAAACCATGAAGGGATTTGTAGACAATGCAATCATGTGAAAAACTTTAGAAGTTTTCAAAACTCAAAAGATTATATTTATCTAAAATTGGACAATGGTGAGATAAGTAGGTTTTTTTGCAAAAACTTTAATGGCTTTTTATATAGTTCTTCTATAGGTTTTAGGCAGCGATACCAGCAAATGACCATACAGTAAAACTACTCGATATGCGAAAGGATCATACAGTGAAGAAAAGATTTTGGAGCGGTAGAGGGGATGAAAGGCCTGATATGTTTTAAATTTTGGAGGTGGAACTTTATAGTGTTTACAACGTTTTTGTAAAATTTTGAAGGTTAGATTTGAGTCCTCCAAGGTACTTGAAATAAGACACCAGTTCAAGTACCTCTCCATCTATAGAGACTGTGAGGTTGTGAGTTGTGTAATGTAAAACTCGTTTTCAATTATTTCATGCTTGTTGTCACCCATAAGTAAAATACTTTTTCTGGTGCTTTATTCAGAATAATTATATTTTTGGAAAAAAATGGTTGAATCTATGTGGTTACAGCCAGTTAGAGCAGGTTACAGGGTCACTCAACCTGCACAACATGGCACAATCTTTCTAGGTTTCCTCCTCATCTTCCAAGAATTTTAAAGCTACTCAGCAGACTTTTTTGTAAAACTTGTTGTTCCTGCTAGAATAACATGTCATTCACTCTTTTTCATTTATTTTGTTGTAAATCACTGCTTCAGATAAAATCTGCCCTCCTAAAAACAAGCTGCCTTGCAGACAAGCCTATATCACATAAAATATGTCACGTAAAGCAGCTGATCATTTAGAGCATGCTCATTTATTTTTTTCTTGCTTATTTTTCTCTTATTTAAAATGTTTTTATGTATAATGTATAGTTTCACAGAATAACGACCTAAACAAGACTATGGTGTTTATTAAACCATCTGATCCACTTGATTAGTGTACTTCTTGTGATGTCATTCACCCTGGTAGACACAAAGCAGAGCCAGTAATGTGAAGTCCAGCTTTTGAAATCTATACTTCATTACCCTGCTGTTTTTAATTGTCAATGTGCTTTTGTTGGTTAAAAAAATCACTATGGTTACTAACATTAAAACAAAACCATAAAAGATGCAAAAATAATTATGTTACAAGTTGAATCAGTGTGTTTTCGTCATGATGAACATTAGATTTCTGTAATGACAACATTGATTTTCTGCATCTGTCTTTGCTACTGGCGGGGCACACCCTGGACAGGTCGCCAGTCCATCACAGAAACATAAACTAAACAGAACTAAATGAGGTTGTTTTTCTTATTCCGATTGCCTTCACCAGCCGTTATATATTTATATAAAAGAGAAGTGTACTCCAACATAAATAATATCTATTTTTAATGGACACAAATGGCAATAACATTCCACAAAGGACACATAAACAATTCTCAAAAAATAATTTTTTATCTGGATTCTAAATAGCCCCACTGATGTCACCAGGATCTATAAGGCAGGAGTTTTTAAAACAACTTTCAACTTTGTCAACTTTCAGCTTGTTAATAATTTATTTGTATATCTCCCACTTCTGTATGTGTGCAAGAAGGATAAACTGAAGGAACAGATCACCGTGCACAGACAGACATGTATTCAGTTATGTTTCAGTAAAGAGCACATGGTGGTGAACAAAGGTCAAACCGTCAGCAGATACAGAGTCGTAAAGCTAGTATAATCTGTTACTACAAAAGTGTAGTATCACTCTACCCTAGAAGCAAATATTGACGTGCCCTCATGCAACCTTTCTGAATCACTATTAAGGTATATAACAGAATATTGCGGGTAAATAAGGAGGGAGATTTTTTTTCTTTGGTAAAAATTGAAGCTTGATATTCTAACATGTTTCTGTGTTTTAATAATTGGCTCTCTAATTTTATTTATGTTGGTTGGTACAATTTTTTGTTTGTGTAACATGTCTGGTAAATGATTTATAGAACCGTTCGTCTTCCTGGCCTTTTCTGCTACAAAAAAAAGCTTGGTTAAAAAACATTTCTTGTGCTTTACTCTGGACATTCTTTATATTTACTGGGTATTTGTGAACTATTTATTGTATTTTATAGTAACTACATTTAACAGAAGTTATGGTGAGTGATGTTAAGGGTATCTATGGATGGAAGTGCAAAAAAGAGAAATATACAAATAAATGAAGATGATGTGGGAGATAACTTCTCTTATTTGTTAGAAAGCCATATTGCTATAGTTGCTCATTGGCAAAAATAAAAACACTGACTATATAAAACGGACTGAACACACAATCTCAAATGTAAAGCCAGCAATTAAGCTTAAAGTGCAATAATTCTGCCGGCTCCAACGCAATAGATAGAAGCCAAATGGTGGGAGATGCTTCCATGCTGGAGCCTATTCCAACTTCAAAACAGAGCTAATATGGAGGCAAACAACCATGCAGACACACCTACATGTGGTTTGGTGTCACCAATAAATCTGACATGCACATTTTTGGACAAGAGAATTTGGAGAGTACTCCACAAGGACAACATGCAAACTACAAAGAGAACCTGCAGCCAAGATTTGTATTGCCAACCTTTAACTATGCGGCATGTGCCAAAGATGCAGCCTCTTAAATTTCTTTTTTTAAATGGATTTCTGGTTTTCAAGACATCAGGATCTAATTTGTTTCCCAGAATCACTATCTAGCTACAGCTTTTGCTACAAGTATTGGGATGTAATGTTGTAGGGTCCAAATTTGTTAGTAAATTGAACCTCAAGAAGCATATCTGATGTTCTCATGTTACACACTCAAACCTCAGTGGATTCTGTTGGACATGATAGACCAACAAATTAGAGCATACTTGTGCAAGGAAAAATGTTGTTTTAAAAATATTTTTTTTAACAAATACCAAATCTGAAAATGGTGACGAGCATTTGGATTCAGCCCCATTTACTCTTATCCCCCTATATAAAATCCTTCTGAACGCAACTTGTTCTTAGTTAACTGAGTCCACCTGTGACTAATTTAAACTACAAATACAGCTGCTGTGTGAATAGGCTTGTTGTAGACCATTAGTGAACAGCATGAACCCAACACAGCACATCTCCTTGATCCCATCAATTCCCATGATGCAACATGGTGGTGAAAGCATCATGTAGTGGGGATGCTTTTCTTCAGTGGGGACAGGAAAGCTGGTTAGAGTTGATGGGAAGGTAAATATGTGGCTATACTGGAAGAAAACCTGTTGGGACTGGGGCAGAACTCCACCTTCCAGGAGGACAACAAACACCGTGAACTACAATGGAGTGGTTTAAATTCAATCATATTTATGTTTTAGAATGGCTAGTCAAAGTCCAGACCTAAATCCAATTGTGAATCTTTGGCAAAACTTGACAATTAATGTTCACTGGTGCTCTTCAGCTAATCTGACTGAGCTGGGGCTGGACAATGGTGCCTAATACACCAAACGACCTGTGCTGTTAATTGCAGCAAAAGGTCTTCATAATGAGGATCCAAGATGGCCGCGGGTATGATGGTCACTTGATGGCCGAGCTCCCTCATCGCCGCAGCTATTTTACATGTTTTGAGTCCGTTTCAAGTACTGTATTAACCTTATTTGTAGAGCACAGCCCCCTCAAATAATACTAATTTTATTGAGATGAGGATCAAGAAAAACACAGCGGGGGCAACGCTACAGCAGACGCTGTTGAAGGCTAACACTAATGCTAGCTCCAAGGCTCTCCAGGCGACAGCATCGGCTGAAGATACGACCACTGAACCGGACGCCCGAATAACGCAGCTTTTAGAGAAACTGGCTGGTGACCAGACGAAAATATTGGAGGATCAAGTGAAGAATTTTGCCGACACCCGGAATCAACTGGTGGAAACGAGAAGAGTGCTCACCGCCTTTGACGAGAAGCTACCTGAGGTGCTAACACGGGTAAACAGTACAGAAGCTCGTCTGGATGCTTTGGAGGAAAGTGAGAGGCAGCGCAGAGGCTCTCCACCGGCAACAGTGTCTGGTATTGAAACCATAACTATGAGAGTGGCGGAATTAGAAGACAGAGAAAGGCGTCTGAATTTACGTATATTTGGGTTTCCCCAAGGAAATGAGGAAGTGACTGAGAAGACCAATGATCAATTAGTGGGAGCAGATGCAGGTGAGAGGGCGAGAGCAGGTGGAAGTAATCAACTGAGATAGGAGGTAAAAAGGCTGGGAGACAGAAGACTCTTAAGAAACTAAAGATAATAAGTCTGGAAGGGAATCTAAGGAAACACTGGTAAACAGAAGGAGGAATTAAATATAACAACTAACTGGGACTAATGAAGGATAAGTATTAATAGGAACTTGGGGAAAATAAAGAGATTAACACAAACAAGGCAACCAAACACAAGACCACCAGAGGGAGACAAAGAATAACTAAAACATAATATAACTAAAGAAGGAAAACTAACAAAACACAAACACCCAGGAACCATGACAGACACACTTCATCGAATATCTTTGTATGCTGATGACATCTTGCTATATATAAATAACCCATTCAATTGCATGTCTTATATTTTAGCTATTTTTGAGCGATATGGTGAAATCTCTGGTTTCAGAATAAATGGGCAAAAATCAGCTCTTCTATGGTTATATCATGCCCCAGATGCCTTGCAGACCCCTTCATTGGTCCCAGTGGTTAATCACTTTACATATTTGGGTATTGAGATCTTTCCATCAATTTCAGATATTATAAAATATAATTTTGATAAATCACTAACCAAAATAATCTCAGATCTGGAAAGGTGGTCAAAATATAAAAATTATCTTAGGAGCCGTGTTTCAGTGATTAAAATGAGTTTACTGCCCAAAGTGAACTTTATTAGCTCAATGTTGCCACTTTCTCCACCCCCGCAATATTGGGCTAAGCTACAGTCGGCTGTAGCTAAATATGTGTGGAATAATAAACGACCTCGTATTGGGCTTCAGACAATGCAGCGTGAAAGGAAGGATGGAGGTTTGTCCCTCCCAGACTTTAAACTTTATAACTGGGCCTTTACGCTTCGACCTCTGAGGGTGTGGTTTCAAACAGGCTCGGATGTGTCTTGGCGGACGTTGGAAGAAAGTTTGAATAATCCCTTGTCTCTCCACCAATTCTTAAATCTCTACCCTTTTGGTTCCCGTAAGGATACATATGGCTGTATTATTGCCCGCTTACTTAAGGTTTGGGAAAGTGCTGGGAAGCTTTGTGGCGGACTCTTTCCCTGGGATCCTGCGATCCCACTTTTTGGCAACAAAAGATTATAAATAGACAAACAGCCGCTTAGGTTCGCAGTTTGGGAGGAGAGAGGGATATCTGTTTTTGGGAATATATTTGGAGACAATGGCCTACTGTCTTTTGCTGATTTATGCACCAAATTCAATCTACCGCAAACAACGTTCTATTTTTACTTACAACTACAGTCTGTTCTCAAAGCGCTTGACGCCCCTCTGCAGAGCCCCATAGCTCCCTTACCGATTAAGAAATTGTCTGTGCCAACGAAGCTTGGTGGCCATGTCTCCAAACTGTATAAACATTTATTATATTTATTATATTCCCTTTATAGACCCCTGGCATTGGACTATGTATGGAAGGCAGATTTTGGGGATCTTGGCCCTGATTTAGACTGGGACAGGGTGTGGGAAAGTGTCAGTCTGTCCTCCAGAAATCCTGATCAACAAATTCATTATAATTATATTAATCGGCTTTATCTTACTCCCAAGAAACTATGCAATGAAAATCCTTAGCGATCCTAATTGCAAATTGTGTAGTCTGAATAAAAAGGGGAACCTTTAGACATATGTTTTGGGAGTGCCCCCCAGTTATGGCTTTCTGGAGGCAGATTGCAAGCAATTTGTCGGTTATGCTGGACTTCCCTGTACCTTGCTCACCGGGTGCACTTTTCTTGAATAATTTTTCACAATTCAAGCTGAAAGTAACCACACAGAGCATCCTGCTGGCTGGGCTTACAGCAGCAAAGAAAATGGTGGCCACACGCTGGAAGCCAGCACACTGCCTGTCTATCTGCGCCTGGACATTATTGTTCCTGGATATAGCATACTTGGACATCTCAGTAGCACGGGTACAGAGGGCCAAGAGTGTCGCAATTGAGGAAAAACTGTATCATATGATTTTCATTCACTATCCAAGGCTCTGGACTGATGGGGGGGGGTTGTGATTGTTGGTTATTTGGATATTTCTTTCTGGTTATCCTGTACATTTACTAAAATAAGCTATGTGCAATTTGTTACTGTTAATCAACTTTCTGTTAAAAGAAAATAAAAAGTTGATCACAAAAAAAAAAGGTCTTCATAATCATCTTTCATCTTGTGTTGGTCAAACACAAAAAATCCCGATTAAATACATTGATCTTTGTTTTTGTAATGTAAAAAGGTGAAAGGGTTCAAGAGTGTAAATACTTTCACAAGGTACTAGTTCTAAAATAAAACCCTATTAAACTCTAAAACCCAGTGATATTGTTTTATATTTAGATCACTGCATCTTTGACCATTCAAGTTTTTCTATTCAATAAAAATAATAGTGGTAATGTTTGATTTTTTTTCGGTGCTCTGACCTGTACAGTTTCAGGAATGGAAAATGTATCTACCTATTCACATCTTTAATTCCTGTATAGTATGTGTGTTGTAGCTGGAGCAGTGGCTCTAGGTTTACAGGAAACAATCAAGAAAAGTACAATATGTTGTGGTAAAAATATTTTAGTTTACAGAGTCTGTGGAAATTATTTAGTTTAATTAGCAAAAAAAACTTTATTAAACTCCCATGAAAAGTAAACAATAACTCCATGCTCCTGATCCTAACTACAGCTCTGTTAAATCTATTAATTTTAATGTGTTGCCTAAATAATTTTTCTTTTCACAGCCAATCTTGGATCCTGCTTATTCATGATCTTTTTGTAAATGTGCAAGACTTGGTACAGCAGTTACAAACATTGGACATAAATGGAGACAGAACATGGTAACAGCCTATGATACTCTAAGAAGGAAATAGTCAAGGGGATGTTTTTGAAACATCATAAATGAAACAAACGACTCCAGGAAACTATAGGGAGAAAACCTAATGATGTACAGATTTTAATTTCTGATGTTAGCAGCTCATAAACATCCCATATGGAAGGTATTTATTTTCTTTCACAAGTGTGATATTTTTCTATGCGACGTCCCTATGTGAAATCGTGGACTGTGTTGAGCTGTCTGTGCTTCATGTTCACTTCTCTGCCTGCACCACTCCCATACACAGAGCCCCTTCCTCCTCTATGGTCTCTAGCTCATCTGTGCGAATGGCCTGTGTGATCAAATTCAGCTCCTCGCACATGGTCTCGTAGCGGTACGCCACACGGATGTCGGGGACGTTGGTGCGCCTGATGTCGTTACTCTCCTGTCCCTCTTTGATGTAGTCTGGACCAAGCCAGTAACTCTTCACCTAATGGGGACAGAGGGAGATCAAACTGTCTGCAGAACAATAGACTGTTTTATAACAGTGAAGCAAGTTAATATGTAATGTGCTATCAAGATGAACACTACCTTGTGAGAGAATCCACTCATTAAGACACTGTTCCTGGATAACTCACACATGTCACAGGAGCTCAGTTTCCACACCTGAGCAGCAATGCTGTACTCTTCCATCAAGGGCTCCTGCACAAAATAAACACATGCACTTAAATCAATGCTAATACACTTAGAGGCCGTTTCCCCAACAGGATGTAAATTTAACCAACTGTATGTTTCCAGCTAAATTAATTTATCTTGTTTAGAATAAGTTACTTTTAAAAGGCCGACCACACTTTATACACTTTGTCTGTGTTTTACTACTATTTTTATTTTACCCCTTAATCATGTAAAGCACCTTGAATTACCTTGTTGTTGAGCGTGTGCTATGCAAATAAAATTGCCTTGCCTACACTTGGCAGACTAGAGTATTTTATTGACATTTTTATGTGATAGACCAACACGAAATAATGCAGAATTATGAGGTGGAAGTAAAATGTTATTTTTTTTTTTTTTTTTTTACAAATAAAAATCTGATAAGTGCAGAGTGTACTTGTATTTACCCAACCTTTACTCTTGTAATCTTAAATAAAGTTCAATGCAACTAGTTACCTTCAAAAGTCACCTAATTTGTAGAGAAAGTTACCAGGGAACTAGCCAAGAGCCTATGGAGCTACAACTTTGGAGGAGCTACAGAGGTCCATAGCTCAGGTGGGAGACTCTGTGGACACGACTACTATTAGCTGTGCATTCCAAAAAATTGTTTTGATGGACGAGTAGCTACAAAAACTGTAACCATACAGCCATAACTGAATGGTGCAGAGCAAGTATCTCCAACTCCGGTCCTCAAAAGCTACTATACTGCAATTTTAGATGCACCCCTGCTCCAACACAACTGAATCAAATAAATAATGTTGGCTTATGCAGAACTTGGTGACATGGTGAGATGGTCATTTTTTTCTTTTATTCAGGTCTTTTGGAGAAGGGATACATCCAAAAGTTGCTGGACAGTAGCTCTGGAGGACTGGAGTTGATGGAGACCCCTGGTTTAGATCAAAACAGGAGTGTAAGAATAGTGCAGTCAAAGTCCAGATCTAAATCCAAGAGAGAGTCTGTAGCAACAGTTGATGTTCACACAAGAATGGGGGAAAAAGATCAGTCTAGAGATATGCAAAGCTGGTAGACACACTTCAAAACATGTATATGTGGGATGACAATGAAAGGTGGTTCCACAAAGTACTACGTAAGGGAACTGAATACTAATGTGTGACACACATAATCAGAAATGTATTTTTTTTTAAACCCTGTATTATTTACCTTTCAACTTCACAATTGCTATGTGCCCTACTTTGTGTGGGTCTGTCACATCAAATCCAAAAAATGATGTGGATTTAATGTGACGAAGTGAGAAAAAGAAATACTTTTGCCAAGCACTGTAAATGAAAGCAAAATGAAAATTGATTGAAAAATGATCCTTTAGTTAAATATATATTTCAGTTTCATTCAGTTTATTTTTAGGGCAGGACACCTCTGAGGGCTAAACCAGTGTGCTAAGTGGTTCAAAGTGTTTTTAAGAGGTAATATTGTTTAACTATAGCATATTGATTAACTTTACTGGATGCAATGATTAACTTGTTTTGTCTTGTGGCCTTCATACATTTATACTGAGATCCAACAGCTTTCAATTAGGCAGGATAAGCATATCTACTCCTTTAAAAATGATTTTAATTCTTATTTAAATGCTGGTTTTTAAAAACCTTTTCAAAGTTGTCGAGGAAGGCCACTGCTAAAGGTTCTACTGAAACGCAGACTTCATTAGCGAGTTGCTAAGGCTTGTCTAACCTTAGTAAAGTGAAACTGCAGAGGATCGTCTGTTGACAGAGAGACCATGAGCCCTCGGGACAGGTACTCTGGCAGAGGGTTGCGATGGTAGCTGAGGAACAGGCTGTTATTGCTGAGAGGAGACATGGCGATGCCGATCTGAGCCAAATAATACAGGTACTGCAACACAGGAGCCTGGAGAACAAAGAGGGACATGATGTTGTAACATGCACATGGTGTATTCCTTATTTCCCAAGAGAGATTTAAAGAAGTGAAATCTGTCAGTTTGCCCCAGGGCAGCTGTGGCTACAATGTTGTAGCTTGCCACCATCAGCGTGTGAATGTGTGCGTGAATGACTGAATGAAGGTCAGTCAGGGTGCTGCGAGGAGATGAGCTGCTGCTGAGATCTCGCGAGAGCTGTGCGTAAGTAATATGGCGGTAAACTGGTAAAACAAACAAACTCGGGTAAAAACAAACCATAACATTCGAGCCAAATATAGCAAACATTTCATCATAATAACCATTATTTTGTATTTCTCCATAAAACAAACTGGACGAGGAAACCTTGCACAGCCTGGAAAGCTACTTGGACGAGTCCTTTGACAACATTGTTATGGGCAAGCCACAAAAATCCACCTCTGCTATGCCGACAAGCACACCATCACAAAAACGCACCCGTTCTGAGGCCAGCACCTCCACCATCTCGCCAGATAAAAGCTACAGCGATGTCCTGGACTCAATAGATAAGAAGCTAACCAGCCTAGACGCCAGTCTGGCCCGGGGGGGGGGGGGGGGGGATGTATTACAGCGGTTGTATGAGCTGCGAGAGGAGGTGAAGTGGTTTTTGACATAAATCAAATCAGATCTGGTGAAGCATCTGAATGACACTATATGTGGCTTGCATCTCTGTCCTATTTGATCTATATTTGACCGCTTGAATGGCCTTAAACTGTCTTTGCAAGGCCGCGAAACTCATATTTTGCTCCTTGCAGACAAAGTGCACGCCTTCACAAAAAAACTAAACCTCTGGCATTAGTGGAGGGAACTGCAACATGATCCCCAGCCTTGTAGACTTTATCACTGTTGCAGGCACGTCACACGATTTCTCCTCTCTATTTCAATCAGGATCTGAGTGCCTGTCGGCAATGAGTAAACAATTTGCGACGTACTTTAAAGAGTATTATCGCTCTTTAGCGTGGGTTCAAGATCCGTTTGTGTGCACAGCTAACGAGCTGTCAATTTAGGGTGACCAACCGTCCTCTTTTCCCCGGACATGTCCACTTTTCATGTGCTGTCCAGGGCATCCGGGAGGATTCATAGACTGATGAAAATGTCCGGGTCTTTATTGTTTTTCATAGGCCCATACTTAAACTGACTGGTGTGATGCATGCAGAATGGCAGCCTTTCTCTCATGTAACGTCCTCCCGAGCTGGTTATGATCCGTTTATTGACGCCACAGACAGCAGAGTGTGTTTGCCGAGCTGCTCCGCACTGCATGCATTGCGCAACGCACCGCGTTATCCTGCATTGCGCAACGCAATTGCAGCGCTGAGTTACTGCTGTTTACAAGAAGTCAAAGCACAAGCTTCATGCACAAACCACCAAAGATATACCGTCCAGTCGCAACAAATGAGTGGCGGAGTGCGCCATTCACATAGTGTTTCTGTGTGTGACTAAAGTGGCAAATAACCAATAGATCATATGGACACAAAATCTATAAAAAGGCTGATCAAAGTGAGAGTTGATCTATAAACTGACTGTGGAGGATGAAGATGCAAACTAAACAGAGTAAGCACTTTTTTATTTTGTTTTTGAGTCTGCAGCTGTTTACTTTTATTACAGTGAAAAGAAAATAATACTTGTTTTTTCAGAAGATTATTTCAGATTTCTCTTCAGTTTTTGTCCAGTGCAATTTAAAAAGTAAACTAATATTGTTGCTGGTAACTTTTTTTAATTCAGAAGAGTAGTTATTTCTATTATAATTTATTTCCAGAGATTATAAAATAATTTTCTTCTTTTGAAGTTTGTTGAAGTTTGTTATTTAACTGAACCTTTCTAACCACATTGAGAATGCACACTTTAAATATGTTAAAATCAAAAGTCTTGGCCAAGTCCTGAAAGTGTTTCAGTACTGTGCCAGATGGCCTCTTTTTTGGAAATCTAAATATGGTCACTCTATATATGCAGGAGCAGCTTATTGAGCTGAAGAGTGACAGTAGACTGAAGGAACTCTTTAGCTCCTGCCCTCTTTCGTCATTCTGGGCACCATTGATGCAGGAATAATCTCAACTCTGTGACGAAGATTCTCCTTCCTTTCACGTCGACATATTTGTGGGGCAGGATTCTCATAAATGACTGCACTCAAAATAAAATACTGCAATCGTGCACAAATCGAGGATGACTGCTGGGGCCCCAACTGCAATGAACCAGCTTTGGGGGGGGGGGGGGCAACAACAGGTAGCATCGCTTGCTGCAGAAAACCAAACGCTGAGAGACAGTGTAAAGAAACTCACCGAGGGGATGATGCAGCGGTCCGGAGAATTACCTGGACATTTTGTTGTTATGAAGTTCATTATTTCAATTATCAATAAAGTATTAAAAAAAAAACTCCTCCCTGCTTGTTTGCTTGTGTATACCCCTCTTCAAAAATTCAAAAACTGTAAATAAAACCCAAATATTCAACTTCCCCTATAGTGTACCATCCTTTAACCCTAAAATACATGGGACAGGTTTGAAAATCACACCAGCAGCCCAAAGATCATGCATTGTTCTATAAAAAAATGTTTATGCCACACATAAATCTCTAAAATAGCAGGGCATCTTTTGGAAATGGAGATTTGAAGGTTGCCACAGTATGCACCTCCTCTATTTTTAACGCAACAATTGTCCCATAGAGCTGGATTCACACCAGTAGCTCATAAAGAAAGTTGAATTTTATAGAAAATCTTACATCATTCATAGCAATCTTGTTATTATTATAACTTGCTAATTCTGTGATATAGCAGGGGATACATTTCTCGGCAGGGCAAATTATGAGGTTGCCAAAAAATGCATCCCCCCTCTTTTGAACTCAAAAATTATGCTATAGAGCTTGAATTCACACCAGTAGCTCATATAGAAAGTTGAATTATATTGAAAATGGTAAATCATATAATATAACTATTTCTTTCTCTCTCACCCTCACCCTTAACACGTTCGCTACTTTCTTCTATTTTTCTCTTTCTTTTATCTCGGCTTTTGGATTTTCAATCAGGCAACCCAAGCACAAACTAATAATGCACCTGTGTTTATCTGTTTCTGTGGTGATATGGACTTTACAACTTTTGTCTCAAAACTATGGCTACTCTAAGGTTTGTCATGGAGCTGGCACCAGAGAGAAAAGAGTTAAGATTTTTAACCAGCTTAAAAGATTGAAGGCAGATGTCATCTTAAAATTGCATATAGCCCCTTTAATAAAGAAAAAACAACTATATATGCTATTAAAGATCAGACCGGGAATACAGTATATGATCCCGGAAGAATAAACAACACCTTTAAAGAATTTTACAAGGCTTTATACTCACCAGAGATAAACCCATCAGATCATGAAATTGAATTTCTTTTTGATAACATAACACTACCTAAATTATCTGATAGTCAAGCGATGGCCCTGGATTCACCACTAACAGCGGCTGAACTCCAGGAGGCCCTCCAAAGCATTCCCAATAAAAAGGCCCCAGGCCCAGATGGATTTCCAGCAGAGTTCTATAAACAATTCTGGAATATTCTGGCACCAACATTCCACAGAATGCTGCAGGAAACCAAGGAAAAAAGCAGACTTCCACCAAATATGAATTCTGCCTACATTAGTCTTCTACTAAAATCAGGTAAAGACCCTTTGTTTCCTACCAGCTATCGTCCCATATTCCTCATTAATGTTGATCTTAAAATAATCTGCAAAGCCCTCGCAAAAAGGATAGAGAAAGTAACCCCTCTTATAATACAATCTGATCAAACTGGTTTTATTAAAGGGAGACATTCATCCACAGATTTACGTAGATTAATAGATTTAATAGATTTTTCTTACTGTAAAAACATTCAAACTAATATATTATCTCTAGATGCAGAAAAAGCATTTGATAGAGTTAACTGGAAATTCTTATTTGCAACCTTACATAAATCTGGCTTTGGACATTCTTTATAAACTGGTTGAAAATATTATACAGTTCACCAACAGCATGTTTTAGGACTAATAACCAAACATCATCTAGGTTTTATCTTAAGAGAGGTACCAGGCAGGGATGTCCTCTCTCTCCCTCCCTGTTTGCTATTTTTATTAAACCACTAGCTGCAGCAATCGGGCAAACTCACAATATTAAAGGCATAAAATGCAATAACATAGAACATAAAATCAGTCTTTATGCAGATGATGTATTACTTTTTCTCCAGCATTCACAAACCTCTTTCTCTCAGGTAATCGGGTTGATAAACTCTTACTCAAACGTTTCAGATTATTCTATAAATTGGTTAAAA
Source organism: Valencia hispanica (assembly GCA_963556495.2). Taxonomy (NCBI): domain Eukaryota; kingdom Metazoa; phylum Chordata; class Actinopteri; order Cyprinodontiformes; family Valenciidae; genus Valencia; species Valencia hispanica. Next base: position 25,697,676 of record OY747709.1, read on the forward strand.
TCTACAGTTCTTCCAATCAATTGTTCTGTCCAGAATCCAACTAATACACAACTGCAGTCAGGGATTATTACTTATTTAGGTATCAATGTCTCACCAAGACTGGCAGATTTAATAAAGCTAAACTACATCCCGCTTTTAAAAAAAAGTGGAAGATGATCTTGCTAGATGGAAATCCCTACCCATATCACTTATGGGAAGGGTTGCTTCAATAAAAATGATGGTTTTGCCTAGAATCAACTACTTATTCACAATGATCCCAAGTAAACCATCACTAGACTGGTTTAGATCTCTGGATTCTTCTGTCTCTAAATTTCTTTGCAAAGATAAACCCCCACTTATCAGCTTAAAAACACTGCAGAAGACCAAAGAAAAAGGAGGTCTAGATCTACCAAACTTCCACCATTATTTCTTAGCCAACAGGCTCCAATACATCTCAAGATTGTTAAAACATAGCTACCTAGATGAGTCCTGGATAGACGTAGAACAGACACTATGCAATAAGATAAAACTTTCAGACCTACCATTTATTAGCTCAAATATAAAACAACATGAATGCTTTAAAAGCATAAATATCAGCTCCTCTCTGACAGCATGGCGGGAGTTTCTAAAAATTACAGAGTCCACAATAATCCCATGCAGACGTACACCCATCTGGAATATCCCCGACAGCTTGCAAAAATAAATGTATGATAAGTTTCCCAGTCTGGAGGTGCAACGGAATTGAATACCTGGAACATATATTTGAAGGAACAGACTTTATCCCATTTAATACATTAATTACACAATATGGAATTGATAAAACCAAATTCTTAGAATATCAACAAATTAAATCTATTATTAAAGGTAAATTTAGGCTCAATACAGTTGAATTACAAATTCCAGCAAGAGTTTTAGATTTTCTTAATCTCAACCCCCCCAAATTGCTGTCTAAAATATACAAAACTTTATGTACATTAGATGAATCAAATAGCCATCCCTATTTCAAAATGGGAGGTGGATTTATCCGCCAGCTTTGACCAAAACGTCTGGTCTCAGATATGTTTAAGAACCTTTAAAATAACAAAAAAATCCTAATTTGCAATTAATGAAATACAAAATCCTTCATAGAGTACACTATACAGGTCAACGAATGTTTAGGATGGGTTTTACGTCATCTAATACCTGCTTACAATGCACAAGCAATATACCAGATACTTATATTCATGTGCTTTGGTTCTGTCCACCTGTTAAGAAATTTTGGTGCCAGATATGTGAGGACTTATCAAAGTGTCTGAAATGTAACATTCCACCATCTCCCTCAGTTTGCCTGTTAGGAGATTTAAATGATGTCACCATGGACACAAAGTCAGTTCTAATGGTTCACATTGCCTTATGCATCGCTAAGAAAACTATCCTCCTGAACTGGAAAAATAAAAAGGTTCTTAATATTGATCAGTATAGAAATCTCTTGTTGGACCATATTGGTCTTGAGATGGCCTCTGGCTCCATATCCGATCAATCTCTCTGGGCTCCTTTGATCGGCTCCATCACCTAGTAGGGGTGGGGGGCACTTGGTCTTGTCGTTTGGGATACTGTGGCTGATAAAGGGGTTTTTGGGGTTGGAGGCGTCTGGGGGGTATCCCTGGGGCTGGGTTCACTGGGCGCTGGACATCGTGGCCCCAACCTGGGGTTGGGCTTTGGGTGGTAACTCCTGATGGCTGCATACGGTGCCTTAGGGGGGTTGCACTGACGGACATGGGTTACTGGCCTGGTGGCCGTGCTGCGCCTGGGTAGGGTCTGGCATTTCTGGGCCTGATCAGTCCTTTTTCGCACTGGACTTAGCTCCTGGGTCTTGGTCTTTGTGAGGTGCTGGGCGCTGGGGTCGGGCGTTTGGCCGGGTTCGGTCGGACTTGCGGGTTGACTGGCCGGGTAGTGGGCGTGCAGGGCAGGTGGGTGGGGCGCTGGGTTTAGTCGCCTGCCGGGCCATTGAGCAGCAGTGGTCGCTCCACAAGAGAATGTGGCTGGTGGATGTCGGCCTGGTGGGTCGACAGCCCGGTTTGCTCCTGGTCTGGGCAGGTACGTCGCCGGGGTTTGGGCTGCGGGGACCTCCGATGCGCAGGAGGCGCTGGGGGCCTCCTTTGCTGGCAGGGAGGCTATTGCTAACTAGCGACAGGTGCTCTCCCCCTACGAGGGCACTTGGACAGGGGGGGAGGGGTGTGCTGGAGGGGGGGCGAACTCAACCTGGGTGTCTAGTGTCTTTTGTGTTCTGATAGTAGAGCGAATGTCAGGGTGGGTTTAGTTCTCCTTCTGGGATGGGGCTGGGGGGACTGCCTTGGGGTCCGTGGGGCTTGGTGGTGCTGTGGCCGTGGGCCCCGGGTTGAACGTGCCATGGCCTCCCTCCCCTGGTGGATCACGGTGAACAGCGGTGCCTATTGGGGTCAGTGGGGGAGCTGGCTCCCTGGGAAAACATTTTGTCTCCCAGTCCTTCCCTCCCCATCCCCAAACACCTCTGTCCACTCACTCCATCAATTTACCACTCATATAGGGTCTTGGGGCATGGGCACATCACTGGGGTGCGAGGAGGGGTTTCCCTCCTTGCTATCCCGTGGCGTCCTGGGTCCCAATTTTAATATACAACTTAGACACTCCCACTTATAACATTTTCATGCATCACACATGTAGGGACTTTGGGGTGGGCACACTTTTCGTCATCCAGTGGGGGAGCGGTTCAATCAGCTTCACCTCTGGTGCCGGTGCCCACTGTTAAACCACATATAGACACTGAGGGCTCGGGGTGGGGGTTGTGTGGCTGCCTTCCCCACATCCCACCCCTCTGTTTTAAATGCACATTATAACAACACGCATGAACACCATACTCGAGCGGGAGGATAGAGGCTAGGGGTCTTCTCACACCCCTGTTCGCTACGGGCCATCAGGGGTTGGGGTCCGGAGGAGGAACAGGTGGTCTGGTTGGGGTCCTGGGCTGTCGGGCTGCTTCGCCACTGTGGGGTCCCTTGGCGGTCTGCTTGTCTCCGTCATAGAAGGTAGGGGGTCCATCTCCCTGGTCCGGGGGCTGGTGGCTCTACTGGGGCATCGGTACCTGGACCTGGGAGCATGAAGTGTGTATGGGGTGTGTGAGTGAGGGTACAGCGTCATTTCTTGGGTGTCTTGGTGAATTAGTGAGAATGTATGTGTTTAAGAGGGAGGGAACATATGACTGTGTCTGTATGTCTTTGTCTGCCTGTCAGGTTGGGTCTTGGGCTGCCCTCTCGCCTGGCACACCTCAGGCCTTACATTTAATGGGGGGCCTTTTTCCCTGGACCTGGTGCGTGCCTGGCCGGGCCTGGGGGGGCCGGTGTGTCGGTCGGCCGGTGTGTCGGTCGGCCGATGCGGTGGGCCGATATCTTCCTTTGGTTGGTTGGGGCACCTCTTTTAGGGGTGCCAGGTTTGGGATTGTTGGCTGCTCGGTGGCTCGGCGGGATACGGATCCAGCGTCTCTGCTCGTTCGATCACTTGTTCTGTGCGCACTGGGCTTGGTCGGTTCATTGGCGGGTTGGACCGGCCCTGGCCTTTGTTGGATGCCTGGTCTCGGCCCTCTGCGTTGCACGGGATCAGGACTTGGGAGCTGGTACAACTTGTTGTCCAGGTGCTGGCTGAGCTTGGCCTGGGGATGCTGTCCATCCGCTGCGGCTATCGGTGGGGCGCCCCAACGTGGGCCAGGGGTGGGGCGCTGGGATGTTGGCGGTGGGGATTGGCCAAGGGTGGTGGTGGCGCGCCCCTGGGCGGTTGTGGTTGTGTAGTTTTTAGTTCACGATGTTTGCTTTGTTTTGTCAAAGTTCCTTTTTCGTGTTTTGTTTTGTTTTTTCCCCTCTCTCTGCCGTCCTGTGGGTATGGAGGCAGACTTCAATGTTTTCCTGTGTTTTCTTTGTTCCCTTTCCTCTCTTGTATTTTCAACTCACCCTCTCTCATGACTTTTTGTTTCCTACCTCTCTTCTTCATCTTCTTTCTTTCTTCCCCTTAATTTTCCGTCTCCGTGTCCATAACAACAGGAAATAAAACCCCCAGCAATTCATAATAAAGATTTTTCACACATATATCAAGTGGAGGACTATAGCAAAAGCTGTACTGCTCCGCTTGTGAAAGTAAATCTGTTGGGCTTCTACTTGGTACTCAGACACGAATTCTGAGCTCCACACTGCCAAACAGGACACGTAAAAAAAAAAATAAAAAAAATGAATGACTGAATGTAGTGTAAACTGCTTTGTGATCCTCTGACTAAAAAAGCGCTATACAAATGCCGGCTATTTACCATTTAGAAATATAAAACGCCTGATGTTCTGACCAGTTACTTGAGTTCATTGTTTCTTCACAAAGTACAATTAAAACATTTAGTGATTTTGGTGTTTCACCTTTCTAAGCAGCAGCCCATGGGAGATGTTCTCCGACAGCATGAACCCGGACACCAGGTGATGGATCGGCCCTGCTTCCCCACAGTGAGGGCGCAGAACAAGGGTGTGAAACCCACACTGCCTGGGATTAAAACACACCGTAGATATTAAGAACCTAGCGAGGAAAGCAGACTGAATAAGTAAATACCAACAGATCTTCTCCAGTGACACACTATTAAACTAATAATTGAGAAAAGCAAGGGATCCGAGAATTTATTTTCTGGGTAGTAATATTCAATTTTCTTTCTTTTTCCTAAATGCATTATACAAATAAGCAGATCTGGGGAAATATAAGTTAACCCCTCAACCTGCCAGATGCACTTAGGTCTGTTCCAACTTACCTGCGCAGGTGATTCAACACAGTCATGTTTGCATACATATAGTAGAGGTAGTAAGAATATGGCGGGTTGTCCTCTTCTGTCCAGTTGGCAGGCAGTGGACTGTCCAGATTGAAGATATGTTGCTCTGGTTTGGATTCGTCATCCACACTATCAAAGCCAACAACCTGTGGGAGAAACAAAGCACAGATCCGTTTCAAAAAACCCTCAGAGAAGGATGTGAAGGTAATGTGGAGGATCACAATCATGTAGTTGCTCAGTGAAGTCACTACATGCTGAAGGAAGAGGTGCAGTTCTGGGTGGCTGCCGGGATTGATTGTGACCTCAAACAAAGGCCTGAAGATATTCTCCAGCATTTCCTGGAAATTGGACAGCTGTCTCTTTGTATGGTAGACGTCACTATGGAGATAAAACAAATAAAAAATATTTTATAAATCACTGATGCACTGATTTAATTTGTCAGACATTCATAAAGTTTTCTGGCTGTCTCGTAGTAGTCAGTTCATTTATATAGATAAATCTCACTAGGAAGCAAATTAAACATACAATTCTAAACTTCATTCAGAGATTTGACAGCTTGGGAGGAATAAACTACATCTGATTGTCCTGTGTTTAACATCCTATCAATGAGCAGTGTTAGCAAAAAGCAGGAAGTAAAGATAAAAACAGGTGGACATTTCAATGATTGAAACAAGAAAACAGATAAAGTGGCTACCAGAGCAGATAGCCTGGCTAAGTTACTTGATAATATATTCCTATTATATTTGTATAACAAGATAATATATTGGTAAAAAGGTATAATTTTTAATTATAATGGGAAAACTACTACAATTTAGTGGATGTTTATCTACAAATGTATGTCACCTTTACTGTGGTAAGTAAAAAAAAGTATCAACAATTATATAATTGTCAATTAGCATGTATTTACACATTAAATTAAGTAAATGGTGAAATCATTTAATAAAAACCTGAATCTACTATATATTAAAGTCAGTTCAACTTTGAATAAAATATTTCCAAATTTAATGTGTAATGATTCAAATATTTTAAGATTTGCAGGGATGTTTATTTATTTATTATAGGGCATATGAATTTATAGAATACTGGCACTTTATTTTCTCGGTTTGAGTACATATACTTGAATAAAAGCACGTTTGATTTGCACCACTGGAGAAACTCACAATAGTCGTGGCACTTGTACAAGCCATCGCACGTTGGTGGAGTAGACCTGATGTTTGACGGCCCACTTGGCCAGTTTGTCCCACTCATTCCTGGAGCGCCCATAGATGGACAGCCGGAGCTCCACGTTCTGGTACTTGCTCTCTTCCAGGTCAGCCATCACCTCCTAAGAAGCAGTGAGGAAAACAGCCACCAGAGGGCGACAGCGCTTTAAAAATTCAGTCAGGATTTTACCGACAGTGTTAAGGTAAAAAGGATTGTGTATGCTTTTAATGAGGACCTTTATAATGTGACCAAAGTACTTCCCCTCGATATAGTTATCGGTTTTGATGAAGATCTCTCTCAGGATGGATTCCCCGATGGGATTATATTTGGAGTTGAATTTGTCAAATCGATGGAACGTGTTGCGGTCCTGCACACAGAAAACAGTTAAAACACTTTGTTGAACTTTGTTTTTCTTGTTATTGCAGTTCCATTTTTAAAGTTGTGTTACTTACGGCATGCATGTCTAGAGTGTCCACACTAAGATCAAAGGCTGTCAGATTCATAGTCTCAAACACCTCCATGAGTGTCTGACCTTTGCCTTTCTCCACATGCACAATCTCTTTTGGATACTTCTTTATGGCCCTTTTGATAAAACGAAGAAGATGCTTCTGGTTCATACAAGACGACGCGTGAATGTGAGTGTCTACCTGTAAAACAAACAGAAGTATTTTTTTTTCTTCAGATTTTGGATTTCCACCAATGATTATGATAGGGTTACAAAAGGTTTGTTTTTTACCTTACGGATATTGTAAAAGTCTCTGTGGGGGACCTGTTTCTGCGCAGCAAGCTCCTTCATCTCATTCAGCAGAATGTGCATCTGGAATTTGGAGCTGAGATACTGCAGGCGACGGTAGCAGAAAGACTTTCTGTGGGGAAGGAAGACAATTAACCACATTAAGTGGAGTTAAATATCCAGCACCTTGCAAAAGTAATAATGAAATTTTTTCACATATTATCAAAGCTTTGATGCGACATTGAATGAAAAAAATACATGGTTTTCATTATTGTTTTATAAATAAACAATCCAGCTTGAAACCTCTCCACAACGTTCTTCCTGACCTGTCTGCTGTGTCTTCATGATGCTGCTTGTTCTCTAAAGTTCTCTAACAAACCTCTGAGGCCTTCACAGAACAGCTGCATGTACTAATTGTATTACACACAGGTGGACTCTATTTAGTCAGTTGGTTGCACTGGATTTTATTTAATAGTCCTAGACTTTTCAGATTTGTATCTTTAAAAGCATTTTGAAAACCCAGCCGGTTTTTCTTTCTACTTCATAATTATGCATTGGTCAATTGTATAAAATTCCAATAAAAGTTTCAGGCTTCGAAAAACTTGCAAGTCTGCATTTTCTGTCTTTGTATTATAATGCATATAACAGGTATAACATAATCAGCTCAATGTAGAATGTATGAGGAACTATAGCTTACACCGGTCCATTAATTATGAGGGCCATCATGACGTTCATATCAGCGATGTACTCCTGCAGGTCTGGATACGGCAGGTCCAGCTCTGTGCTCCTGTTAGCAATATCATAGTCAAACAAGTCTAGCTGCTGCTACTGAAACATGTGAACTGAGTCTAAAAACAGATCACTTCTCATACTGAGCATGAAGCACCAAAAGATTAGTTCCGAATATCTTACTTTTCCATAACTTCTCTGCTGGTGTACACGTGCATGACGCCGTTCACCATCTTACAGCTGTAACCCACATCAGGGGGCATGTTGGAGGGGTCCTGATTCTCGTACGGGTGTGTATCAGAAGCAGGTGGGTGCACTGTGGCATCTGTGAGGGGGCAGAAATTCGTGCTCAATCTGAGCTCAGCAGCCCACACGCTGTGGCAGCATGTTCAGGGTGGTGTAACAGATTGTAGAGTTTTAAATCTGCCAGGGTGTATTTCACTAAAAGAATACTACTGTTCTCATTTAGCATTTTACACTCATGTTCAGAGAAGCTGCCATCATAGCTTTGCATGCTTTAGATTAAATTAATAAAACATGTAAAGGGAGAAAGACCCAAAATAACAAATTTTATGCTACATAGTGTACATTGCAGTGGCATTCTTTATTTTTATTGGGCTTTTTTTAGGCTTTCACTGCAGGAAGGTGCTAATTTCTGTTTAGCTGGTAGAGTCAAAAAAAGCAGAGCTAAACAAAGGGGCACATTTGTTGTTTCAAGCGTGCTAAATGAGTTGATTGGCAAACATGCAAATGACGCTGGTGGTGATGTCTTTAACTTAAAAAACAAAAGCTTTGAGAGCAAGTGAGATATTTCAAAGAGCTCACTAGCACCATTTTCTGTGGGTGAAAATTAGACCCTCTAGTGTCGACTTTAAAGATTTTGTCCATGTTTAAAAATCTCTGCTGTAAGTGAACTTCAGCTGGTGGACACCATACCATATTAAGGCCATCACATCAGGCAAACAGTTGCTAAATATATGAATAATTTCCAGAAAGGGTCAGTGATAACACAATCACTTAGTCGGTGTATATGTAATTACTCTGTACTTGTTGTTACATTAAATTTAATTTGTGCTAATCTATTCATTGATTTTAATATTGATTTTAATCAAATCTCATTTATGATTTATCATACTGTACAACAGGGTTGCATGGTGGCGCAGTTGGTAGCACTGTTGCCTTGCAGCAAGAAGGTCCTGGGTTCAAATCCCACAGTCCAAAGACATAACTGTTAGGTGAATTAGGTATGAGTGTGTGCATGTATGGTTGTTTGTCCTGTATGTTTCTGTGTTGCCCTGCGATGGACTGGTGACATGTCCAGGGTGTACCCAGCCTCTCGCCCTTTGACCGCTGGAGATAGGCACCTGCAACACTGCATTAGGATGGACTGGTTGCATAATGTGAAACATTTTACAGGTAGGTCACAATATAAAGTGGACTATCATTAAAACTGTCTTCCCAGTGCAATTGATGAAAGGCACAAGAAGCTTAACAGTAAAGCCAGAAATCAAGGGCTATTTCTGTTTTCTTAATAATCGGGACTCAGTGATATCTCTGGTTGAAAGTCTAACCCCAACATTAAACAAACTTGTTTTAATATGTTTTAAATGGCTTTCATAAGTTATATTAAAAAAAAACTTCTGGTATTTGTAAGAAATGTGATTTCGTTGATAGTTTTTTGACAAGCGCGATAAGATTAAAACGGTGTAAATTATGCCATCAGGCCAGATTCATAACCTGATAATTTTTTTTCAAGTTAAAACACTTGTTGAAAATAAAATATTAATAAATTATCTTAAATATACTCATTTGTTTTGTCTTGTTCACAAACCTTTAATATTTTGTTTCCAATGAGTTTGCTATTAAAGATAAAAAAGGTTAGTGATGGGTATTTGAAGTGCTGTTTCTGAAAGAGGTAGTTATCACAAACCAATAGACTTCTGTTAATCTGATGTCGAAAAGCTATATAATAACACTCTGTTTTGTACTTATTAAAAGTATATATCCTACTTTTGCTAGTGGTGGACTTTTTACTGTCCAAAAAGTAGACCGACATGAGGGCTTTACCAAGCTTTGTGGTACATCAAAGTTGGGGAATGGGAATGGTATGTTGATCTTTTCTTATTTGGCATGTCAGCAATCTGACACAAAGTGAGTAAAAGGGCTTGCGTAAATTTTTATGTGTGCAAAAGAAGGGGCTAACACAGCCTTTCATGAAATACCCACTATAAAAAACAATGAAAAAAAACTCCTCCCAGAGTTTGAAGGGGGCTGAATAATGACATGTAAGGGGATGTTTGTTCTTTTCTATACCCTACACCCTGGTGTCTTATGGCTTTAAAAAAAATAATAGAAACATGACTGACAGCAGGCAGCAGGAGAATGGCTTTTAAAAGTGCATTTAAACTTTCTATCAGCCTTTTATGAAAACATTAAAGAGTACCAATGAACGAGTGAAACTTATATTACCAGATATTCTTTCATGATAAATCTTAGAGTGGCTTGGGTCATCCTGAGTTATCTCTGTAGTTATGCTGCAATAGACTTAGACTGTTGGAGGACAGACTGACCACTTTTCTTCACTCTGCTACTTTTATCTTCTACTACTCTCCAATTGCATTATTTGCTGTTATTTCAAAGGATAACTTTGTTTTCTCTCATTTTTTTTCTCTCCATAGGAGCTACACCTGGTCAGGCATTCTGTTCAGCTGTGATGTCTAGTTGGAGGGGGGCATCAGCTGGGATGATGCTCCCAGTAACTGAATGTTCTCCCTCTCCTGTTATCAACTTTTTATTTTCTTTAACATAAAAAGTCAGTTCTTCTGTTTCTTTTTTCTGTTTTTGCTCTGTCTTCTTGTACTCCCAGTCCTTTGTTGCTGGTGGCCATTCGTACTGAGCCTGGTTCTGGGTTCTGCTGGAGGTTTCTTCCTGCTAAAGGGGAGTTTTTTCTCAACTGTCAGTGTGAGGGATTGCTGCATGTCAATGACTCTGCAATCTGCTGGGTTTCCTTTTTAAACCAATCTGGACAATAAACTGAACTTGATGCACTGCTTAATAACCAGGTTCAACCAGAACATTCCTGGAAATTTAAAAGGGGACTGCCACATGGTGCATATCAGTGAGAACCAAATTATAGGTCTGTTGCTGAGTCAGGTCCAGCAGGCCTTAGGTTAGATCCCCAAACAGCTTAATATAACAGGTAGTTTGTCTCTGTCTCTGTGTAAGTGTCATCATCAATAAAGGTGTTAATGTGTCCATGCAGGTCTTAGTGATGGTCTTTCTGTGTGTCACATCATCTTGTGTGGGTCAAACGTCAACTGTATATGAATTAGTGTGTTAATGTGACAAAGCTGTTTCAAAATCAAAGCCAGAGATCAGTTAAAATGAACCATCCAACTGTTTTCTAACTCTACTGACTGACAAAGAATCCAGAATTTCTAATGAAAGACAAAGACATTGGAGAATATAACCCCACACACAACAATGTCACAGAGGGTGTGACACTCACTGTCACTCTGTATTTTGATTGGCCAAAAGGAACTTGTGCATTTGCAGTGTTTTTGACTGGGAAAGGCTTTCCAACTTCTCTCACCTGTCATTAATTTAAGAGATACCCTGCTTTATTGTGGGATGTCCACAGGATTTAGCGTCAAAGCTTGAGGAGGTTAAAATAAGAGTTTGCATCTGTGTCTGTGCTAGTGTGATGAAAATGTCAAAAATGGACTCTTAATGAAAGGGTTTCTTGGTGTTACATCCAGTTGTGTGGGTCAAAGGTCATCTGTACCCAAATGAGTGTGGTATTATAAACAGATCTAATGGTTTAATTTCCCCCTTCATTCTTATGGCATTTTTTGGCTCCAGTTCTTGGGGAATAACTTCACCATTGTCTTGAGATGACGTTGGGAATTGCTGCTATATAAATAAACTGAATTGACTTGAACTTAAACTGAAGGAGTGACATGTTTGCTACTTTGCAAGCAGCTCAGAAATGAGTGGTGCAACATATTAACACAGATCCATCTATTGTTCAGAAGAAATGGTCAGCTTTAAATTCAGAAAATGTTAACCAGTTAGTTTGCTTTGGCAACTGGCTAAAAGATAAATAGGTTAAAAAGGCCATATGTATATGTGATAGTGGAGTTCAAAACAAAAGTTCAATGCATCTCTCCTGTATTTTCCTTGGAAGAAAAGACAAACGGCACCCGGTTTTGTCCTTTATTTACACCAAAAATTTAACTTTTTCAGTTATATTTAGGAATGTTGACTAATCTTGATTAATCATAATTAATTCACAACTATCCTGTGATTGATAAGATTAAAATTTGCAATCATTTGACAGCCTTAGTAAAAACATAATGGATATCTAATTTCACTTCACTGCTTCACTGCTCTGGCTCAATACAATGTGAATACAGAGGAGTGATCGTGTACATGCTGACCTGCAGTGAAGCTGGTCTCTGTGGTCTCTGCAAGTTCCTCCTCCTCCTCGTAGATGTCAAAGTACAGAGGTCTGTCACTCAGCTCCTGCAGGTAGCGAGCCGTGGTCCTGTTGAAGCTCTGCAGCGACAGGCACATGTACTTTTGTCTAATGAACAGAGCCTTCACCACACATTTGGCAGCATCCAACAGATCTGTGAAAGGAACCTGCAGGGAACAGCAATGGATTTAAAAAGTTGTAAAGTTAGAGAATATCTTCATGGTGGAGGAGGTGTTACATTAACAGCGAAGAAACACAGAACGTCTTATTTTAAAGCATCAACTTCTCCAACTCACCCCACATTTCTCCTCTCCAGATATAGAGACTCTCTGATACTCCCTCTCTGGAACCACATCTCTCTCATGCTGATTAGGAGCCTGGCTTTGCTCCTTCATGAATCTGATAACAGATCCACAAACCTATTAAAGTTTGTCTAATGACAACACTGCTAATTTAATAATGAAATAGTTGCAGACTCACTCAAGGTCTGTGGCACTGTCCGTCTTCATGAACTCCTGTTTGGCTCGGAGGAGGATGTCTGGTTCAAACCTGAGCACAGGAGCTCATTCTGGGATCTTTGTTTTGCAAACAAAACCGCCTGTGTTGCTGCATTAATTTCATACTTCATCACCTTATGTCACTTACTTTACATCCTGGCTAATCTGCCGCTCAAGGCGATGGCGTTTCTCCTCCAGCTGTTCAATGGGGCTGTCCTCTGGAAATTCATAGGGGGCACTCCGCATCTCACTCTCCGCCAGGCTGCGAGAGAAGAGTTCCTTCACACAGATGCAGAAACATGTTAAACTAACAATTAGTTAGTTTAAAAGAAGATATTAACATCAGTGGAGCTCAATGGGAGTGTTCAGACCTCAGCTATCTCCTTGTATTTTCCATCCATGGAGGTGCGCAGGTCAATGGATTGTTTCAGGGCCACTGGGATCCCAGGTAAGGAATGCTGGGATGTGAGGAGGCGGCGAGGACCACGAAATTCAACTGCAGATAAACAAGGAGGCAAAGTGGCATCTTAGAAAAGATTGTGAGTTTTGCAATTTTTTTTAACTTTCCTGTATGGATTTGACACAAATGTAAAGCTTTTTTTCTAAATGTATGCTCATCCATTTTAACGGAAAATTGAAACCAAATATTTACATACACTGCAGAAAAAGAGACTTTGACGTTATTTTCTCCCTGTCTGATTCTTACACAAACTAAACATTTCTGCCTTTTGGTCAGTTAGGATTACCAATAACATTTCTGTTTACTAAATGCCAGAATAGTGAGGTAGGGTTCTTTATAAGAAAGTTCAAAAAATATCTTCAAAGTCAGAAGCTTATTAACATAAAGATTACTGTGCCTTTGAAACAATTTGGGAAAGACTAGCTTCTTTTAGGTTAATAAACAACATTGAGATTAAATGAAGCCACACTTGTAAATATATTTTTAAGGCCATACCTCAAACTCTTAGCTTACTTGTGTGACATCATAGAAAAATCTAAATAAATCAACTAAAGTATCAGGAAGTAAATTTGTGAATGTGAATATTCAGCCATCATAAAATTCAGGAAGGAGATGACTTCTGTGTCCAGAGATGAATGTGTTTAGGTGCAAAATGTGTGAATTAACCCCAGAACAAAAAATGACAGACCTTGGGAAGATGCTGGCTGAAAATGGTTGGAGAGTGTCAGTATCCACAGTGAAACAAGTGATGTGCCAAGATGGGCTGAAAGCCACACAGTGATGAAGAAGCCATTACTCCAAAAAGCAACATAAAAAGCCAGATTACAGTGTGAATATGTTCCTGCCTTGATTTCTGGAGACATGCCCTGTGGTCAGTGAAAAAAGGGGGAAGCTTGCAAACTTGAGAACACCATTCCAACTGAGAAGTACGATGGTGGAAGCAAAATGTTGAGTTGATGTTTTTCTTCACAAGGGTCTGGTGCTCTTCAGAAAATAAATGGCATCAAGAGGAGAAAACCAACCAAGACCGAACTTGGTCTTCAAAATGAACGGTTACACCAGTTCTGTCAGAGGAATATGTCTAATTTCCAGCAAACAGATGTGAGAAGCTTGTTAAAAGAGACCCAAAATAACTGACACAAGTCATAAGGTTTAGACCAAAATTGACTAAATACAAAATAAATATTCTGAATTTGAAGAAAGGAAAAAAAAAAAAAACTCTTCTCATTATTCTTGCATTTAGGAAATATAATTAATTTTGGTATTCCAATGGACCTTAAACTGGAAAGGTTTTGTCTAATTTAATGACAAAAGGTCTTTTTGCCCTATATAGGCAGCAACGTTTAGGCTGGAAGGTGTTTTTGCCTTGGAAGCGCTTTTTGTTATACTCTGATGCCTGAGTTTGTTGTTCCATGTGTAACATAATTTATTTTCACTTGCTTTCTTTACTGCCTTATGTATCTTCCGTTTTTTTTATTTTTTTTAAACATATTTTGTGATTTTGAACATGGAAGCAGATATAGCCATAGTGAGCTGCAGGCCTGAGCACAATTCAAAAAAGGTTGTAAATGTGATAATATTTGTTTTGTAGTTAAGTTCATGTCAGAGAGTCTTGAGCAGGTTGGTTAAAGATTTGACCTCTTTGGAGTTTCACTTATTTGCACACAAATGTTTTTCTCCAACCCAGACATTGGAAAGAAGGTGTCATTATTCTTTAACTTATATAACTTAAACTTTTGGTAACCACTTTTTGGGATTCCACTGCTTGTCAAATCTCTTGGGCCAAGAATTGACACTGTAGCTTTCTCACAGTGCAGTGGAGCTGAGTGGCTGCTTGTGCCTTCATACGCAATGAACCATTCAGGTGAAGAGCCCATCAGCACAGAGCAATCCAGGACATTACTGCTCCGCAGTCTGTTTTGCACAGACTCAGCTGTCATGGACAAATGAGGAGGCCCTCAAAACATGAAAATCCTTGTGACAAGGATGGAAGTGAGTGGATACCTTCAATAAACAAAAGGAAAGTATTTTATTAGTAACACACATAAACAGTAAGAGAGGTGTATCTCCTTACCAAGGGTGTATTTTTAGACAGATATTAATCTTTAGCTTGAAACTATGCACCCGTCACTGAAATATTCATCATTATGTTAAAAATGTCATTGCATACTTGGTAGAGTGTAAGTGGGGGTGATGTTCCTCAGCATTTATAGATCATGTTCAGAAAGAGGTCAGAGAGGATGCACAGTCTGACCTATTGAGCAGCCTTTGTTGATGAGTCGACAAGAGCTCAGACACAACAGAGCGATAACTGGACAAGTAAACTCTATTGAGAGAAAAAACTTGGAGATGCAGAAAAAAGTGGTTGATAAAAAGTTATTGGCCAGCCCTCAACCCACCACACATTTCTATCACACTCTTCCTACCACCGTCCAATCAACACATCCCACTCAACACAGAGAACAAGTTAGCTGGGACCACATGGCAGCAATGTCAAAACATAGACTATCTGAAACTCTTAGGAACAGTGAGAGAAAGATTGAGTTTCCCTTCACAAAAAAGCCAACATAGAGAATGTTTGGAAAACTGTACACTGAGTAAGTAAAAATAAATAAATAAATGAAATAGGACTTTTATCATAAATGACCCCGTTCCTGAAGCAATAAAAATTTTAAAGATTCAGGATAGTTGTTAAAAAAATATTAATAATTTGAAATAAAAAGAAATATATATTTTTTATTGTTTAATGTATTTCGAAAGTTGTTTTGGTTGCCCTGTGAGAGACATGGGACATCACCACAGTGCACCCCACATCTTACCCTACCACCCACTGGAGATTGGCACCACCCCATACTATTTACCCTGGAGTGCAGATAAGAATCCCATCTGATGAAATAAGAAAAGAAAACTGTATTTCATGTGTTGTTACACCATGGATAACTTTATCTTCTAATGAAACAGAATTAGTAACTTCAATGGCAGAACATCTTTCTTACAGTGTAGGACATCCTGAGTTTGACCCTCAGCAATTGCTACCAGTTTTAAGTTATATACTAATTTTCTATTCAAAGGTTTTAAAACTAGATTTAGTTTGAAATAAGTCACAGGATTATTGTTTTTGAGAATAGTGATCCCTGCGTCTTCGAACAGATCACAAAAAGAAAGCCACAACAAGTCCAGCTACAATTCCAAAAGATATCTTTGGTCCAAAAACAACACTGCATCACCAATATAACACTTGGCCAACAGTAAAACATGGTGGTGGCAGAATCATGGCCTGTGGTTACTCTTGTTATATGAAACTTTTTTGTCAAGGTGGATAAAATGAACGACATTTCCATGTACCAATCATCTTAAGATAAAAACCATCAGGTTTCTACTAGCAAGCTAAAGATCAAGATACATGTTTTTTTAAGGATCACAGTAAGTCCAAGCATACATCCAAATCAATAAAACAATAATTTCACTGAAGAAAATTAAAGTTTTAGAATGACTGTGCCGAAATCCAGAACTAAAGGTGTGTGGTAACCTGAACAGAGATGTAGACAAGAGCTGTCCTCACAATCTGAAAGATTTGGAGAACTTTTCTAAAGAAGAGTGAACAAATAGTTCAAGTCAGATTTGGGATCCTGATAGCCTCCTAAAAAAGACAAAGCTTTACTATATCAGCCAAACGCTACCACTTTCTTTATCTATGACTTATTTATATTTAAAGTAGCACCACTGATATCTGATTCTCAGGCTTCTCACAAATGCCACCCGGTGTAGAAATAATCTATTCATTCAGTCAGATGGGTTTTACTTTTTTTTTAAACCAATTTTCTTAATCATGCAGTCGAGATTACCATATTTGGGGAATGCGCAGGGGTCAGACAGCTGAAACGCCTTACCCTGGATGAACCACCTTCATGATCATAGTAGCAACATCATGATCATGTATTTCCCCTGCCAGGTAAGTTTGATGTGTTTAAGCACATAAACATCAAAAACATACAGGGCATTGGGTCCCAAGAACCTGAACAAAAAAGCACGTCATCAATCAATTTATAGAACTGTAAATCTAAATGTCCCTGGTTTAACCAAAAGTCACATGTTCATTTTAAGTTCCTTTGCCTGATGTTATATATTTTAAGGTCAAAGTGAAAGTCAAAATGATTTTCACAAAATGATTACATTTAAGATACAAAAAGAGGCTAACTAGATTTTTTTTTTAAACCAGAACAAAAGCATGGTAAGCTGCAGTCTACAAGCCACAGATAGATGCTCCTCTGTTTATAATATCAGATACGTCTGTGCAGTGCAGCAGCATCCTAGGATATTATTTCTGCTGTCAGTTAAACCGTTCTAATGACACTGGACACTGGTGTGGAGGGCAGGATGTGACATCCACAATGGGCCGCAGTAAGGCAGAGCCCAGCCAGTGCTACCAGACCTGAAGCTAAGCCCCTGATGGCTGCTATATTTGGATCAGTAGCATTTATGGTTATATAACGACTCATCCCTTCACGGTCGGGGAGCAAACTGCTCTGAAATTAAAGCCATCAGTGTTTTGCTTGAAAGTAATTTGGCTGCGTGAAGGTTTCATTGACCAGAGTTCTCCTGCAAAATGAGTTAAGCTGGTTTATAACCATCAACAGGGTCCAAGACATGTTGAATAAAATACAACACTTGTTACTCAATGTCTACTGCGCCAACGTGAGGTTAGATATGGTTCACGCAGCCGATAGAAAGGGTGTAGATGTACTCTCAGGAGGGGCAGTTTTGTAGGTACACTTGTTCAATAACTTGTAAACTAAACTGCGATTTTGCCAATCACTTGTCAGAAACTCTAAAAGGAATTTAGGGATCCACACAAAGGCAACTGTCTGAAGTTCAAACAGAGTTCTTGGGATGAAAGAGGATTTAAATTACGTTTAACATAGTATGGTTGTTTGTGTCAGTGTCTGAATATCAGAAAGAGATGATCTGCTGGGGAGTGCACACAAAACCATCTATTAGGTTAACAGAGAATGGAATGACAGACATAAGTTATCCTAAGAGAGGCATCTGTGTGGACAAAAATAGGCAAACTGGGTCAAGATGATGGATTGGTTACAGTAGCTCTAACAACCACTTGTTACAACCAAAGTATTTGGTTCCTTTGTATCAACAATTCAGACAGGTAGGGGTATAATGGTGTGGGGAGTATTTTTATGGTACACTTTGGAACCCAGGCAGCCCAGTAGCACAGTTTTTGCCATGCAGCTAGAAGGTCCTGGGTTTGAAACCCGGCCTGGGGTCTTTCTGCATGGAGTTTGCATGTTCTCCCCTTGCATGCATGGATTCTCTCTAGGTATTTCCGCTTCTTCTCAAAGTCCAAAAACATAACGGTTTGGTTGACTGGTGTATCCAAATTGTCCTTATGTATGAGCGCTCTCTAAGGTAGATGCAAGAGTTTTCAAATTATAAATGTTACACATATTATTTGTATAAAACTATGTGTTTCAAACTGGCTGAAAGCTAATTGTCTCTGATACTTCTGCATTTGATTTCCTGTTATCTTGGTTAGAACCAAATAAATCCAACAAGATTCAATGACCATCTGGGAGATATTTGCTACTTATAATCACCTGGTAGACCTGCATATTCTGACATTTAAGCAGCATTTAAAAACTTGATTCCTTATGGTTTAACATGCATCTAAGAACCCTAAAACTCTTTGTATACCCAGATATGTTTTTTATCCCCACAGCAGTGGTAGGTGCATGCCCACAGGCCAGAAGTAAAAAACATAAAAACAACCTCCTCTCTTTTTCTGCTTTTCATCAGCCTTCTCCATGGACACTAAAAAACACTAAAAGCCAGGATGGTGTCCAGCGTTACATCCCTTCTTAGATCCCACAGCTTCAGCAAGTTGCAGGCATTATTGATCTGGGATTCTTCTTTGTGCACACTTACACCATTTCACCCACTCTGGAAATGCACGAGTAAACAAGTTTGTGGGGCAATCAATCAGCACGCTGTCTCTTCGGCCCTCTAAAGACAGCACTGCTTGGGGCTGTTACACAAAGCCGTCAAAGGACAAGCAGAGGAGAGGAGAGTGGTGGTGATTGGGAAAGAAGGAGATGAATAAAGAAGAGGGTATTTTGTGCTTTTTTTGTAAAGAAGGATGAGGGTAATGGAGCGTACCTGTCTCCTCAGAGCCAGTTTTAACCAGTAGCTAGCAGAGCCAAAGGAGGACAGACAAACAGAGGAAAGGAGGGAAAGAGACGCTGTCCTGGCTGGGAGATGGAGCATGCCAAACAGCAAATAGCCCAGGATGGCGACTGCTGTCCGTTCAGCACGGGTTCAACATGATGGGAGGTAAGGAGGGATGGAGAGAAACAAAACAGAAACACTCCAAGTCAAAAACTGCAAATACACTTGCTCACATATGTGCCTGTACATCAATGCACTCACAGAGTCAACCATCAGTCACCTCTGATGCCATCCATAATCTGTCCCTGTCATACATACACAGAGCAGGTCCAGCAGATCCATGAACTCCCCCACGCAGCCCCCCTCTGCTCTGTCTGCCTCCTGGTTCAGGCCAGCTGTCGCTGCACTAGCTGCCTCTGGAGCTGATCTTCCTCATTTAAAAGCCTCTGACATCCATCTGGACTGTACCACAGGAGGACGAAGAGGCAGGGGGAGACGAAGGAGCATCAGCAGAAAATAATGACTCTCTCGGGTAGAATTGCCAGAGCAGCACCCCTTTGTTCTCTGCCCAGTCGTCTGAGCTGTGTTTTGCTGAAGGGACCATGTGTTCGGGATGTTTGTGTCATGTGTGTCTGACCAAAACAGGGCTGTCTCAGCTGTAAGATTTGACATGTCATTGTCTTTTTTTGTTCTGGTAAGTAGCAGAAATCTGAGTGGGAAAATGTGTTCAACATGTGATCAGGCCTGAATCTCCTCTCACATGAATCAGCTCCAAAAGTTAGGACATTGTCCCCATTAAAGTTGCAGTATTGCTTTCTTCTTATGCACAACTCTGAGTGTTGTTTTACCCCATGCTGCCAAATGTGTTGAGTTATTTGCCTTTACACAGACATGAACTTGACTAACATCCCATTCTTAATCTATATGATTATATCAGCCTACCCTTTGTATCTACAGTATGACAAATTCAACTCTTCTGTGAAGGTTTTCAACAACGTTTAGGAGTTTGATTATAAAAGGTTTTGACCATTGTTCCAGAAGGAGGTGAGGTGAGACGCTGATTTTGGTTGAGAAGGCTTCGCTGAAATGTCTTAGTATGTTGAAGTGTTAACAGTTCCTTTTACCCCCACAACATAATCCCCTTTGCATCAAACTTCACAACTGTCACAATGCGATCAGGTAAGCACTGTTCTCCTGGCTACTGTCAAAACCAGACTTGCCCAATGGTTTGCTAGGCAGAGAGATGCATGGCATTGCTGCTCGACCAGGGAAACCAATTCTCTGTGGACTGTTCTTGGGTTAATCTGAAGGACGCGCGAGTTTGGAGGTCATAGCTACGGACAGCAGTGATAATCTCTGCACCCTATGCACCTCGGGATCAAATAGCCATGGCTGATTGCTTTCATTCCCAGTCTCTTGTAGTTTTTCATAAAACCACCAACCGTTGACAGCAGAAAATTTAATGGCGAGAATATTTCCAGAGTGGACCTATTGAACAGGTGGCCTGCTGGAACTCACTGAGCTCCTGAGAGAGATTAATTGTTTCTCAGGTGAGGGAAGTTATTAAAATGCCTGAATTCATTCATATGAAGGGGTGACACTGTCCTTTTGGTAATAATGTGTATCTACATACATTAAGAAGTTTATTGTTGCCTTACAGCCAATTGATACAATGCATCATGTATCCTAATGTATATCTGCATGGCTTTGCTATGTGATACAGTAAACTAATACAATTATTAGATAAATGTTATCTTTTACAAAAAAGAATGTATTTTGATGATTTCCTTGTTTTATTCATTTACTAGAGGTCTTGCCTTATTCACCTCATTTCTCTGTATTCACTGTTGCAAAAGTGCTGCCATATTAGTTAATTCATTTGTGTTTATTTTTTTAGTCTACTCTTGTGTTCTGTTCCTTTTACATTTGAATTGATTTTCTCTTTATTGTCAGTCAATCAATCAAACGTTATTTATAAAGCACTTTTCATACAACAATTTCAACTTAAAGTTCTTTACATAATTAAAATGACCCCACAAAGACCACATTCCCATGTCTCCCCCACATAATTAAAAGCATGATCACAGTTATACCCCCCCACCCCCAGACCCAACCTTCATGCACGACCACACTTTAGAGCAGCAATAAAAAGGACATCAGACCTTTTCCCTTTTGGTTTGCTGATCCCTTAAGTTTTAGTTAAGCTTCTTTTGTGTAAATTAGTCCCTACCCCTCAGTTTCCCTTCTTTCATTTAGCCACAGCTATTCCACATCTCTGCCTCTGATTATGGTAGTTCATCTGGTTCCATGTCATTTTCCATTCCTGCCTCCTGGTTTTTCATGGTTTCTTTGCTGGATTCCTGCCTGTTACTCTGTCCATGTTCCATGTCCTGCTTACCTTGTTTCAAGACCTGTAAGTTTCTTTTTTCATATTTAACCTTTAATATGATCTTCTCAAGTGGTTTTCTGTGTTTTGGCCCTGCTTCAAGCATACAAAAGATGACAGAGTTGTTGATACCCCTAAGGAGAAGTAACCCGTTAAAGCCCGGTAAAAGAAATGATTATCAGAAAATTTAGATTTTTTTTAAACAACTTGAACTGTTTATTGAAAGTTGTATTAAAACTAATACCTAAAAAAAAACCTGTCCTCCTTTCTCTATATTTCTTTACACCATAACCGATATGTTTTTATCACTCATGTATTTATCATGACCAAAAAGGCGGATTTTGAATGCTTTTTAAAATGGCACACTTAAGCAGCATTTTGTATTTTCATAGTGAATTTACTCCATTTATCAACATAGTTTCTCAATACAGCAGAGTCTTTAGGAAAACACAAACTCTGTCAAAGAGGTGGAGGCCTCAGAAATCCTAAAATCAAAAATGACACGTTGGGCTTTGCAGGATTAAAGGGGAACAAAGATGCAACTGGGAGGTTTGATATTGTTCTGTGTACCAGACTGACCTGTCTTGTGGGACTCTGTGTTGTTTATCACTTTTATCCTTAGTTTTGAGTCTTGATATTTCTGTGAATTCCTATGCTGAGCCTTTGGGATTATTCTTGTGTTTACTCATGTTCTGTTTTGTAATCATTTTATTCATGCTTGTATTTCCTTTTGTATGTTTTAATTGGTTAATCAGCATTTTCTTGAGTCTCCGCATAGGATGTATTAGTCATTGTTCCTCAGTTGCCCTTTCTCAGGTTCCCTCCCAGCTGGCCTGCATCAGTTATTTAGACCTGATCCTTGTTGCTCTAATTACCCTCCTGTGTAGTTATACTCCTTGATTTAGTCTTCCACTGTATGCTTGTTCTGTTTCCCTGCATGGTCCTTGTCAGATTGTTCCGTGTTGATGGCTCTTCTGTGTTTCTCTGCAATGTATTTTTGTGAGTTTGTCTTTTTGCCATTAAATCACATCCTATGTTTGGCTCCTTTAAACAACAATACAGGTCCAGGGAAAGTAAGGGTGAATGCTGTATGAGGGAATCTGAAAAAGTTTCAATATGTCCATATTAAAGTAAAGGCTACAAAACCACACCCTTGCAGCTTCATGTTCCCGTAAATCCGAATGCCATATTTTTTTTAAAAGTACATGGTTAATGGAACTGCTGCAACCTCCCAGAATGAGGAAGCAAACGCAACCCCAATTGATCAGATTAATAGTAGTTAAATGAAACAGAACCAAGCAAATCGTCCAAAACCATTGAGCCATTTTAGATGATGTCCAAAGATGAGGTACATAACTTCCTGATTGAAAAATCCATCCCAATTTGAACCATAATTGGCCTCTGCGGAATAAAGACCCTGCAGGGCTCCTCTATTGACTTAAAAACAGATGACGAGAAAGTACAGATTTAAAATTAATCAAAATGCATGCTGACAAGTCCTACAACTTCCTGTAAAACATCCTTTGGATTGATGAGGAAGAAAATTTAGCTTCTTGGTCAGTCACAACAAAAATGTGTGTAAAATTTTTGCTTCGTATTTTGTTTTAGCAGTGCTCTATAAATTTCCCATTCAGTTTAGTTAAAATTATAGATCAATTAGTGTGTGATGAGTTTAGTCTATAAACACTAATTGCTTACAAACAATACGCAGAATTAGAGTTAAAACTTGAATACAAAACAAAAAATTTTTGCCAATAAAAATGGAAATCTAATGTCTAAATCAGAGCTGTACCTTTCAAACATGACTGGGTCTCTCTGTGAATGCAAGCAGCAGCTGCTGTCAGGTATCTGTACAGTTTATCGACTGCATCACAACACCATCCAGCACCAAGACAACAGAGAGGTGACCCCACCCTCTCAGACCCCATATCAGGCCAGATGTCGCTTCATCAGAACAGCTAAGGGAAACAAAAATGAGGAGTGTCTGAGCACAGGTTATCAGAAGAAGGTGTGTGGGGGTGGGCGTCTTGTTGTCTTGGTCAATCATTAAGAGAAATATGTCTTATTACTTCTGATAAGATTCCTGTTATAGTGGCATTCTGTGTGGCACTGTAGCGATGGCAACATGTGGCAGAGGCAAAAGATGTGTAAACGAGCCCAGCGTGATCAAAGGTAATTTATTGACCTGCGTTTCTTTCCGACTGACCATTCTGAATTAGTAAACTGATTCAAGTGGCTACTTGCAGTGCCATGGGAAAGTGTACACCCTGAAATTTTTCACATCATGTTTCAGACCATAAATGTCAATATTTTTATAAATATGAAAAAAATGTGCTGTGCATTCATTTTTAGCCCGCTTTACTCTGATACCTGAAATCAAGCTCAACCAATTGCTTTCAAAAATCCCCCAATTATTAAATATAGTTTGCGTGTAGTTTAATTTTAGCATGAATATAGCTACTCTGTGAAAGCCTTAGAGGTTCATTTGACAACATATGTGAACAAACTGCATCACAAAGGCCAAGGAACACAGCAGATACTGTAGATCAGGGATATAGATGTGGAGAAGCTCTAGAAATGGTAGGAATATGGCACTACTCCAAACCTATCAAGAAATGACCTTCCACCTAAACCAACAGGCCCAGCACGGACAGTATTAATCAGAGAAGCAGCCAATAGGACCTTGTTAACTATGGAGGAGATCCAGAGACCTGGTAGCATAACCTGTGTACAGGATAACTTATAAACACACTCTCTATAAATTTGGGTTGTATGGAAAAGTGGCAAGAAGAAACTCATAAGAAGTCCTGTTCAAAGTTTGTCACAAGCCATACATGGGATATACCAAACATAAATACTCTCATCTGATTAAAACTAAACAGAACTTTTTGCACCTGTATACAAAACACTATATGTGGAGGAAAATGAACACTGCACATCATTCTGAAGACAACATCCCGATGTTGAAACATGGTGGTGGCATCATAATGGCAAATGGCATAAAGCTTTTTCAGTCAGAGGACCACAAAGCACTTTACACTACATGGCAAGCTGATGATGGCAAGCTACTACATTGTAGCCACAGCTGCCCTGGGGCACACTGACAGAGGTAAGGCTGCCGGACGCAGGCGCCACCGGGCCCTCTGTCCACCACCAGCAGGCAAGTGTCTTGCCCAAGGACACATGACTGAGGCAGACAGAGCGGTGATTCGAACCGGCACCCACCAGTTATGGGATGAATTCCTACCACCTGTGCCACAGTTGCCTCCATAATGTGGAGATGTTTTTCTTTAGCAGGCTCATGGAAGCTAATCAGAGTTATGGATATGGACAGAGTTAGAACAGTATAATTGTTACATGCAGCACTGCATGTGTTTTATTTTTTCTACCCTTCTCCTCACTCTGCCAAGCAGTGCAGGCTGGTGCAGCTGTAGTCAATTGAATCAGTCTGAGCTGGAGTATTTAAGGTGTGAGAGAAAAACCGTGCAGGGTGTGTTCAGACCTTGCTCAGACTGTGTTGCTGCTTGTGTGCAGGTTGAGAGCTCTGGTCTGGCCACCTGCCTCCAGCTATAGTGAAGGGTATGACTTCTTTTATTTTAAAAGGAAGGTGCTCCTTTGTGTAGGAGTGTGACAGTTGGAGGCCTGTTACTCCTTGATAAAGGAGGGTGTTCTTTTGTGGCTATTTGCTTGTTCTCCTTTGTTACAGGTGGCTTCTTTTTGGCTGCTCTTCCTTTAAGAAAAAGGAGTTTGTTTTGAGTCCGTTGTTTTTTTGTTTGCCTGCCCTGTTGATGGTTTTTTCTTTCTTCCTCCCTATTTCTGTAGGTGCGAGGACTCCAGACTTTGAGCTGGAGTTTTGTTTTTTGATGTACTTTCTTTGCTTTACAGGGAGACCCAGCCACAGTAATATATTGTTATAAATAAACATACTTTTTTTTGCTAAACACTCTTTAATCGTCTTGTCATTTAACCCCAGGTTAACTTTATTGTTACTACCTACCCCCCCTTCCTAGACACCATCTGGGGGCGGGACGTAACAATAATACTAAAGAAAAGCTCTTAGAGGCTGTTGCCTCAGAACCAAGGTAAGAGTGGGAGAAGGATTCACCTCCTAACAGGATAACTCTAAATCTTAGCCAGTGCTATGACAACATATTCATATGCTGGAATGGGCCTGTCAAAGCCCAGACTTTCAATTGAGAATCTGTGACAGGACTTGAAAACTACTGTTAACAGATTATACAGGTCCTTCTCAAAAAATTAGCATATTGTGATAAAGTTCATTCTTTTCCATAATGTAATGATAATAAAATTATCATATATTTTAGATTCATTGCACACCAACTGAAATATTTCTGGTCTTTTATTGTTTTAAAACTGATGATTTTTGCATACAGCTTATGAAAACCCCAAATTCCTATCTAAAAAAATTAGCATATTTCATCCGACCAATAAAAGAAAAGTGTTTTTAATATAAAAGTCAACCTTCAAATAATTATGTTCAGTTATGCACTCAATACTTGGTCGGGAATCCTTTTGCAGAAATGACTGCTTCAATGCGGCGTGGGATGGAGGCAATCAGCCTGTGGCACTGCTGAGGTGTTATGGAGGCCCAGGATGCTTCGATAGCGGCCTTAAGCTCATCCAGAGTGTTGGGTCTTACGTCTCTCAACTTCCTCTTCACAATATCCCACAGATTCTGCCACACGTTTTCTGCCACACTTTTTCCTTCCCACAGACTTCCCACTGAGGTGCCTTGATACAGCACTCTGGGAACAGCCTATTCGTTCAGAAATTTCTTTCTGTGTCTTACCCTCTTGCTTGAGGGTGTCAATGATGGCCTTCTGGGGAGCAGTCAGGTCGGCAGTCTTACCCATGATTGCGGTTTTGAGTAATGAACCAGGCTGGGAGTTTTTAAAAGCCTCAGGAATCTTTTGCAGGTGTTTAGAGTTAATTAGTTGATTCAGATGATTAGGTTAATAGCTCGTTTAGAGAACCTTTTCATGATATGCTAATTTTTTGAGATAGGAATTTTGGGTTTAATGAGCTGTATGCCAAAATCATCCGTTTTAAAACAATAAAAGACCTGAAATATTTCAGTTGGTGTGCAATGAATCTAAAATATATGAAAGTTTAATTTTTATCATTACATTATGGAAAAGAATGAACTTTATCACAATATGCTAATTTTTTGAGAAGGACCTGTATGCATCCAATCTGACTGACTTTAAGCTATTTAGTAAAGAAGGATGGATACAAATGTACTTGTTCTTGGTTTTCGAAGCTGTAGTTGTAATTGCAGTGACGTGATTCTACAAAGGAGTTCTTGGAAACAAATGAACACATTTAATTGTTGAAAATGTGTTTTTTTTTAAGATTTTGTAGCCATAGAGGCCTTTATTTGAAAGAGGACAGTACATAGAACGGGAAGACATGAGGTAAAGGTCCACCAGGACGGGACACGAACGTCAATGACTGAGGCCTCCGTACATGGAGCGCCAGCACCAACCGGTAAGCAACGCCACAAAAAATTTGTTAAACCTTTAATGATTTTCCGTCTACTTTATACGAACCACTTTGTGTTGGTATATCACACATCACAATAGAATAGATGTAACAATATGAAAAGTAGGCTCTATAATTGTTATGTGGAGAAAATTTACAGCTGGACCAAAGA
Source organism: Valencia hispanica (assembly GCA_963556495.2). NCBI lineage: Eukaryota > Metazoa > Chordata > Actinopteri > Cyprinodontiformes > Valenciidae > Valencia > Valencia hispanica. The sequence goes on from OY747709.1 coordinate 25,724,798, forward strand.
AACTTGGGAGGATCAGAGTGGAATTTTAATAATGAAATCAGAAAATTTACAGCTGAAGGATGAGGTGAACTGGATCGGAGTAACAGGGAATGATTCACACAAAAAAACTGAATAAGGACTCAAAGCTACTCCAAAAAAGGGGAAAAGACTAACTCGGATTTAAGAGAAATACATCCAAATGCACAAAGAACAGAAGACAAAAAAATTAAAACCTCACATGGCAATACCTACTCGCAATAATGAACACAGATAGATGAACAGAATATGGCAATACCAAAAGATAAAAATAAACAAGGGAATTATCACACAACACACAAGGATCATAACAGTAATGTATGATATTTTTTTCACCCTGCTGTTAATCCATCTTCCACTAAGTAATTTTCATCTCAATTAATATCAGACAGCTGTTATGACTCAAGCAGACATGTACTGCTGCATTAATTTACAACCATTTGCACACATTTTAGTGGTTCAACAAGTCTAAATTGTATCGGCTCGGTGTGGGCGAACTGATGAGTGGGTGTCTGTAATCCCAAAACTACCTTTTTCACACCCAGGTAGGAGAATCATCCAAAGCTGCTCTTTGCTGAGCTTCACCCTACAATGATGTGATAAATACAGACACTATGCTCAAATCTGCAGCACAAAATGCACTCCAACTATGTTGTTCTGATGCTGCAACGCATTTCACGTTCACTCCCCTTCATTTGAGCCGGTTCACTTGTTAAAGGGGATAATCCACTTTGCTGCATGCAGGTGTTATTTATCAACCTTATTGAAAGGTGACACACATTCTCTATTTATAATATTAAAAGTGGTTGCCGCAGAAACAAATCTTTTAAACACTGATTAATCATTTGATAAGACCATAGAGTTAACCATCTGATCTAATACGATCAAATTAGCCTGAATTTGCTGCATTTACAGTTACAATGCTGTACAAATCTGCCCCCCAACTACACGAGCACCCTTGCAAAAAAAGCACGAAACAAAAGAGATGAGTCACCTAAATGTCATATTTGCTTACTCAGTTGGTTGCCTGAAAGCTTTAACAACATGAAATGTGAATGTTTTTTCATGTGCCTCTGCAGAGACTGTCTACAGTCGAACCCTGAAAGCTTAAGAGCTGAATAAAGTCTGTGCTTCCTAAAAAGCTGAAGAGGAGAATGAAATCTGTCACCAAAGCAGCATTTGTACCACTAAACAACAACAAATAATAGATTACATTCCTGTTTTCAGAGATACTCTTCTTTGATGTTCTCATAAAACCAATAACAGGAAAACAGTGGTTTTGAAAAGTGTACACACCACTGTTAAAATGTTTAGTGATCTAACAAGAGAGATTTTGACTGAATATTTTAATACCCTTTACACATATATTAACAACGACCATCCTATACAATCCAAGTGGAAGAAAACACATGTATTAAGGAAAAGATATTCAACACAGTTTAACACACACATTATTTTGAAGCACCTTTTGATTCAGTTTCAGCATTGAGTTTTTCTAGCCTTCACACCTGCTTTCAAATACAGAGAATCTGATGAACCTGAACCCAACAGGACGAAGTACGCTGAGCTGCAGTAATTTCGAACAGGTACTGGTTGGGTTTTACATATGACAATCATCTCCTGGATTCTCCATATGTCTGGATTAAAGAATGGGGTTGCAAGAAAAACGTATTTTCTTACAAAGAAGACACCTAAACCTGGCTCGAATCTCTAAATCCGTGTGATATGCTACGGTCTGATGAAACCAAAGTTGGATTTTTAGCCAGGTATGTTTGATATAAGTAAACTACACTGAATGTCACCAAAAGAACACCGAACTGAGAGTGAAAGACGGTAGTGGTAGCATCATGCTGTGGGATGAGTGGAGATTACTGAGATTTATGTCAAGGTAGATGAAGTCATGAATACTTAAAAAAAAAAATGTAATTTCTTGCCTCTAACCCTTGGGTGTGTCATAGAAAGCTACAGATGAGGTAAGTCTAAGCATACATCCAAACTGACTAATTTCATGGAAGGAAAAGTAAGGTTTTGAAATTATGCAAAACTAAATTAGACGATATGACTGTGAAGTCACATGAGGAGGACTGTGAACGAAGGATTTCAACATCAGCTTGCAGATTCTGACAACTTTTGCGTGTTAAAATGGGCAAATTTCACCAAACCAAGACCTGCTGATAGACTCCAACCTCAGAAGGCTGAATGCTGAAATTGAATCAAAATATGTTTTATCAAAGTATTTGTTTAAGGGTGTGCACATTTATGCAACCAATGTTTGTCGCTATGAACGTTTTTCCTTCTGAAAGATTTATTCATTTTCATTAATAATGTTGGTTTAGCAAATAACACGTCTTCCTACAAATTCATTTTTTGTCTAAAAAATGCCAAACAATACTACATTTTCCCCTCTTCTAATCCCATCTTAAAATGTATCCCTTCCAACAACAAAAAACTAAAATATACAGCGGTGCAGAACTTATCTCCAGGTATTGGCATTTTTCCTTATGAACAGGTAACCCTAACCCTGAATGGGGGGCAATATGAGAGAAGGTCCTTAAAGGTGACAGGGATGCTTTCATCTTGTTTCAGAGAGCTTCCCCTCAGCTTCATATCACACTGGAACTAATGGACAAGTTTTCCATTTCAGAGAAAGTGTAGCTGGAGCAGGATATAACGCCTCCTCTTTGTAGTTTGGATAAAAGCCTGACCGACATGTGCATACATCAGAGTGGAGGCTAATCCTCTCTTTCACTGGAGGACAAAGTCCTGAGGTACCAACGTACATATTCTCTCTCTGCAGTTAACCAGCTTAGCAAAAAAACCCAATCATCAAGTTTCCGCTCTCAAGAAAAAAAGAGTGAAAGAGTCTAATTGCAAAATGCTTTAAAAGCAATATTCCTATTGCTAAGGTATCATATAGTTTAAAACATGACAGCTAACACAGGGGTGTTCACCTGAGAAAAACAAGTTATGCAACATCCAAATTGTTTCATAGTGCTATGGCTTATAGTAGCGCAAATTAGCTCAGTGAAACTGTGAAACATGTTTTGTCTTTTCTAAAAATAAGACAGAAAAGATGAAAAGAAGAGATTAACAAGAAGGCTGTTCACAAGCTTTAAAGTGCAGAGAATATGATCCGAAATCTTCCCCAGAAAACAGCCTCTTTTGCACCTTCCCATAATCAACAGGTTTGCGTTTCAACTACTGCAAACCTCTTCCAACTTAAACAAAAAGAATGTACACAGACTATTATACCCTGTGAGACTTTTCTGTTGCTCATCCTCCAAATCAGTCTGAACTGAAACATGAGATTTGATGTTCATGTGAGACTCTTCTCCACTCACCTGTGCTGGCTGTGTACTGCAGGCTGCCACGCTTCTTATAAGGAGAAAGAGGCTTGCTTTTGACCCCGGAGCCACTGGCTGTGGTCCCAGAGGGCACGTTGGAGGACATGATCCCAGGTCTTGTCACTCGGCTTGGATTGATTGAGAGGAAGAAGAGGAGGAGAACTGAGTGAGTCAGGCTGAGCTGTGGAGGACGGAGAGATGCTGGAGGATAGATAAAGGAGAGGAGGCGAAGAAGGAGGAGTACAGCCAGGAGAGAAAGCGAGCGGAGATGTGGCAAAGATGCTTGATGCTTGAGGGAGTCTTACTGCAGTCAGCATGAGTGTGTGAGCAGGGATTTCCAGACTCACTGGTCCAGCATCAGCATCCCTCTGCAGAGAAACATGTATGTACCCATGTGCTCGTGCCCCTTCAGTCATTTGCATACAGAAACGCCCCCTCTCAAAAGACCCTGGTGCCTGAGCTGCACATTGATGGGGGTGGGAGGTAATGAAGGGGCTTGCATACCCCCCTGTCATGCGCAAACCCCCCACATACACACACACAGGCACTCACAACTACAAAACACACACACTGTTCTGCTGTTGCCATGACGACCACAATTCTGTGCGCACTCAGCAGTGCATAGTAGCCTACTGGAGAGGAAACTTCAAATAATAAATACGAAGGTGATTGTAATAAATTTGATAACTGAGTGTGAAAACAGTGAACCTCAACGTGAAGTGATAATATCAACACCTGTCTTACAAGCACAGCGTCAGTAACAGATGACAGGAGATCTGCAGAGATGGTACAGGTAGATCCATGCTCTGCAAGTTCAGTCTTAACAAGAACGAGCTCAAAGGTCAGATCAAATAAAGGTATTTCATGTTCATAATTCAACACTGAAAAATGTGGAATAAAAAGTCCCCAACAAAACAAATTAAAAGTCACTTGTCAAGTTTTTATATAAAGATTTCTTCCAACACGCCTGTCAATTCTAAGTGAAATTAGTGTATTGCTTTCGTCCTCTGGGAGCATTTATTGTCATTTTTTCTTACATCTGATGGCTTCTCTCATATTCTCTGTTCTCACATGCTATATCATAACTCTTCATCTTTGGCTACTTTATTTTTGATTTCTGGGGTTGTTTTTGTTTGTCACAGTCATTGCCTCCCTTATGCTTTTTTCCCAGTAGCTTTGTAACTTTTTTCCTTTTTTTTGTACAACTGAAAAGAAAAGTGCTCCTTTCCTTCATGTCCCTGGGATATTAAAAACAGCACAAACAGCGTGGTTTTTGCCTTCATGGAATGTTTTCTGTTTCTATAGATATATCTGAGGTACTTTTAGCCATAGAGGAAGGTAAATCAGAGGAGGAAATTTATATTATACAAAGTTGTATAATGTACAAAATATATGAACCAAACCAGTGCCCTCAATTATCAAACCTTGCTAGAAACTGTCTTATATTCTTTCCTACTAATGAAATTTAGAATGTTCAAGTGAACAATCAAAAGCCAGATTTATCAAATATGTAGTGGCCACTTGTATTCAGGTTCCTCTGCAATTACCTGTTGATAAATCCCACATGTATGTACCCATGTGCTCGTGCCCCTTCAGTCATTTGCATACAGAAACGCCCTCAATTAACCATATTTGGTCATACTACATCCTCTAAAACACATTAAATCCTGGCATTCTTCCCGAAAATAATGGCTAAGGCAGCAAAGAAAGGAATTTTGGTGAAACCGAGAAAGAGGTGAAACATAAGTGGGGCTGTGACGTCGGTATGTGTTCCCCCATCGAGATGTGTTTTGGCTCCACCCACAGTACTACAATTTTACACGTTGTGGAGCAAGGTCCCGCCTTTCTTGTTTCTGATTGGCTGACTGGTTGAATTCTTAGTAATCGTAACATTCGAGAACAATTGTCTAACCCCAAATAATTTTCTAATCCTAACATTGGAGGAGGATTACCTAACCATAACTTGACTATTTTCCTAATCCTAATATTCGGGAACCAGTGCCTAAACCTAATGTGATCCATCTGTTCAACATTCACGAGCAGCAGCCGCCTTGTGTATGGATGGACCTGAAACACATCTCGAGGGGGAGGGGGGAACTCATATCAACGTAACAGAAAATAAAAAAGACTTTTTGAAAATTGTCATAGTTAACGCAAATTCATTTTAAGACCGATAGTTTTTGCCCTCTGTTATTAGCGGTTCCTCTGCTTCATGTCCCAACCAGCACGCAGGAGTTTCCTGCTGCTGACATAAAAAAATGTGGCAAAGAATCATTTGATTTGCTGTTATTCACTTCGTGGAAATACTTAACTTCTTTGAACAAATTAAGTCTGTTAAATTTGTCCCGAACATTGCTATTTGGTTCTATCAGCTCAGGGGTAACCAATAAAAAAAAAGAACACTGCCTGGGAGAAGGTGACAGAGGCAGTAAATTTGGTCGGGACAATGAAGAGGTTCCTGTTAGAAATAAAGAGGAAAAATATGGCTCGATATCCAACTGAGTCCAATAAAATGTCCCTTAGCACACAACTGGGCCATATCTTCTACCGGGGTTTGGCAGATCACCTCAGAGCTGACCACATTTCACACAGGTGTGGCCGGGGTTATTGGAGGCACGGCTTTGGCTGGCATCAGTACATGGAGACAGTGAAACCTGCTTCACCTATAAGCAGGAACATCCAGTTTCCACAGTACAGGGGCCCGTTTCACAAAACAGATTTAGTGAAAACCCTGAGTTAGTTAACCCTGAGATAAGGGAAACTCTGGTTTTTATGTTTCACAAAGCCAGCTAAGCAGAACTCTGAGTCAGTTACCCGTACAACATACTCCGTGAAAGTAACCTGCTTGCTGGCAGGTTTGCTTCACATAATTCTGAGTTTCCCCTGCTCCAAAGTTGAAGCCTGCAGTCTGAAAGCAGTGGCAGACATGGCGTGTCAGTTTCTTGAAGAGCCTGTTGATGTAGAAGCGCAGATACTCCGCAGAAATCTCTGTTGGGAGAGGATGATCAGACCTCGAGTGGATGTTTTATCACTCCCTGATGAGTACCTGTATGAACGTTAACGTTTTTCTCCACCATCAACAATTTATTTAAACAACATTTTCAGCCCACACATTTCTCACATGGCTTATCGTGGAAATGCTCTCTCTGTATTGCACTTAGTTTTTTTCTCAAACATAGCTATATCCTATGATCAATATTATATGTTCTCCTAGGGTCTCTTGCAACTGAAACATTAAATTGTATCTTGTATTATCATAGGACAGTTTAATGGTTACTTTCTGGGAGACAGAGGGTATCCCTGCCAGCGCCATCTGCTGACCCCTTACCCTGACCCCGAGCCCGGCCCACAGCAACGCTACAACGTAGCTCACTGCAGGACACGAGCAATGGTGGAAATGACCATCGGGATGCTCAAGGCCCGATTCCAGTGCCTTCGAATGCTCAGGGTCATCCCAGAAAGGGCTTGTGACATCTTTGTGGTATGTGTAATCCTACACAACATTGCCACAATCAGAAGGGAACAATGTCCTACCCTTTCCCCTGATAATCCTAACCCCACTGATGATGCACAAGATGGGAGAGCTATTAGAGACATGGTCCGCTATAATCATTTCTAACTGAAACATCACCTCACCAGAGTCAGAAAAAGACAAAATGCCTTTTATTTTAGGAGGTCTCCTTTATTTCCTGCAAGTACAAGTGTTGTACAGTTAATCTTTTTTTGCTTAAACAATAAAACATCGTCCACCTGTGGGCACATCACCCACCTCTAACTGATGATCCAGCAGTTTAATTTCCATTTGTGTTTTTTTCATCTGCAGCTTTTTGTGATCCATCCAGATTTGACTTTTCAATTTGTTTCTGTAAGTACACCTTTATATAGTTGTTTCACAGGGAGCTATAGGAACACAAATCAAGTTGAATTTGGATCTATCAAAAGATTCTGTGCTTATGCATGCTCAGAGATGTTCTTATATTTAAGAACATTTCTACCAAGAAGTACAAGATGGTAAATACCAATGCGTGCCCTGCTCATGCTCATACCTGTGTCTGCGCTTGTGAAGTAGCAAAGTGTATTGTCAGAGTATTCTTTACAAATACTGCATTAGCACAGAGGAAAAAGGACCAATAACAGACTAACAAATTAAAGTACTGCACAAACTTGTATAAATGTACAAAGAAAACTGAAGAGAACGTGACAAAATAAACACTTAAATTTTGTAGCCTAAAAATATTTAGTGAAGGATAAAAATATGCATACATTGTGCATTTCAGTTAATATTCCTACAACCTTGAGCCGCCACGTGACACCTAAAATATATATTATAAATTTTCAGCAGATTTTAGAGATAGTTTTGGTCTAAGTGGCTCAACCAAAATAAAAGTACTGCCCTGGTTTTATAGCCATCCATATGGAGGGCTTTTGCACTTCCCATTAGTCATTGTGTACATACATCCTGTACTTGTTGTAAATACAGAGACAAACAATCATGATTACATTATTTTTAGTTAAATATAACACAAACATGACTTTACAATGTTTTAGGACACCTGAAAAAAATGTGGTTAATACAAAATTAAAAAGATAAACAAACAGCAGGATTTCACAGGAAGGTTCTGACAAAACCCTCCTGTTGTATGGTGAGCCTGTGACTGTGTCTACTGAACCAGCTCATTGCCAACAAAGAGTTTATTGGAGTCAAACATGTATGAATACACTCAGCAAGAGGGAATAAGTATGTGTGTAGTTTCTTATTACTTAATTATACGTCTGAAACTCAATAAAAACATTGAAACAGTGGGGAACATGCGCCCTCTTGTGGCATGAGGAGAAACAGTGAAGCTTGGTGCAACCCAGCACCAAACTGTAGTCACAACATAACTTTACGATCAAAGCACAGTGAATTAATCGTTAGTCAAAGTATTTTGAAGCTTTATTTGCACATTTTCCTCATTCTTTCAAGTACCAACACTGACAACAGTGTTAAAACAGCAGAATATATCTGAAAAGACAAGACAAACAAAACAAAACCCACAACACACACTTTCAGTCTGTGTACAATGGTCCCAGATTTCCACACCAACACAGGGGGAATATTGACCTCTTTTCTCACATGTGTGCTCATGCACTGCAGGTTATTAAAGGGGCTATATGCAATTTTCTGAAATTTAAACTTGCGACTGACACCTGTGGCCAAAAAACAGAACTGCTCTTCCTTTCTGCTCGCTCTTGCAAGCGCGCACTCCTACGCCGGTCGCTCTCAATCTTCGATCTTTTTCAGGCACTTGTCCGGGGTTTAACTTTTTTAGTCTTATGTGGAGTTACTGTTGGTGTCAAAGTTGTCCTGGGTCTCTTCTGTGTATTCACACAATCCATTGAACTGCTTACGAGTGCTGACTAGCGAGTGCTCTGAAACATTTAAGATGAACGCGCTTGACGTCACATCCGCAGACAGCGCGGTAAAATCCGACCCGACAGAAAATAGAAAAAATTGGATACAGGCTTATAGGTGCACCCACTGTGAGCTGACAAGGTGTCAGTATGCTCATCAGGAGATGTTTGAGTCATAAATGGTCAAATAAAAAGGCTATTGTTACGTTTATTTTGGGGAAAAAGTTGCATATAGCCTCTTTAAGTACACGGTTAGTAAACATGCTGGGAGGTGATCAACCTCAGAAAATCACATGGTTTTAGTTTTAAAGAATTTATTTGTAAATTATGGTGGAAAATAAGTATTTGGTCACCTACAAACAAGCAACATTTCTGGCTCTCACAGACCTGTAACTTCTGTAAGAGCCTCCTCTGTCCTCCACTCGTTACCTGTATTAATGGCACCTGTTTGAACTCGTTATTAGTATAAAAGACACCTGTCTACAACCTCAAACAGTCACACTCCAAACTTATGGGGTCAGATCAGTCTCATTAAGAATAAACTCATGCAGGGTTTTTCACAAATTCACATGCTCATTCACAAATGCACACGCTCTGGTTCACAAATACAATTTCGGAGAAACACTTGTAATATAACTTCACAAATGCACACGATCCGTTTCACAAATGCACACGATCCGTTTCACAAATGCACACGATCCGTTTCACAAATGCACACGATCCGTTTCACAAATGCACACGATCTGTTTCACAAATATAACTTTGAAGGAAGCTTCAAGTATAAACTCACAGATCATACGAATCGCTAAATGTGCATTTACGAATCACTTCTCATTTGCGAATCTCTCTGTATTTGTGAGAGAATTTTGTGTGGTGAATTTTGAGACTGTTGTAACGTTGCAGGTCAACAAACGACACCATTGGCTAATGAATCTGTCAATCAAATTTACGATTCTGATTGACAGATTTGTAAGCTAACCAATGTCTTCGTTTTCAGCCAATCGTATGGCTGCTTACATTTTCTCCTCACTAGCAGAGCTGTTTTGTGCGCATGCGCTGTGAAATTCAACAGCAACACATGGCGAAATGTGGTACTTACCGTTTGAGACTGATGCATGTCGCTACCATAAACTGTATATAACGGCCGCTACTTATCGCCATGTGTCGCGGTTAAACTTCACTGCGCATGCGCACATAACAGCTCTGCCAGTGCAGCGTCAGAGAGATAGAGTTACGACAGACTTTGAACTAGCCGACACGCGGTCACGTGGTTCATGGAGTCCTCAATAGTTCCAAACATCCCAGCGCTGTCAGTCAGTCTGAGCAGCTTCTGGCGGGACAGAACGCAAAATCGAATATTTCTCATTTCTCCTGGCGATTTCTGATTTATTGACTATTAATGTGTACTGATTACTTTTTACTGAATAGTCTATGCATTTTTATTTTATCAAAGCATTTCTAGAGGAACAGACATTCGTCACTGTTCTACATTTTAGAGGGACACAAGAGCCCAAACACATAGAATACATGTAGATCACCAATCATATTTATTGATAAATGAATGCGCTACACTGCTCAATAAAAGCATGTTTAATAACTTTATTTGCCACAAGAAACCCTAAATTGGAGTAATAATACCCAATTTATAGCCTGTTTTCTGAATGCTAGCATGGTACTGCCATATCTTGTCCTCCTACACACTTAAAACAAGCCAGTGGTTAAGACCTCTGCTCCAGCTTACCTTTAGATCTCCATCTTTCAACAAAGCATGGGATATTACTGTTCCCAGGATTTACTCCTAAAACACCCTAAATGTCTAGCGAATGACATTAAGTCTGTGTCCTCTCTGCCTGCTGTTGGATAGAAAATTGGCGGAATGTAAGGCTGATCTAAGTTACATGTTTTGAACCAGTTTTAAATAACTTGGAGGAAAATATGCGGCTGTCTATGCGTTGCCTGATGACCTGGGATGAATTTTTTTCGGTAGAACACATCATTCTATAATGATTTATTTTCTTATGAACTCATGCATCTATAACCCAGTTGATTGTGGTTCTAGCCTGACTACAGTAAAATAGTAATTCATTGATAATGTTAAAACCAGTATATGTAAAAAAAAATAAGTGTGTTAATTGAGGAAAAAACAATACGCAAACTTTTTATTAAATATTACGCAAAATGTAAAACAAGCTTTAATGAACTATTTTTACTATTTTTACAATCCTTCTCACTGTCTTTACATCTATACAAATACACTGCATGGATCAAATTTGGGCAATGTGGAAATGTGCTCAAGTCCTAATGAAGGTTCATCCTTGGTAACATTAACAGCCGCTCCCTTTGATAACAACCACTGGTGACCTTCCTGAAAACAATAGAGAAAGAGTTCATTAGTAAAATGTTTTGCTTTGAAGGACTTAGTGGGTGAAAAATTCAAATTACAAATCAAGATGTTTAGGGTGGAACAAGAGAAAAGTTTAAAGTGTAATTATACATATAATCACATTTGGTTTTGTACAACATTTCATATGTATAAAATGTATATTTAAATAATACCTTTATATGTTTATTGCTTTACCATGACTGGCTGTGCTGCATTTGGATGCAGCAATCGGTCCAAGAAAGGGATCAGAACGCACTGCTTCCCTAAAGACACAGAAAGAAGAAGGAAATGGTCGGCTCAAGTCAGCAGGAAAAACCTCACCATCGCCAGAGGTCATAATAACTGAAAGCTGTGTACAATAAGTTTAATCTGCACTGTCAAATATTTTCAATCAGGGCTCTACACGCCACCGTGTGATGGCACTTAGGCATAAAATGGAAGAGTACAACAAAGCCATCACATTCCTCCAAGACATGATAAGACTCTTCTGTGGACTTAAGATTGGTCAAACAGGTAGCTGGAAACCAGTGCAAAAAGGAATTGTGAGGGCAACATCTACAATTTTAATCAATCCAAAAGACATGCTTGACCATGGACATATTCTGTACCATCTTACAGGAAACAAACAAAATCATCAAATATTCCAACATCTGTGATGGATGCTCTAGTTCAATAAAGCAATAATGATGACAGTCTGGAAGGAGAGCACTGTACCCTATTGACACTGAAGGAATTCAAACCAGGAGAGCTGTGTCGACCATCACATGACGCCTTCGGTCTGGTCCAAAAAGTTGAGGAGCTTTTCCGAACAAGGTCTGGTGCATCTCTCATGGAGCTCCCAAATACTATGGCCACTTTAGAGAGAAAAGCAAGTCTGTTAGAAAGCATGCTCCCTGTATGTCATGATGTGCAACAAAACCCCAAAAACCAGCAGATTCATCAGGCTGAGACTACAAAGGCAGCAAAACAGATCTTCCATAAGAAAGAAAAAAAAGTGCTGTCCAATACTGGGCATCTTGGAAGAACAAGACAAACAAAAAACAGCAATGCAAAACAGCATCTGATAGCACAACAAGCAAGCCCCCACCAAACACCTCTTTTTTGCAAACAACCCCCCACCCACATCGGCTGCAATACCTATATATATATATATATATATATATATATATATATATATATATATATATATATATATATATATATATATATATATATATATATATATATATATATATATAGTATGTTTTGGTGGAATTTTTTTTTGTCCCTTGTACTTTATTTTAAACGATTCTATGTTGTTTTAATCATACATAGTCTTGGGATGTTCAGGGCGTAATAAAAAAAAAGATTGCAATGCTTGCATTAGCTTTGGTATGAAATGAAGTCATTTCTGATCATTTTGATTTTATTTTGACTGCCTCCCCATCACCACCCAGCCACCTCCAGCACTCCACTTACCAACTTATGTATCACTCCATCACTGACAGAACTGGAAATTCCACCAAACCCGATCACTGATCAGCTCTCCGTTCAGCAACTCATCTGAAAACAGGAAGATGGACATGAATGCAACGCAGTGTTACCTGTAATAGTTTAATAAGACTTTTTTTAGTTACTCTTCAACAGTTGTTTATTTAGGCTGACATTCTAAATAATTCTTCAATTCTTGTGTGTTTAAAAAAAGATTGTAATCTCTACTTAATCAAATGATTACAAACGATAATTTCATAAAACAAGTGCAAACGAACAGTTCTGCAGTAAATATCAACTTTATAAAGGTTATGGTGTTCAAGTACTTTTCTTTAAATGTCTTGATTCAGCTCTTATTATTTTGGAGAACACAAAACAAGAAAACAACATATCTTGTTACTTTGGTGATCCTGTGTGCCATATACTTCAGCAGTTTTTTGCAGTCAGTTCTTATGTGGTTTAACTGAAAAATAAAGAAATAATTTCTCATCTTCACAATCACATTTTTCTTTACTGATATCTCCATTTATGCTTCCATCTCTGATGCATCAAAGTCAGTTAAAGACTGTTGATACAGCGACCAGCAACTCATTAGACATATTTTAGACAAAAAAAAAATCACCATTAAAATTAATGAGATATAAAAGTGTATATCCTATTTCAAACTGTGATGAATATTTTTAAAAAGCTGAATTTGACATACTGAAATAAACCTGTCAATAGGTCGTCAAGCTTTTCCAGACCTCTGCTACTCACAATTAGCTAGCTGGAGTTAAACTACAACTAGCTCATTAACACAGTTAATTAACCAAAACTGGCTACATTAAATATGACCCTTGACTTATTTTTGGTACAGAGCAGTCAGCTAACGCTTTTCAATGCTAAAAAATGTTTTGCAGCAGCCAAACAGCAGCCATACGATTGGCTGAAAACGAAGAAATTGGTTAGCTAACGAATCTATCAATCAGAATCGTAAATTTGATTGACAGATTCATTAGCCAATGGTGTCGTTTGTTGACCTGCAACGTTACAACAGTCTCAAAATTCACCACACAAAATTCTCTCACAAATGCAGAGAGATTCACAAATGAGAAGTGGTTCGTAAATGCACATTTAGCGATTCGTATGATCTGTGAGTTTATATTTGAAGCTTCCCTCAAAATTATATTTGTGAAACGGATTGTGTGCATTTGTGAAACGGATTGTGTGCATTTGTGAAACAGATCGTCGTGTGCATTTGTGAAACAGATCGTGTGCATTTGTGAAACGGATTGTGTGCATTTGTGAAATGGATCGTGTGCATTTGTGAAACGGATCGTGTGCATTTGTGAAACAGATCGTGTGCATTTGTGAAACAGATCGTGTGCATTTGTGAAACAGATTGTATGCATTTGTGAAACGGATTGTGTGCATTTGTGAAACAGATTGTATGCATTTGTGAAACAGATCGTGTGCATTTGTGAAACAGATTGTATGCATTTGTGAAACAGATCGTGTGCATTTGTGAAACAGATTGTGTGCATTTGTGAAGTTATATTACAAGTGTTTCTTCGAAATTATATTTGTGAACCAGAGCGTGTGCATTTGTGAATGAGCATTTGAATTTGTAAAAAACCCTGCATGAGTTTATTTTTAATGAGACGACTGTGGAACCTGTTGTATGTATGTATGTATGTATGTATGTATGTATGTATGTATGTATGTATGTATGTATGTATGTATGTATGTATGTATGTATGTATGTATGTATGTATGTATGTATGTATGTATGTATGTATGTATGTATGTATGCGTGTATGTATGTGTGTATGTATGTATGTATGTATGTATGTATGTATGTATGTATGTATGTATGCGTGTGTGTGTGTGTATGTATGTATGTATGTATGTATGTATGTATGTATGTATGTATGTATGTATGTATGTATGTATGTGTGTGTGTGTGTGTGTGTGTGTGTGTGTGTGTGTGTGTGTGTGTGTGTGTAGGTGTGTGTGTGTGTGTGTATATATGTGTGTATGACCTACAGTACGTATTAGTATCATATTAAAAAGAACTGATTTCGAAATGTTCCTTCTACTTAAAATTAGTTCCTTGGTAATTATATCATTCATTTGCGTCAATTTTTTTTCATTTCAGTCTTTAAAATACCAGAATTTGCCGATAACTTTATATTTTTTATGCCTGATAACATCATTTAAAAAGTATTAATGTTACTCAGTACTCAAGAAGCCTTTTTACCAAATACTTTTTTACTCTTAATTCTTTGGGTACTCTACCCACCCCTGCCTGAATGTTTAGTGCTTTACAGTCTAGGATTTACATCAGTATTATGTTAGGTTACCATATAACAGATTTGCATAGTTTAAAACACAAATTTATACCACATGAAAAAAAAACTCAGCTCTTTGTCTCAGATGTTTCAGTGATCCGCAGAGCTGCAAAGAGCAGGGCGTACTCCGACCACGGCTCAATGGAACTAGGTGCCACCAACTGATATGTTACAGTGATTAGCCTGCTTGAAAGCGTTCAGGGATTTAGGCTGCAAGCACCAGGATACATGCAATTAGTGCAACATTAGCAGCAGAATGAAGTGCGTGTAGGGCTGAGTATTTCAGGACACAACTGATTTGTTTAGATGTGCAAATATCAAACATTATTACTTCATTGGAGACCCCTAGTTCTTCAGATGTAAGATATCACTGCACATCTTCAGTTTACGTCCCTGTCTGAGTGTGTGTTAGCACCTTTGCTCCAAAGCTGACCCAGCTCTTATAGTAATTATTAAATATTAACAGTATTGCAAAAAGCATCTTAAATGGTTTCAGAGGCCTTGTCTGGATCTGGATCAGTTTAAAGTGCATTGAACATTGTTTAGTGTATTTAGAGGTAAGACAACTCTACTTCTTTCTACTGCTGTTCATTCCGGAATTGCGCCGCTCAAGGTGGCAGCATGTTGGAGTAGCTCTGTTACTTTGGGTCATATTTTTTTCTTTTTTAAAACTTTAATTCTTCCATTTTTGGTAGAAACATTGTTTTTGTGGACAACTGTTCTCTCTGGTTTTGAATGCTGTGCAGCTGGAAGGATTTTTGCTGATACTTTTTATTTTTGGACATTTGTTATGATGCATAACCATGGCAACAAGGTGGTTTACAACTGGCAGCAGCTGATTAACATCACAAAAGCTCAAATAATACCTCAACTACAGCCACAAAACCCTGATGAGTTGAAAAGAAGATGCCATAGATCCAGAGTATCCGCTACATCAGACTGTCATACAGCTACAGAGCGTCTTCAGTCAGAGGCTTCTTCAGATCTGCAGAGCGCTACAAGAGATCATCCCTACCCACAGCCATCAGCATCTACAACAAATCTTTGAAGGAACTTGCATAATGAGTTACAACAACATTTAATTTCCCCTTTGGGATTAATAAAGTAATTTTGAATTTGAATTGAATTTGAATTGAATTGTAGTTCTCACTTTGATCAGGGGTGGGCAACATTTTGCAACCAAAGGCCTAAACAGACTTAGTTAAAGCAACTATGAGCCGTGGAGTAAATTAGATAAATTATTCTCAAGCAGTGACTGTGGCTCAGGAGTTAGAGGTTCATCTTGTAACCGGAGGGTTACCAGTTTGAACCCCCACTTGATCTGTCTCTGTCATTGTGTCCTTGGGCAAGACACTTCACCCGCCTTGCCTACTGGTGGTGGTCAGGGGGCCCGGTTGCACCACTGTTCGGGAGCCTTGCTTCTGTGTCAGTGTGCCCCAGAGTGGCTGTGGCTACAATGTACAATGACGTGTGAGTGAATGACTGAATGCAGTGTCAAGCACTTTTGGGCCCTCAGGACAGGTTAAAGCGCTATACACTGAAAAAACGAGAATCCGTGATCCACCTTAAATACGTTGTGTTAATTGTTCACAGGTAATTGAACTAAGTTTATGCATGAAAATTTATTTTGTTCATTAAGTTGTCAAGTCAAACAAATGTGTATAAATTAAGTTACAGAAACTTCAATTCAGTTACATGTGACCAATTAACACAATTTATTTAAGTTGGAGCTGCATACTCTTTTTTTAAGTTTACAAGTACAGGTCATTTGCCATTAATTATTCCTTCACAATCCAATAATAGTGTGTTTAGTCAAAAAGGTTTAGATACCAAATTCTCTCTGTGCTTGTGTAGGGCAGTATATCCATCTGTGGAAAAACAAGACAGGTCATTTGGTGTTACTACAAGCAGTAGTCATCCCATAAATCCTCTAATGTCTCATTTCCACTGAGTGGTACAGCACGGGTCGGTGTGGTTCTGGACACTATTTTGTCTGTTTCCATTATGAAAATGACCCATACAACTGACCTGTACTGCACCATTTCTGAGCCCCACTTCAGTTTTAAGTCCAATGCTACGGTTAGGGTGGAGCTACTGGTGTCACACAACACTGTCCATTGATTGGGAGAGTGAAAGTGTCACTCCCTGCAACAAGCACGAGACATTTAGTGCCTCAAGTTTGTCATCGCACTAATATGGCATGTTTGGGTTTAACCCCACCTGCCCAGTGAGACGCCAACTGGTGGTGGAAATGCTCTCCTGAATAAACTGGACCATAAAATTATAAACTAAACACCAACCCATACTGCTCAAGCCATAAGATGTTAATACTCACTCCCACAGAGCGGGGTCTGACAGAGACTACCTCCAGAACAAGTGGGTGGAGAAGATGGAATGATCTACCAGCAGTGCTGACCATCAAATAATCGTGGGATCAATATGGCGGTTCTGTTTGTGTTGTAGTAACCAGCGCAACCACACTGTCTGACTTGTTGTAAATGCTTATTGAAGAATTGGATGCCTACCTACAGCAGTGTCCAACCAAACTGGTGACGAGCATTAGGAAAAGGTCCTAGGATGTTGTTGTGTGGGGTTCTCCCATGCACAACTGCTAAGATGTCTGTGCTTCTTAAAGCTTCAATCAGCCAATCCAATAAAAGTCACCAAACATTTGATAAGCTTTTTATGGGTATAACGCACATACTCAACTCTACTCAAATACATTTTCCCTGCAATTGTGCCCCTATTTAAGTGAAAATAAGCAGGCTTTCCATCAATATCAGATTTAAAGAAGCAATGTTGCATAAAATACATAAATGACTAAACACAAATCTCCTTATGGTTTGTGCAATGGAATATATGATAGGGTGACCAACCGTCCTCTTTTTCCCGGACTTGCCCACTTTTCATATGCTGTCCGGGGCATCTGGGGGGATTTATAGACTGATGAAAATGTCCAGGTTTTTATTGTTTTTCATAGGACCATACTTAAACTGACTGGCGTAATGCATGCAATATGACAGCCTTTCTCTCATGTGACGTCCTCCCGAGCTGCTGTCTAAGTGCCTGGTTCTGATCCGTTTATTGACTGCGCATACTGCGTTATGCTGCATTGCTCAGCACTGCTCTGGGCCGAGTTACTGCTGGTTACAAGAAGTCAAAGCACAAGCTTCATGCACGAACCACAAAAGATATACCGTCCAGTCACAACAAATGAGTGGCGGAGTGGCACCATTCACATAGCTGGCATGTGTGTTTCTGTGTGTGACAAAAGGGGCAAATATCCCATAGATCACATGGAAACAAAAACTATGAAAAGGCTGAGCAAAGTGAGAGTTCATCTATAAATTGACTGTGGAGCATGAAGATCCAAACAAAACAGAGTAAGCACTTTTTTATTGTGTTTTTTTTGAGTCTGCAGCTGTTTACTTTTATTACAGTGAAAAGAAAATAATACTTGTTTTCTCAGAAGATTATTTAAAAAAAAATTCTTCGGTGCAATTTCAAAAGCAAACTATTATTGTTGGTAACTTTTTTGTTCAGAAGAGTAATTATATTTATTATAAATTGTTTACTGAGTTTTTAAAATCCTTTTCCTACTTGTGAAAGGTTTTTTGAAGTTTATATAACTAATCTTTTCTAACCACATTGAGAATGCACACTTTAAATATGGTAAAATCAAAAGTCTTGGCCAAGTCCTGAAAGTGTTTCAGTACTGTGCCAGATGTCCTCTTTTTTGGAAATCAAAATATCACCCTAAAATATGAGACCTTTTATTTATGTGTGTGGCATGAAAATACAGTTAAAACCTAGTTCAAAAGGTGCTTTAATGATATTTGTTAGGCTCAAACTGTAAAAAATAATAATGTATGGTATGAAACTAGCATTTTTACTCAAGAATTAAAATGTGGGTGTTCTTTTTGTTTTGTTTTGTTTTGTTTTTTATTAACGTGTACTGTCTGGCAGAGTGGCTGAATACCAAGTAGAAGCCCAACAGATTTTCTTTCACAAGTGGTTCATTATGGCTATTGCTATAGTACTCCACTTGACATATATGTGTAAGAAATTTTGATTAGAAATTGCTGTGGTTTTTTCCCCAGATATTATGGACAAAGATGGAAAAATGAAAGAAGATGAAGGAAGGTTGGAAAAAAAGAGGGAGAGGGGGAGTTGTAGATATAAGAGAGGAAGGGGAATAAAGAAAATACAAGAAAACATCCTAGTCTGCTTCTACACCTGCAGGACGGCAGAGAGTGGGAAAGAACCCAATAATAAATGTGGTTATATAAATACGTTTTAATAAAATAGGGTGGCAAAGGTCTCACCCTGATGTATCATGAGAGGGACTCATTTCTTTTGCCCTCAGTTGGAAAGCTCTTAGACTAAAATTATCTGAGCTTCTCAGTGGCTGGCAGACTTCTGTAATGGAGCCTACAGAGGGTTTTACACACATCTATTTCTACCAAAGTCAAAATTACACCTCACTTCACATCTTTAGGGAGAAAAAACTGGATTACACTGAGGCTATCAGGATCACAGAGGTTTTTGATCTAGTTTAATCACCTGCTAAACAGGCTCTTCTGTTCAACCTCACTGAAATTCCCTTTATTATATTATGATCTTATTTTCTCTGTGCTGAGGCTTTTCTAAGTTATTTTAACACACAATCACACTAAAACACACATTTTGTGGTGGTGTACTTTACGTTTTGGGAACTCCTCGTGTTTCACACAGTTTTTCTTTGGGTGGAAGGTCTCGCTAGCTCAGTTAGCTTAGCTTCATTGCGGCTATGGCTACTCTTCTTTCTCCTGTCTCTAACTCTTCTCTTCTCTCTTGCTCTCTCTGTCAGATGTTTAGTTACTTCCCTGCCTCCTTTAGTGATAATGGTAACTGTAATAAATGTAATATTTTTGTAGCTTTGGAGGCGAGGGTATCAGAATTAGAAGCACGGCTCCGCGCTGTTGAAAAACCAGCAGATAGCCGAAGCCCATTAGCCAGCGTGGAGCCAACAAGAATAGAACCCCCTAGCTGTCCTCCGGTAGAGCCCGCGCAGCCGGGACCTCTAGGCGGCTGGGTGACTGTACGTAGGAAGCATAGTTCTAGGACCCAGCCCCCGGGCCACCACCAACCGGTCCGCGTTTCTAACAGATTTTCCCCGCTCAGCGACACACCCGCTGAGAAGCCGGCCCTGGTAATTGGCAGCTCCATAGTCAGAAACGTGGCATTAGAGACACCATTGACCATAGTCAAATGCTTGTCAGGGGCCAGAACGGGCGACATCAAATCCTACCTGAAACTGCTGGTTAAAGATAAGCGTAAATACAGTAAGATTGTTATTCACGCTGGCGGTAATGACACCCGGTTACGCCAATCGGAGGTCACTAAAATTAGTGTTGCTTCGGTGTGTAAGTTTGCCAAAACAATGTCAGACTCGGTAATCTTTTCTGGTCCCCTGCCTGATCGGACCAGTGACGACATGTTTAGCCGCATGCTGTCATTCCATCAATGGTTGTCTAGGTGGTGTCCTGCAAACGATGTGGGCTACATTGATAACTGGAGAACTTTTTGGGGAAAACCTGGTCTGATCCGGAGAGACGGCATCCATCCCACTTTGGATGGAGCAGCTCTTCTTTCTAGGAATATGGCCGAATTTATTAATCCTCCAAAACACTGACAACCCAGGGTCCAGACCAGGAAGCAGAGTCGTAGTTTAACCCACCTCTCTGCTGCTTCTGTACTGTTACCCACCCATTACCCTATAGAAACAGTGTCTTGCCCACGGCCAAAATTAAATGGATTAAAAGTTAAGCCAACAAAAGCAAATTATGGAAATCTCATAAAAATAAATACAACTTTGACTGAAAATAAATCTATTAAATGTGGTTTATTAAACATAAGATCTCTCTCCTCAAAGACTTTGTTAGTAAATGACTTGATTTGTGATAATCACATTGATTTCCTTTGTCTCACAGAAACCTGGTTGCAGCAGGAGGATTATGTCAGTATAAATGAGTCAACTCCTTCCAGTCATTTAAATTTTCACATTCCTAGAAATACTGGGCGAGGAGGAGGAGTTGCAGCCATTTTCCGTTCTGATTTACTAATTAGTCCCAGACCAATTGATAGCTACAGTTCTTTTGAGCATCTAACCCTTAATTTTCCTCATCCAAGTTGCAAAACATTAAGACCATTTTTGTTTGTGGTTTTGTATCGTCCACCAGGCCCTTACTCTCAATTCTTGGATCAGATCTCACATTTTTTATCTGATATAGTATTAAATACTGATAGGGTTATTATAGTGGGGGACTTCAATATTCATGTGGATACTGAAAGTGATAGCCTAAATGCAGCCTTTAATGCTATTTTAGACTCAATTGGCTTTACTCAAAAAGTACAGGGATCGACCCACTCAGGTAAACACACTTTGGACCTTGTACTGACATACGGTATTGAGTGTGAGGAAATAACAGTCCACCCACATAACCCGGTCCTGTCTGACCACTTCTTGATAACTTTTGAATTTACTTTAACTGACCATCTTAAATCTGAAAGAAAATTTCATTATAGTAGAACTTTATCAGACAATGCTGTAACAATTTTTAAAGAATCTGTACCATTCTTACTTTCCTCAGTGTCTCAGAGTAACACAGTGGATGGCAGCAATTCTATCTCTAACCCTTCAGAAATTGATGGTCTGGTTCACAGCGTTACGTCCTCATTGCGTTTGGCATTAGATAGTGTAGCTCCATTAAAAAAGAAAGTGGCTAGCCATAGGAGGCTGACTCCTTGGTTTAACGCAGAGTTGCGTACTTTAAAGCAGAATACTAGGAAGTTGGAGAGAAAATGGCGCTTTACACATCTAGAGGATTCCTATTTAACCTGGAATAACAGTCTACTGCTGTATAAAAAGACCCTTCGACAAGCTAGAACAGCATATTTTTCATCATTAATAGAGGCGAATAAAAACAATCCTAGGTTTCTTTTTAGTACAGTTGCCAAACTTACACAGAGTCATAGCTCTGTTGAGCAAACTATTCCCCCGGCTCTTAGCAGTGATGATTTTATGAGATTCTTCATAAATAAAATAAATTTTATTAAAAATAAAATCATTGGCACCCTCCCAAACATGATTACTTCTTCCTCAGTAAATGAGTCAGTATCGGAAAGAACTGTAGAACCTCAGTATTGCTTAGGCTGTTTTGATTCAGTCGAGCTTTCAGAATTATCAAAAATATTAGCCTCATCTAAATCTTCAACTTGTATTTTGGACCCAATCTCAACCAAATTATTTAAAGAAGTGTTCCATTTGGTTCCTGGCCCCATTTTGGATATGATGAATCTATCCTTAGTAAACGGATACGTACCACAGGAATTTAAAATAGCTGTAATTAAACCTTTACTCAAGAAACCTTCCCTTGATCAAGATGACTTAGTGAATTACAGACCTATATCTAACCTTCCTTTCTTATCCAAAGTCCTTGAGAAAATAGTTGCTAATCAAGTCTGTGAACATCTAAACAGTAACGAGCTGTTTGAAGAGTTTCAGTCAGGTTTTAGAGCTCATCATAGCACTGAAACAGCACTGGTGAAGGTTACTAATGATATTCTCATGGCCTCAGATAATGGACTGGTGTCTGTTCTGGTTTTGTTAGATCTCAGTGCTGCTTTTGACACAGTCGATCATAATATTCTCTTAGAAAGGCTTGAACATGTTGCAGGGATCAAAGGAACAGCACTAGGCTGGTTTAAATCATATTTGTCTGATAGATTCCAGTTTGTTCATCTAAATGATAAATCATCTTCACTCTCAAGGGTTACTTGTGGAGTTCCACAGGGTTCTGTCCTTGGACCAATTCTTTTCACCATATATATGCTTCCAATTGGTAGAATCATTAGACAGCATGGGATAAATTTCCACAGCTATGCCGATGATACACAACTATATTTATCCATAAATCCTGATGAACCCAGTCAGTTAGGTAGATTACAGGCATGTCTGGAAGACATAAAAGCATGGATGACCCTAAACTTTTTGCTTTTAAATTCTGACAAGACAGAAGTTGCTGTCTTTGGACCAGAAGTTCTTAAACAGAAACTGATTAGTCAATCACTTCATCTGGATGGCATTAAATTGGCCCCCAGTAATAACGTAAAGAACCTCGGCGTTATTTTTGACCAAGACTTGACATTTAAATCCCATATTAAACAGGTTTCTAGGATTTCCTTCTTTCACCTCAGGAATATTGCTAAAATTAGAAACATCCTGTCCAGGAGTGATGCTGAGAAACTAGTCCATGCATTTGTTACCTCAAGGCTGGACTACTGTAATTCTTTACTATCAGGAAGTCCACAAAATGCCATTAAAAGCCTTCAGTTGATCCAAAATGCGGCAGCAAGAGTTCTGATGAATATTAAAAAGAGAGATCACATTTCTCCTGTTTTAGCTTCCCTTCATTGGCTCCCTGTTAAATCCAGAATAGAATTTAAGATCCTTCTTCTTACATACAAAGCCCTTAATAATCAAGCTCCATCATACATCAGAGATCTAATTGTTCCATATGTTCCTAAAAGAGCACTTCGCTCTCAGACTGCAGGTTTACTTGTAGTTCCTAGGATCTCTAAAAGTAGAATGGGAGGCAGATCTTTTAGTTTTCAGGCTCCTCTCCTGTGGAACCAGCTCCCAGCTTTAGTCCGTGAGGCAGACACTCTGTTTACTTTTAAGGCCAGGCTTAAAACTTTCCTTTTTGATAAAGCTTATAGTTAGAGTGGCTTAGGTCATCCTGAGCTATCTCTGTAGTTATGCTGCTATAGGCTTAGACTGCTGGAGGACAGACTTACCAATTTTCTTCACTCTGCTACTTCCTTTTCTCCTACGACTCTCCAGTTGTATTACAGTACATTCTGTTATTTCGACTGTTAACTTTGTTTTCTCTCAGTGTTTTTCTCCCCATCGAAGATACACCTGGTCTGGTATCCTGCTTGGCTGCAATGCCCTGTTGGACGGGGGTCATCGACTGGAATGATCCTCTCAGTAACTGAAGATCCACTGTGTCCTGTTATCAACTTTTTCCTTTCTGTAACATAGAAAGTTCTCTTATATCGGATCTTCTGTTCCTTCTGTGTTCTGCTCTGTCTTCTCAAACCCCCAGACGGTCGTGGCAGATGGCCGCTCCTACTGAGCCTGGTTCTGTTGGAGGTTTCTTCCTGTTAAAGGGGAGTTTTTCCTCTCCACTGTCGCTACATGCTTGCTCAGTATGAGGGATTGCTGAAGGATTGCTGTGGTTGGAAATCTGCCCAACCTCACGCCAATGACTGACGCAATCTGCTGGGATTCCTTAAATAGGAAACTTTTTAACTGATTGGAATGTTTGTATAATTGTATTGAAATGACTTCTTGTTAAGTGCCTTGAGATGACATCTGTTGTGAATTGGCGCTATATAAATAAACTGAATTGAATTGAATTTATTACCAAGAGCATCAGCCCTTTCTTGTTAAGAATATCTTGTAATTTAAGGTAAAAAAGAATTGCCCACTGCACTCATTGTTTTTAGAAAAATCTTTTACCCTGACCTGCTCATCCAAATTAATGTGAAGCACACCTAATTTTTTTTCTCCTCTTTCCTAGATCATGATATAACATGGTCAGTCCTTGTCATTTAGTTTGATCTAAGACTCTGTGAGTAATCTTGTCAACAGATCAGAGCCATGGTGGCTGTGCACAGAGCGGGGCCTACTCCGACCACGGCCTAATGGGATTGGCTGCCACCACTTGATATGTTACAGCGATTAGCCTGCTTGAAAGCGTTCAGGGATTTAGGCTGCAAGCACCAGGATGCATGCAACTAGTGCAACAGTAGCAGCAGAATGAAGTGTGTGTAGGGTTGAGAATAAACTCGTTAATTGTAGATTGCCAAGAGAGAAAGTCAGGATAAAGTTAAGACGGTGCTGCTAATTTTGCATAGATATTCTTTGCCATCTTATTTTAGCAGTATGTTGTTGAACAGTTAATTTCTATTGGCTTCTTGGTATTGTCAATATTCATTTGAAGACTTTCTCATTTAGTTGCACCAGTGGCCAGTCCACTGTTTATCTTCTGAGCCTGTTTTACCGTGACGTCACTTAAGCCTCAGGCTGTCTGCCAAGACAAACGGTTTACCCAAGTTTTGGTCATTTGGCTCCACCTACAAAAATCTGCAAAGAGGACTGTTCACATGTGCAAATAGTTTACAAAGTTTACAAAAAAACCTTTTCAGAAATCCAATTAGCTCTGTCCACACATTGTATATCAGACTCAAGACAACATGGTTGGGCCACACCAAACAATAATAACTTCTACTATTTTAACCATTCAGAAGAAACATTTTGGTGCATTAAAATGTTCACTTTAAACCTAAATATGCCTGGAGTGGTAATACTACTACTAATAATAATAATAATTTCTTTAAAAAAAAGCAATCAGACAAGACAAGACAATGTCCAAAAGTTACTTGGTACTTGCATACTTTTCACTAGATATAGTTGTACTCTGACATAAAAAATACTTTGATAATTACTTTTTACTCCTACTTGAGTAGGAGTAAAATTATTATCACTTTGAAGTGATGCTACTTTTGCTTGAGTATAATATCTGTCTACTCTACCCACTTCTGCCTAAGGGGTCCTAATGAGGACAGTCGATTATCACTCTGCAGATATTACTTATCTTAAAAATAGTTGTGTTTCTACTGTCTGACATTAATTTTACCAGACCTGCATCCGGCGAAGTAAATCAATTGGTGCCTACAGCAGCGGAGAATAACAAGAGATTGACAATGGAAGAATCAGGGATGGTTGCTGTGTTTCTGTTTGTGATGTTGTTATACATTACAACTACTCTCAACTACAAATTTAGCCTTTTAAGGAATTTGTTAAGAACTGGTCCACACAGCAAGATTTTTAAGCCGATTTTGGGCCAGATTCTCCCCTTCTAAAAATTGCAAGGACGCTCCAAATATTGGGATGGCTCTTAAAATAATCCTAACAGACATTCTTGCTGTCTGTTGTGTGTTCAGTGTGTTCTGGTCTGCTCAGTAGGATATTGGGACCGCTCAGATTACAAATCGGGGAAATTAAACATGATGGATTGTCTTGGCACAACATCACAGTGTGGTGTGTTGCAAGGACAAACAAGAATGCACCCTGTTGAATGTGAGGTGTAGCCAATCAGAGAGCGAGGTGACAGGCAGTGGTAAGCCTTGGAAATGCCTGTTATTATTGCTTCCAAGTGTCAGTTTACTTGACCACAGTCCACAAACACATAGAAATAGAGACCAATCAGATTAAAGTGTGTAACGACATTTCCGAGTGGTAGAACAACATAACTCAGTACTAAGTCCACGATTTATTATTGCTATGCGAGTGGTCTCTCAGGGTTCTGAAATTGTCCGACCATTTTAAAATCTTGCCATGTGAACCAGCCTTAAGACGTCCGCATATCACAACCGTTTCGGAGGTGAGTAGCGTCACTGATCAGCACCAATAGGTGCCTACAGCAGCGGAGAATTACAAGAGATTGACAATGGAAGAATCAGGGATGGTTGTTGTGTTTCTGTTTGTGATGTTGTTATACATTACTTCGCCAGCTTTTCTTCTGCTGTTTTTTTTGCAACATCTGCTGACATAATTTCCAACTGACTTACAACCAATCAGTATGAGTTAACCACAGCTCTCGCCCAGCGACTCTTCCGGGCCATTTCCGAGTGCATACACTAAGACAGGGACTCGTTTGGTTCCTGAAATGGCCTCGAAAACGGCGCGGCGTAGTAGAGACATGCGCATACCGTGAAGTTCCGATAAAATTACCCTGAAGTTCCGATAGTGGAAACGTGCCTATTATTTCAGAGAATAACCAGCCCTATTTTACCAAATAAACAGTTTGACAGTATTAATTGCTGGATATTATCTACTTGATAGCCTCGGCTTCTTTGTTAGTCATGGATAGACTTGTCCCAGGGTGGAGAACACTCCACACCATCTCTCATAAGTCCCTTATCTGTTTTTCCTAAATGGCATGTTCTCTTGCCATTTAGAGCCCCTTTTTCAAGAGGAGCGTTAGGAAATAGGCCTGCTTGATATCATGTTAATACTTGTGAGAAAGTTTTGGATCATTAATTAAAGTTCTTGACATCTAATTAACTCTAAAAAGGGATGCTTAAATCAAATGCTTTGGCTGTATTTATTTTATGGAAAATGTTGAGGTTGTTGATCATTTTTGATTACTCAAAGTGAGTTTTTACCCACTCAATGGTTATTTTTAATTTTCAAATTTATTTTTCAGAATGATATTATGCTGCTGCAATAAAACATGGATTTTATTTTAAAGCTTTTTACATTTGTCTGCACACATAGCTGTGAATTTGCCAGTTGATTTTGACACATACAGTGGCTTGCAAAAGTATTCGGCCCCCTTGAAGTTTTCCAAATTTTGTCACATTACCGCCACAAACATGAATCAATTTTATTGGAATTCCACGTGAAAGACCAATACAAAGTGGTGTACACGTGAGAAGTGGAACGAAAATCATACATGATTCCAAACATTTTTTGCAAAAAAATTGAAAAGTGGGGTGTGTGTAATTATTCAGGCCCCTGAGTCAATACTTTGTAGAACCACCTTTTGCTGCAATTCCAGCTGCCAGTCTTGTAGGGTATGTCTCTACCAGCTTTGCACATCTAGAGACTGAAATTCTTGCCCATTCTTCTTTGCAAAACAGCTCCAGCTCAGTCAGATTAGATGGACAGCGTTTGTGAACAGCAGTTTTCAGATCTTGCCACAGATTCTCGATATGATTTAGATCTGGACTTTGACTGGGCCATTCTAACACATGGATATGTTTTGTTTTAAACCATTCCATTGTTGCCCTGGCTTTATGTTTAGGGTCGTTGTCCTGCTGGAAAGTGAACCTCCGCCCCAGTCTCAAGTCTTTTGCAGACTCCAAGAGGTTTTCTTCAAAGATTGCCCCGTATTTGGCTCCATCCATCTTCCCATCAACTCTGACCAGCTTCCCTGTCCCTGCTGAAGAGAAGCACCCCCAGAGCATGATGCTGCCACCACCATATTTGACAGTGGGGATGGTGTGTTCAGAGTGATGTGCAGTGTTAGTTTTCCGCCACACATAGCGTTTTGCATTTTGGTCTCATCTGACCAGAGCACCTTCTTCCACATGTTTGCTGTGTCCCCCACATGGCTTGTGGCAAACTGCAAACAGGACTTCTTATGGTTTTCCTTTAACAATGGCTTTCTTCTTGCCACTCTTCCATAAAGGCCAACTTTGTGCAGTGCACGACTAATAGTTGTCCTATGGACAGATTCCCCCACCTGAGCTGTAGAT
Source organism: Valencia hispanica (assembly GCA_963556495.2). Classification (NCBI taxonomy): domain Eukaryota; kingdom Metazoa; phylum Chordata; class Actinopteri; order Cyprinodontiformes; family Valenciidae; genus Valencia; species Valencia hispanica. The sequence goes on from OY747709.1 coordinate 25,753,105, forward strand.
CTCTGCAGCTCGCCCAGAGTCACCATGGGCCTCTTGGCTGCATTTCTGATCAGCGCTCTCCTTGTTCGGCCTGTGAGTTTAGGTGGACGGCCTTGTCTTGGTAGGGTTACAGTTGTGCCATACTCCTTCCATTTCTGAATGATCGCTTGAACAGTGCTCCGTGGGATGTTCAAGGCGTGGGAAATCTTTTTGTAGTCTAAGCCTGCTTTAAATTTCTCAATAACTTTATCCCTGACCTGTCTGGTGTGTTCTTTGGACTTCATGGTGTTGTTGCTCCCAACATTCTCTTAGACAACCTCTGAGGCCGTCACAGGGCAGCTGTATTTGTACTGACATTAGATTACACACAGGTGCACTCTATTTAGTCATTAGCACTCATCAGACAATGTCTATGGGCAACTGACTGCACTCAGACCAAAGGGGGCTAAATAATTACGCACACCCCACTTTTCAGTTATTTTTTTGAAAAAAATGTTTGGAATCATGTATGATTTTCATTCCACTTCTCACGTGTGCACCACTTTGTATTGGTCTTTCAGGTGGAATCCCAATAAAATTGATTCATGTTTGTGGCTGTAATGTGACAAAATGTGGAAAAGTTCAAGGGGGCCGAATACTTTTGCAAGCCACTGTACCTTGGCCAAAGTTTACAACAGTAATCTGTCTTTGATGGAATTAGTAATCTCATGTACAGTTTCTCAGTATTAATCTTCTGGCAAGCAGTGACCCAACAGTCCTGAAGACGACACCCACAGGAACCTTTGAACCACAAAATGATGCCCACAGATTGGTTGCTCCTAATCTGAACAGCTTAGCCTCCACATTTCCTCCTAAAAACTCACGTACATATACATTTCATTCAGGTACACCAAAATGTGTGAGATCCCACTTGAATTTATGCAGATTGTGTAATGTGCACCATGTGTTCAGGTCATGTCTTCATGGAGACCCTCTGAATGGCACAGTGCAGCCTCTGTTGCTGTATTTAGCAGCCACCTCACCACCTGGGATTTAAACCTCTTAGCTATAAGAAGTTTATAGGACCTTAATGCCTGCCTCCTGCCTTGTCCATGTGATGGATGCAGAAGTCAAGAGTATATTAAGTATAAAATTCAGTTGGGAACAGAGGAGTAACACTTCTAAACTGAAGATACAATCTAAATAGAGAATGTTCTTGATATAAAAACAATGAACAGATATCTCACTTCTTTATCTTATCCATATAACAAAGAGTAATAGTTTCCTTGCACGTGTATGGTCCATATTTGTTTTTAAAATGCATGATATGCTCAACACCAAGTCTCATCAGATCATTTAAAAACGAGCAGATGTTTACATCAATGACTTGCAATACACCCACAAATGTCTGAGATCATTTTCTCCTTCTTTTACATCATTCTCCACCGCCCTCAATAGACTAAATGGATTGAATGGCCAATCAGGAAGAGGCCCATCCTAAGTCCAGGTTTAAGAACAGGGAATTAAGAAGTGAAGCTCTGCAGGTGAAAGCTGGTGACTTCGTTTGAGCCTCAACGACACCAACTAATCAAGACACATTTCTGAAAAGCTCAGCCCCCTCCTTTCCAATCTCCTTCCGCTCTAAAATCACCTTTCAGCACAATTAGTGCTGTGATCGGATTCTCTGCAGGTGCTCACATAGACCCGTCAAAATTTCCTTCCTCGAGGACCTTGAGAGTGCGGAGGAAGAAATCATGGGTGCAGGAGCCAGCGCTGAGGACAAAAAGTCCAAGGAATTGGAAAAACAGCTCCAGGAAGATGCCGATAAGGAGTCTAAAACGGTCAAACTGCTGCTGCTTGGTGAGTTGTGAGTGGTGCTTGTTAGAGGAAGTCGTACTTTTTGTCTCCAGCTACAGATCATCCTAAATTCTTTGACTGATAGCTTTTGGATTCAGAGGAGTCAGAGTGCAGATCAAAATAAATTTTCTGAGTCAGCAATAACTGCAGAGAGATGCATGAAAGCAGTCAGATATTTTGACATCTTCTTCTAGGTTTGAAAGCCCAACTTAAACATAACAAGAAATATAACCAGCAAAGGTTGGAAGATGAAGGTTTAACTTTGAATCTCTCATTTTTTAAGATCTAGCGCTTTGGTTTTGAACAATTTAATGTTTGGTTTTCATTTCTCTCCAGATATTTTTGTGACAGCTGAATGCATTGGCAGCAGAAATAAAACTTAAACCCACTCCCACAGTTTAGGATTACACCTCAATGAAAGGAGATCCACACATAGAGGAGGTGGAAATCATATGGCAGTAGAGAAGTTAATCCACAGCGCTCAGATGATACTCAAGGAAGTTATTACTAAACATATAAAGATCAAATAAAACTTAAGAGTAAAATCCTTAGATTGGTTTTCACATTTGTCATTAATGCTCCATTTAACTCTTGCACAGCTTAACTTTATTTCAAATTGATTTTCCTTACAAATCTGGTAATTTTATTGACAAAACAACCACAGCTCTCAGTTGATCAGCGGCTGCTGACTTTCTAGTTCGAACGAAAGGACGCAGCTTCTTAAAAGATCACTGACTTTGGTCTAAATCAATCACAGCCCTCCAGTGATACAACAATCCGATTAGTTAACAGGTTTAGTGCAGATCCACTTGCCTGGGCCTTTGTTGACTCTCAGCTAGCACATGATGTATAAAAAATGTCTTAACATCATTTGTATGTGACTGATTTAAATTGGTTCTGAGACTGATTGAAATGGGCTTAAACTGAACTATAATTAAACATGCATGAGAATTTGGGATATTTTATAAAATTGCATGATAACAGTCATCTGAAAAAAATTTATTTTGGTTCCTTTTTTTCATGTAATTCACACAGGAGAAACTTGCAGTTTTCTGCGTCAATGACAAACACAGTAGTAACACAAGAAACTGTTCAAAGGACAGCCCCCTGTTGGTTCAGGAAAATAACTACAGATATCCCAATCCAAACATTTTTGCACATTAATTAAATTCTGAGGACCAGCTGTATAAATGTGTCGATCTGTGAAATAAACATTGTGATTTAAAAAAAAAATAGTCATAACCTCACATTAAAACTTTAAGTTTAAGAAGTACTGCGACTGTCAATTTTACAATTTTACAGTCCTCTGCACAGTTGGATATAAACACTTCTGCTAGAAAAATTTAAATAACACGTTTTTAAAAGTTAATGCACCCTTGATTGGCGAACTTTGACAAAAACATCAATTCATGCTTGGAATCATAAACCTGTAATTTAAGCATCACTTCAAAACTTAAATAACTTTCAAATGTCCCTGTAATGCCTGAAGCGGACAGTTTTTAGTTAAATTAGACACTCACAGAAGAATTAATGGCATTTAACCTTAACCTCTACAGTGCTGCTAAATATTTCTGTTAATAAAGTAAAAAGTTGTAATTGCCCCCTAGCCCTCACACACCCACTCATTAATGATCCCTCTAGCATGGGTAAAAGCCTGGAATCTCCTCTAAAAGAGTGGATGAACCCTTTAAAAGCTCAGAAGTAAGTCTGGAGCTTAATGCAGCTTCAATGTGAGCAAGACGGTCAGCTCTGACCACTCTGTGACGCCATAAACTCCTCCAGCTCAGCGGTAGCTTTCATGGAAGTGCAGAGCCTGATCTGCTTGGAAGCTTTTCTTCAGCCAGCACATCCAATTCTGCCACTGAAATTATGTGATTAACCCACATAAGGCTTGCATGCTCATTGTTCAGATGCAAAGCGTGTGACTACAAATTGCTCTCTGTGCAGTGGGGTTTTGCCAATGCACTATCTATTGATTAGTTGGGACTTTGATGCATTTTTTAGAGGATGCACAGTCTTCAGGAGTCATAGAAGAATTTTGGAAAAGGAAAAAACTCAACAACATAATTAATAACTTTGGTTTTTTGTGTGCTTTAATGCGATGGTGTTTCTTAAGCTAATGCCTCTTTAGAGAACTTCACAACCACCCAAACTTTACTGATCACTCTGAGCTGTGGATTATACCCAGAAATAGGTGTACAAATAATAATCCACTGTGTCAAACATTTCCTTCTTTACATATTGCATTAATTTCATATCCATAATTACTTATCTAGTCCAGTACATTTAAAGCATTCATATTTAACCAGATCTTCTTGCTTGGTGCCCTGGATTAGCAACAGATTCGGTTTTTATGAGTTTTTTATGAGTTGTAAACATTGATTGCATTTGTCACATAGTGTTAAACAGTTTGCACAGACATGTCGACTCCATAAACAACACATTAAATCACATGTAACATTGGAACTAGGTAACAAAGATTTAAAAAAACTAAAATTAATAATTATTTCTGTGCTTGTGAGAAGAAATTTGATGCCTCATATCATTTTATGTGTTGATGTCAGAGCACAATCTTTGGATCTGAAATTTATATATTTGATTGATGACATAAAAATGCTGGAAAGATAAGTCCATGTATTTGTGAAATTTGCCCTCTTTTTCAGGCGCTGGTGAGTCAGGAAAAAGCACCATTGTAAAACAAATGAAGTAAGTTAAAAAATCCATTCTTGGCGTACGTTCTCAATAATCTTTTTTATTAAAATCTTGCAATGAGAGCAAAGATAATCCACATGGTGGCACTGTAGGCCTTTGATTGACCAAATAAGTATTGTTGGAACTCTGGAATTTGGCATCCAGTTTTAATTTTACTTTTGTAAATCTTAATTAATCAAACAACTTTTATTTAACAATGTGATTTTAGCTTATATTATCTAACACAGACTTTCCTTCACGTCAGTTGGGATCAGTAATGAAAAGTTGATTTTCTTCTCACACACAGGATTCTTCATCAAGGAGGTTACACAAAAGAAGAGCAAATGGAGTTTAGGGCGGTCATCTTTGGCAACATCTTGCAGTCTGCTCTGGCTATCATCAGAGGCATGGAGATGCTTACCATTGATTTTGGCTCGCCCGCCGGGCAGGTTGGCCATCATATGCTCAAAAGATGAACAGCAGACATATTCTGGCACTCTCTAATTCCAAAGCAGAATATAGAAAATAACCTTGTTTTTCACAATTTGTGTTTATTGTGCATGAAACTTGTAGGAGGATGCACAGAAGCTGCAGAACCTGTCAGACTCCATTGAAGAAGGGACAATGCCTCCTGAGCTGGCTGATGTCATCAAGAAGCTGTGGAAAGACACTGGAGTGCAGGCTGCATTTGATAGAGCTGCTGAGTATCAACTAAATGACTCTGCTGGCTAGTAAGCACCTGTTCTCAACATGAAAACTACCTAAAAAGCTGATCATTACATGTGTGTGGATTCAAAGGGGCTTATATGTGAATCTTGATTGCTCTGCTGTTTGTTCTGACATCCTCAGCTACCTCAGTGAAATGGACAGAATCTGTCAGTCGGACTACATGCCTACCGAGCAGGACGTGCTGCGATCTCGAGTAAAAACAACTGGTATTATTGAAGAACAGTTCTCCTGCAAAGAGTTGCACTTCAGGTGAGCTGCAACAAAGCTAACATTTACATATTGGGTCCATATTGGTAGAAAACGGCTTGAAAAATGGGCTCCAGGTAGGACTGTCCGTTCAAAACATATTGGCCCCAAGTTAACTTCATGCACATGCTAGCTAGAAATTAAAAGGAACAAAATAAAAATCCCAGCTTGGCAGGGTCCAGAGACTTAAAGAGCTCAATTTTTTGTGCTCTACAGGATGTTTGATGTGGGAGGCCAGAGGTCAGAGAGAAAGAAGTGGATCCACTGTTTTGAGGGTGTGACCTGCATCATCTTCTGTGGAGCTCTCAGTGCTTACGACATGGTGCTCGTAGAAGATGACGAAGTGGTGAGTCAGAACTGCGACTATGAGATCATCACTATCATGACAGTGAGTAAGTCTCCGTTTTTGTGTCTCTGGTCTGTCCAGAACCGCATGCACGAGTCCCTCCATCTATTCAACAGCATCTGCAACCATAGATTCTTCGCTCTGACCTCCATCGTGCTTTTCCTCAACAAGAAAGATCTCTTTGAAGAGAAGATCAAGAAAGTCCACCTGAGTATCTGCTTCCCTGACTATGACGGTAAGTCAAACTGATACTAACAAAGGAGAATAAAGGACTATCATAACATGAATTATTGAGAGTAGACATTAGTTGTTGTGAGAGTTTCGTAGTTTGATAACTTTGAGTACAAATAGCCCAGTATCATGTGATTTATACCAGATAAAAACAAAAATGTATAAAGTGATTCAATTACCAATGTCTTCACCCACTGTTACTGTTTGAATAGGAGTCAATGCACCTTCTGGGGTATTTGGTGCCATTTAAACATAAAACAGATATATGAAAACCTACAGGTGAATTTCTTTTTAGTTTATTCATTTATTTTGTGTGTATGCATGTATATATGTGTGTTTATTCTTTGAATTTAAAATACATATAACATTTAAGACATTCCATGATCTATAACACAGGTAAAATTATGTTGAGGCTTTTTTTTCAACCTACCTTGACTTCATGGAAAGAGCAAAGTTACATGTTATAATTTATGAACTGACTGATTATTGTATAAAAATACAATAATGAGTGAGATTATTAGGTATTATTTTTTCACCTGGAGATACAAGGAAGCTGTTATATGTCCAGTTATGAGACCTCCGTCCTCTTGCTAGGGCTGTTTATCTCCTATGTGGTGCAAGGCTGGAGTGAAAGACTTTGGTCCCTTTACAGTTTTCATGTATTGCTTTTCTAGTCAGTGGCTAGAAGATATGGTTGTCTGCTCTTGTATGGCATGCAGGCAATTAAAACTTCTAAA